>REGO01000241.1:161271-195351 GCA_010120015.1 Rhombomys opimus
TACTCAATAAGTATCAAAGTGCATAACAGGTGAGTGAATGAATTGAGTTGGCATTGTCTTATTCCATTATTGATAATTAAAAGAAAATCTAACCTATTGAGCTGTCAGAGCACAATGTATATAAAGCTTTCAGTATAAATATACTATGCAGATGAGAACATCTCATATTCACCAAGATTAAAGCTGTCATAGCCTGTAAAGCAATTATCATAAAAGACATGTCTCCTTTAAATCAAGCTCTGTACTGTGTACCTTTTGTGATATATAGTAGGTATTTTTTAATCACATCAATGGTAAGCTAGTTATTTCTGACATGGTTATTATAGAGGCTATTACAGCAATGCAGAATTCATAATGAAATCTAAATTCTAAGTGATATGATGATGGGAAATTTTATGGAATATAAATGCAGTGTCTGTGCAAGGAGAACCACATGTATCGCTGGGATTTGGTTCCAGTGTATATTTTCCTCTTCATGAGTAATAGGTCCTTTCTTGTATGTTTTATTCAAATAAGTATGCTAAGGTGATTTTGAAATAAATTGCTAACATCTTGGAAACAGAATGCACAAGGAGTCTCATGAGCATGATGTATCACACACCAGAAAAAGAGTGCGTGCAAATGTGTAACAAATAAGCTTGCTGTTTCCCCTGAAGTAGTTGATTTAGAAAGTGCTGGATCCATAGCTACATGAAGATGAAAGAAAAAGAACCATAATAGAGCAGCCTACAATTTATAAGTGATGTTCAATGGATTCCAGACCATAGTCAATAACGTCAATCTCATGCTGGCTGAAGCTCAAGGTTATTACTCTACCTTCAAAAGACAGTAACAAAAAACATAACATTTATTTTACAGCAGGCAAATTAGATGACTTAATTGCTGTTTTGTCTCTAAAATACTGTTTATTTAGAGAATAAGTTATTTGGAGTACATCCTTTCTAAAAATAGGGTCTTCTCTGGGAAATCATGTAAACACTTGCCTGGATTTATGTTCTGTATATCTTTTATAGTATACAAACACAAAACAATAGCATATCAGTCCTTAACATTCAGCCTCTTATTAAAAAAAAGTAATAGGATTTAGTCATTCTACAATATGGACCCTATGTTTTAGGATGAAAGGTAGACATAATTAGGAAAAATGAAAAGTCAGCATGAAGAGCTAGGATGAAAAAGGAATAAAGGGAAGCTAGGCAGTTAGTCATGCACCAGACATAATGGCACACCTCTCCTTCTATCACTCTCTCTGTGTTTTTCTCTTAAGACAAACAGCTTTCCAAAGGGATAATTTTTTTTTCCAATGTTATCCCTCATCCTCAACCTCACTGCCACGTACAAAATACTTGAGCACAAACAACTTCCAAAACCCTCATAAGTGACTAAACTATGGCATTCTAGCTAGGAACCTTTTACTATTGTGGATACGTACTTCTGACTGATCATGCTCATGTCCTCAGAGTGCTTTTATGCAATGTGTAAGATCACCCCATTACTAGGAACAGAATCCTGCATCTATGTAGAAATAATTCACCACCTCTGTACAAATAATATGAACACGTCCAACCAATTCATAGATATCAAACAGATAGCATGATTAAATAATACCCTGACATAGGCCTTACTCTCCAGGTTCGATACAGCACCACCTGTCTGAAAGTGAAAGCTCATAAGCTACTGGGTATGGATACCATCTCACTGACTGGGCCTTAAGACAAATCAGATAATTGGTATTTACTCCCACACAATCTTTGGGTCACCATTGTTCTATTTTTCTTTCATTTAATCATAAGTGCCTCATCTGTGACACTTCTGTAAATGTCTTCTTTTTTTTAAGGCATAAAACCATCAAGTGTTTTGATGTAGTTTTGAGTAGCCACTGTGTCCATAACTGAGTTTTTGACTAAACAAATCTGACAAAGGAAGCAAATACACTGTTAGTACCTACTTTCAACTTGAGAATTTGCGGTTTAGTCAGCAGCAGGAAGTTCTAAGTATGGCAGAAATTTATAGAACTGAGGAGAAGTAATACTTATTGATAATGAAGAAATTACCTTTTGAGTTATTTGGTTTTATCCCTCTTCTGTGATGGAGAATCAACTCAGGGCATTGCAAAATAGAAACTCTAGCACTGATCTAACATTTGAGGCCCAAGCTTTAAATTCAAGAATGTCTTTAAGACTGGTGTGTATGTGTGTGTGTGTATGTTTTGAAACAATGAATCAAGTGTGTCATTATTTAATGATAGACTTATTAAATTATAAATTAAATTATAATCAAAACAGGTAACTACAGACATATACAAATATAAATTTTAAAAAATCAAACAACTGTTTTCTCTAATGCACTCTGCTCCCTCCTCTCTGTGATCTGGTGTTCAGCCACTGAAATTACACAGTAACTAGAATTGGAGTGGTGAACAGGGTTTGACGGCGCTAGCACACTCATTTCAAAATATTTTGTTGTTGAAAATTACTTGAAAACTATTGTCGTCATTGTCCACTTACCATTCTATCAATCTTCTATCTCTTTGTAGTTCCCTACTTCTCTACATGACTTTCAAATATAAGTGTGCCAATTTCATTCTTGAAACTCAATCTAAAAGTACAGTTTATAAAACTATAGTTTGAATATTCTGCACACTTGTGTCTCTCTCTTAATATCCTTAGTCTTAAAGTCATAGCTTAGATATTATTCGTGTACGTATGGTATGTTGCCGTGTCAATCAACTCTCTCTGGACACTACCTCAATACTGACAAGTAGAAATAGAAATTACTGTCAGCTACCCAGTAGAAAAAAAAAAAGCCTAAAGTAGAAGAAAAAGCCTAGACACACTTTTCACCTAGAACTCCCAGTGACAACAATTGTCAGGATCTCAGAAGAATTTCCAACAAGGCAAGACAAAAACATCATACTCACCTAAGAACCAGAAAGGGCAACAGAACCCAAGGTACAAACTACCGACCCAACAAAAATAAGATCACATAACAGCACCAAAAATTATAATAAAAAATTATAACCTAAAATTATAAACCCCAGATTTAGAAGCAACATAAAAACACAATAAAAACAGACAGAACAATATGTTTCTACTAGAGCCCAATAATTATAACATCACAGGCCCTGAGTAAATAGCTTAAAAAGTTCTTTATAAATGTGAGAGAGGTCCTAAATAAAGAAATGAAAAAATACTTTAAAGAAATTTATAAATACGAACAGTAGAAAGAAAGTAATAAAGCAGTTCAAGTTCTAAAAGTGTTAATGGAATAAATAACAAAATTTCAAATTGAGGGAAATCTGAAAATGAAAAATTTAGGAACTCAAACAGGAATCTCAGAGGCAAGCCTCATAAAGTGAACACACGGGAAAAATTAAGGCATTGAAGACATGATAAAAGAAATGGATAACTCAACGAAAGAAAATGTTAAATATAAAATAATTTTTGCTAAGAAAACTCCAGGAAATACTTACTCATCAAAGGAAAAATCCACCAAGAAGACATTTTCATTCTTTACAACAATGACCCAAGCACAAAAGCAGCCAAGTTCATAAAACAAATACTACTACAGCCTAAATCACATACTGACCTTCACACAGAGAGATGTCATCCATACAAAAACCAAGCAGAGAAGTACCGGTGCTAAGAAACATTCCACTCCCCACCAAAAAATGGACCTGAAAGATATTTACAGAACGTTTAACCCATACAGAAAATAATATATCTTCTTCCCAGTACCTCATACAACTTCCTCCAAAACTGATCACATAATTAGACAAAGCAAATCTCAACATATTCAAGAAATCAACATAAGACACAACCACAAATCTAAGCTGCTTGTTAACAAGAACCTAAGCAACAGAAAATTTACAAACTCATGGAACTTGAACTAAACTCACTAGCTGAGTGAAAAATGGTCAAAACAAACTAAAGAAATTAAAGAGTTTATAGAATACAATGAAAGTGAATGCTAAACATCCCAAAATTATGAGACACAATGAAGGCAGTTCTAAGAAACAAGTCTATAGCACTATCTACTTAAAAAAAAGAAAAAAAAAAGAGAAAGAAACAAAGAAAAAAGGAGAGATCTCATTTGTCTTAGTCAGCATTCTATTTCTGTAAAGAGATTCCATGACCATAGCAACTCTTATAAACAAAGTATCAAATTGGTACATGCTTATAGTTTTAGAGATTTATTCCATTATCATTGTGGCAGGAAGAACACACATATTGCTGGAGAGGTAGCTGAGAGTTCTATTTCTGAACCCACAGACAGCAAAACTAGAAACTCTGGGCTTGGAATTAACCTTTCAAAATCCCTAAAAGCCCATCCCTTGTGACACGCTTTCCTCAACAAGCCCATACTTCTAAGACTTTCAAATATTGTGACTCACTAACGACCAATTATGAAAATCTCTGAGCCTATGGGTGTCATTCTCATTCAAACTACAGCATCATACAAGTAACTCAACAACATAACTCGAAGCTCTAGGTTTGTTCTAGAGTCTTGAACCAAAAAAAGGAAATCTCACACTAAATTAGTAGACAGCTAGAAATGACCAAACTCATGCCTGAAATGAATCAAACAAATACACTACAAATAATCAATGAAACAAGTAGTTTGTTCTTCAAGAAAATCAATAGGATTGACAGACTCTTATCCAACTTAACTAAAACTCAGAGACAGAAGATTAGAAAGGATTAGATTAGAAAACATTAGATAGAAAATTAGAAAGGAAAAAGGGAATATAACAACAGATAATAGAAATCCAGAGAATCATAAAGGCATGCTTTAAAAGTTACACTCCATGCAAATAATTAAAAAATAAATTAATTAAAATAAATTCCATAACCAACAAATTTAAAATTTATAATGTTCTTGATAGATTCCACTTACCAAACTTAAGGATCAGATAAACAATTTGAACAGACCTATAACACTTACTGAAATAAAAGTTGTAACTAAATGCCTCCCAACTAATAGTCTTCAGATTATTCCAGAAACTGACAGAACATTACACTATTTAATTTACAAGACTACAGTTACCCTAATACCTAAGACTCATAAAGACTCAATTAGGAAAAAGAATTACAATATGGTTTCCCATATGAAGGGGCATAGAAATTCTCATTACGTGAATCAGTAATTCACCATATAAACAAACTGAAAGACAAAACCAAATGATCATCTCATTAGATTAAAAAAAAAGGATGTCTGACAAGATCCAACACCTCTTTATGATAAAAGTCCTGGAGAGATTAGGCATACATGGTACATGCCTCAACATTATAAAGTGAGTTTACAGCAAGCCTGTAGCCAATATCAACTTAATTTGACAGAAACTCCCCTAAAATCAAGATCAAGTCAATGTTGTTCACTCTCTCCAAAACTAGGCAATAGAGTAATTGAAGTCCTAGATATAGCAATAAGGCAATTATGGAAATCAAGTGAATTCAAATTGAAAAGGAAGAAGTCAAAGTATCTTTATTTGCAGACTTTTTTATATATAAGTGAACTAAGAATTCCACTGAGAAACTACCACAGGTGATAAACATTTTTGGCAAAATAGGTAGATACAAAACTAATTCAGAAAATAAGTAGCCCTTTTATGCAAATGAGAAATGTAGTGACAAAGAAATCATTGAGAAAAATACATTCCAAAATAGCCTCAAATAATACAAATTATATTGGGGTAATTTGATCCAGTAAATTAAAGTCTTGTGTGATAAAAAGTTTAAGACCTTGAAGAAAATATTCTTAGAAAGATCAGTAGGATTAATATGGTAAAGATGGCTATCCTAATAAAAGCAATCTACAGATTCAAGATAATCTCCATCAAAATTGCAACAATTCTTCAAAGATCTTGAAAAGAAAATTTTAGTTTCATATGAAACACACACACACACACAGAGAGAAACCTAGATATCTCAAATAATCCTGAATAATAAAACAACTGAAAGCCTGGAATTGTTACGCACCCCTTTAATCCCAGCACTCTGGGAGGCAGAAACAGGCAGATCACTGAGAGTTTGAGGCCAGCATGGTCCACAGACTGAGTCCAGGACACCCAGGGCTACACAGGGAAACCCTGCCTCAAAAACAAAAAAACAAAACAAAAGAACAAAAAACAAACAACAAAACAAAATAAAACAAAAGAACAAAAAAACAAACACACTAAAACAAAAAACAAAAACAAAACCGCAGGAGTTATCACCATTCCTAATTTCATGATGTATTATAAAATTATAGTAATATAAATAGCATGATATTGCTACAAAAATTACATGTTGATCAATTGAATTGAACGAAACACAAACATGAATCCATATGCCTATGATATTTACGGAAACCAGAAATACATACTGAAAATAGACAGTCGCTTTGACTAATGGAGCTGGTCCAACAGGGTGTCGACTTGACGAAGAATCCAATAGATCCATCTCATCACTGCCTATTCTGCTTTCCCACATGCACACTGTAACTTGAAATCTACCAAGCAGACTATAGTTACATCTCTTACTTCACATACTCTTTCTTCATAATTACCTTCTTTCATTTCATCATATTTTTCCACATTTAGATGAGGTTTTATTGACAAAATCCTAAGATTTTTCTATGAGTCCTTACTCTGCTTTCATCTTCCTTGTTGTTTCCATTGTCCTATCGCTACTGCAATAAAAACAATTTGCACATTAACTATAATGTCTGCTTACTTCTTATTTTATTATGTTTAGCAATGAATTCTAATACAAAATTTTGTAATATTGCATCATTATTTGGTATAAATATCAAATGCTTAACAGTTATGTTTAAAACTGCAAAAAGATGAGAAAGAAAAAATGAAAAGAAAAAAAGGAGAGGTAGAGAGAAATGGATGAAGCTGCCATATTTTTTTCTATGTTGAACATATAAAATAATTCACATTTATATTGTAAGTGCTGTATTGCTGCATTCATTATTTAAGTTTGTCAGCGTACTTAATCTCAGAATTTAACTGGAGTAAAACAGAAGGAAATTGAAAAGCAAGTAGTTAAAAAAATTCTGAATATTTTCAGATAATAGAATAAGTCTTTTGCTCAGTATTAAGACCTGTGTATCATATACATTTTACATGTAAAATGATGTATGTTTATTTGTGATATATAATAAAAATATATAGAGAAATATATAATAAATGATAGACATATATAGATAGAAATATTGATTGATGATAAATAAATAGATAAATGGTAAATAGATATTATAAAAATATCTGGACTGTCAAGTTGACTGGCTCTAGAGTCAGGCAGAAAATAAGGTGTTGTTTCTAACTATGAGGAGTTTTATTTAGTAGGTTATGTGAAGTGGAAAGACCAGCCCTAAACATGAGTAGCACCATCCAATGAAAGCCGAGATAAAAGGAGATCCAGTGGCATAGCTTTGCTTTTTGCCTCATTGCACTAACATCATGCTGGCGAGTTCCTATGCACTGCTTTTTGCTGCTGCCAGAACTTATACTGGGTCTTTCCTTTGTGAAATAAGAAACCAATATTTGGGGATTGCCATATAGACTGAAGGCCAGTGGCTCTCTAGGAATCTTCTAGCCCTTTGCAGTCAGAATGCGACTGCTGAATCATCCATGCTCATGGACAGAAAACCTGTGTTGCTCTTACACTCACCAGTATGATGGCAATGACAATGATGTGGGAACTACACAGGTTATTGTGTAGGTAAGACTACTAAACCCTTTTTTCATATATACTCCTTAAATTGGTTGTTATTCTAAGGAACCATGACCGATACAGACACTAAAATCCTTGTTATAATGAGAAGAGATTTCAGATTTAAAGACATTTTGGAGCACTCCTAATACGAGGATGAAAATTTCCAAGTTGTTTAAATAGTGAAGATTAAAAAATAAAAATAGTTCAGAGCCTCAGTTCAGACCAATAGTCTTGTAAAATGGAGCCTGACATGGTGATTCATGATTATACCCCAGTTTCAACACCACTTATCTTGTAGAACTACCACATTTTATAGTTGACAAGGCTAGAGCTGTTTCCACAAAATCTTTAAAAGCCTTGGCCATCTGCTCTCCTGACCTAAAGGCACAGAGCAGAAACAAAGCAAAAGACTGTCAGAGGGAAACAGTGTGATTGCGTGATTGCGTGATTGCGGGTGTGACAGATGACAGCTTGACAGGCACCTCATCACCTCACAGTATGATAATGGATGTTCAGGATGAAGGTGGCGAGTCATCAGATAAGAGTAAATCCCTTCAGTGACCTCTTTTAAAAGCTGTCAGGGAAGTGCTAATAGTCTTCCAGAAGATTGCTATTGAATAAAAAGGAAAGATTAAAATAAACGCTTTCATGGGACTAATAAGACACTTTCTACTTTTAGAGCAGTGTGTCTCCTTTTAGCAGAGATTCGTCTTTTGGGGAAAAGACCTGGAACACTGTTCAAGTTCTTACTCTGCTGTGTATTTGCAGTGTAGTCTTGAAAACAAGTTAGAAACTTTGTGAAGTTTCCATTTTAAATCGCTTGATGACAGAAAAGCATTTCCTGTTTAATAGATTATAATGGGGATACGTAAGATTAGGCAAGTTTGGTATGAATAGTATCTCTTCCTGTCCTACAAAGGATGTAAGGAAATGGGACGATTGCAGGAGGAAGAACACAATTCAATTCACCTGAATGAAACTAACATAGTAAAGTTCAGGGTATGTTCTGGCCATGTTTAAATATATGCAATTAGTGATAAAGAGATATCTATGACATTAAGAGAGACTGATGTTCCATTAAAAGACTTGAGTCCAGATCATAGCACTGACAAAGGGCTCATGATTCCTTTTAAATCTGGCTCCAGGAGATCTGATTCTTTTGGGGCCTTCATAAGTTAACTAATTAAGTATGGCATAAACTCACACAGACCATGCGAATGAACACACAACACACACACACACACACACACACACACACACACACACGAAAGTAAAAATATGTAATTTGAGAAGTAAATAAGTATGTGTTTACTGTTTTTTAGTTTGACTATATTCTTTTATTGTAATGGATATATTAATGTAGCTACTTGAGCAAAATCGTTGTGTATAGTAAATGATTAGAGCAGATTTGTATTATTAGAGCAGATTTGTATTTACTTTTAAAATTATACATCGTTCCTCAACAATAATCAGCATTATATTACTGGGAGACCCTTCTATGACCACTGTGTATAAAATGATAATGCTTAACAGAAATTTGGAATATTCATCAACTTTCATCTAAAATTCCTGTTAGAAAAATATCAAAACTTTCTGGCTTTCAAAAATTGTGTAATTCAGAATATTAGATACTATAATATAAAATAAAGCAGGCTTTTTTGGACCCGCCAGTAAATGAATAAAGACGTGGAGACGTATGATTTGTAAAAGCTTAGGCACTGTAGCAGGGAAACTTTGCAACTATTCAAACCTGACAAAACCTGGCTTATGCCCCACCACCTGGCCTGTTACCTCACTCTCGGTCCTGGTACCTGTTCCTTCCTTTGTTACAATGTTGGATCCCCTTGTCTCATTCTTCTCCCTGGGACCCTCTCTCACCCTAGAAACCCGGCTTTCCCTTTCTTTACTAGATATTGGCTGTAAGCTCATCATTAAGCCAATCAAAGGTCATGGAGGAAGAGTGGATAATGACCCCTATAATAATACCAAAGTCTGTACAGTATTCAGAAGTCTGCAAGTTCAGAGTCAATAATTAATACACAGAAACACCCTTCACACAGTGTACAAAAGATTTTCCCAACATCTCTGCTCTTTAGTCCATTAAATGGCTCTATCTCTAACACCAATAAACTATATAAAATAAGAACAATTATTAGGTAAGAATTATGTTCGCAATGCCCAGTTCATTACTATTTTGCAAGCCTAAGAGAAGGTATTCCATTTTCTATCCTATCTTGGTGAGTTCAAAGTTCTGTACCTAAATCTTTTTCTATTACTCTTTTATCTTTTATATCCTCTAAATTTCTTTGGTTATATTTAGGGTTACTTCAGGCAAGTAATGGAGCTTGACTATATAAAGAACAAAATATACAATATCCTTGGCTTGTTGCCAGGTTATCTCATTTTTTCATTAAACTTTCACTATTTATATGATGACCTTTATGAAAATTTGAAGCACCTATTATATTTACATCTAATTAATAACTGATCTATTTCCTCATGTTTAATAGCAATAGTTCTGACAAGTCTGTGTTAAATTGAATATATATATATATATATATATATATATATATATATATAACTTTGTCTTGAATTACCTGTTGTAGTTGTATAAATAACAAATTTAATTCTAAATCATCTGTAACAAATTAAGCAGTTTCTATACGCAAAACAACGTTCTCTTCATGTTGAGTCTAACTATGTGAAGAAGTTCTGGAAAATATACTTGAACCATGAGAATAGCATATAATACCCAGTTTTGAACTGAAGCATATAGACTTACAATTATTTTACTTATATTTTCTGACTTATAACCTGCCATTATTGATTCATTGGCATCTGTATAAATGCTGGGAGTTTTAGAAATTGCCCCTCAACTGAGGAATGGATGCAGAAACTGTGGTACATCTATACAATGGAGTATTACTCAGCAATGAAAAATAAGGAAATCATGAAATTTGCAGGTAAATGGTGGGACCTGGAAAGGATCATCCTGAGTGAGTTGTCCCAGAAGCAAAAAGACACACACGGTATATACTCACTCATATAAACATACAATATAGAACATACAACATAGGACAAACCCACAAAAATCTGTACATCTAAAGAAACTAAGCAAGACAGAGGACCCTACCTAAAACGGTCAATCCCCATCCTGAAAGGCAAAGAGGATGGACATCCAAAGAAGAAGAAAACAGGAATGACCTAGGAACCTGCCACAGAGAGCCTCTGAAAGCCTCTGCCATGCAGACTGTGAAAGCAGATACTGAGCCTGATGGCCAACTGACAGGCAGAGTGAATGGAATTTTATGTAAGTAGTGGGAAATAGTAAGAGCTGGAGAAGACAGGAACTCCACAAGGAGAACAACAGAACAAGAAAATTTGAACACAGGGAACTTCCCAGAGACTCATACTCCAACCAAAGACTATTCATGGAGACAACCTAGAACCCTGACAATGCAGCCACTTCTTATGAGAACTGATAGACTAAGATCAGAAAGAAGGAGAGGAGGATGTCCCCTATCAGTGGACTTGGGGAGGGGCATGCATGCAGAAAGGGCTGGGGGGAGGGTGGGCCTGGGAGGGGAGGAGGGAGGGGCTTATGGGGGATACAAAATGAATAAAGTGTAATTAATAAAAGTTAAAAAAAATGAAAAAAAAAAAGAAATTGCCATACCTCACACTACGGGAAGAAGAATCCAATTAATTAGCTTTAAAAACCAAATCACTTGTTTGAGGTATTTGTTGTTAATTTCTCTAAAAGAAAAAACAAACAACAACAACAACAAATGTTACTGCAAGATTTTTGCACATCTTCATTGATTACCCATAATGAGGCGATTTCAGCATTAGTACAAGATACTACAGTATCTTCTAGGTTGGTTCCTGCTGATTGATGTGGTCTTATTCCTTCTTCCCTAATTATTCAGAAAGCTTTTCTGTATAGGTTTTTAATTTTTACTCTGTTTATGTGTTTAAAAAATCTATTCTAAGATATTATACTCTCTGCCTAAGAATTCCTGTGGGAGATTGAATAAAAACAATGTAACTAAAATACAATCAAGCTTTGGATCTAAGGGTTCCACGTGCACATTCTGCAATTTCTTTTCTCCCGGAGCCATAATTTTCTTGGACTATTTTAACTCTGAATTACCATGTAAGATTTCAAATAAAGTATTAGCTCGGGAGAGTTAATCCAATTGTGGGCCTTAACCAATTAACATCTCCTAACAATTTTTGAAAATCTTTAAGAGTTAATAATCAGACTCTTTTGATCTGCACCTTCTGTGGCTGGATCTTCTGCACACCTATGTTATATTCAAGATAATTAGTAAAATCTCCTTTTTGTACATTTTCAGGAGCAATTTTTAATCCCCAATAAGGTGAAACCCTCTTTATTTCATCAAATATTTTTCCTAAGTTATCTGCATCTGAATCAACCAGCAAGATATCATCCATAAAATGATAAATTTAAGGAAATGTTTACAAATAATTTCAAATGGCTGTTATACAAAATGTCGATAAAAGGTGGACTCTTTAACAATCCTTTTGGTAAGATTTCCAGTGATAGATCTTAGTTGGCGTGGCATGTTTAAATGTGAGCGCAGTGAACACAAACATTTTCTCATCTTGTTCCTCAAGAGGTACCGAAAAAAAAAAAAAAAGAATCTTTTAAATCAATCACTATAATAGACCATGCCTTAGATAATGAAGAAGTTACAAGTTGTAAGGAACTCATGGGCCAAATGACTTTATTGATTGCTCTCAGATCAGTCAGCACCTTCCATTTTCAGGATTTCTTTTTAATATCAAATATAGGTTATCAAATATAGGTGAATTTCAAGGGCTAATGGATTCTTCCATATGTGACCTCCCCTCCCAGCTGCTCTTAGACGAGCTGTTCTATTGCCTGTAACTTTTCTTCATTCATGAGCCACTGGTCTACGCAAACAGCCTCGTCAGCTAACTACTTTAATGGTAGGGTGGTTGATATGCCATCAGCAGTGGCCCTCCTCATAGATTTGGACAGACCACCTCTGCTGTGTTGCACTCTTGAACAACAGCGGGTAACTCTCTTTGATAATATTTTCCAATATCTTTATGAGCAACATTCACTTTATAGGGTATTTCTGAAGTTGGAGGCATTCTATTCTGTGCTTCCCACTGTTGCAACAGATATCAATAAATCCATGGCTATATCTGTTGTATATGGCTTTAACTTTCCTATTTGGCTTTCTGGTCCTAAGAATTTAATCCATTTTAGACATTGTTTTACCTGAGACAGTGTCCCAATTCCTTTTGAAGTGGTAAAGCTGGATTCTAAGAATCTTATGAAATTATTGTTACACATGCTCCTGTATCCCCTAGACATTCAATCTCAATTTGGTCTAACTACAATTTTAACTTTGGTCTTTTATTATTTATAACAGTTTGCCAAAATATTTTTTGGACATCTTCAGAATCTCTTGTTTCGTCTATAGAAGACAGGACTTGCTCTATCTGTGTTAAATAAATGGTTTAAGTTTTGAGCATATATGTTTATCCAATCAGGCTTTATTTATTTATTTATTTATTTATTTATTTATTTATTTATTGTTTAGTTGCTGCCTAGAATAGTTTCTTCTTGGCTGACAGGAAACTAATGACTCTCCTCCCCTACCCTCTGGGGACACAAGAAAGCCCCCTAGTCAGTTTCTTGACAGTAAAGAATTGCTCTGAATATCTCTGGATGGTCTACACAAGTGGTCCTGTGTCCACTTCTTCCCCATCTTTTATATATCCCAAGAAACTTCTTGCCTGGATTACCATTACAGAAAACTTATCCTTAGGAACTGCTTGTCTGCAGTCCCTTGGGAAATGGCCTGATCTTTCACAGCCACCGCAGCAGACATTTTGAGCTTTCATATCTTTTATAATTGTATGCAACCACAACTAAATTGTTAGCATTAGGTTCAATATCTGTAGTAGTTTTAACCAGTTTATAAATAGGTACATATCAGGGCCCTAACGGTCTAATAGCCTTTTCATATTCAGCACTAGCATTCACAAATGCTGAAGATTCAATTAGAAATTTTTTAGCTCCTATACCTGATAATGCTTTATTTAGAGATGAAGTTAATCTTTGGGAGAGGGATACAGGAGGATAAAGGAGGGAGGGTGGGACTGGGAGGTGATGAGGAAAAGGGCTACAATTGGGATACAATGTGAATAAATTGCAAAAAAAATTAAAAAAGAACAAAAGAAATAATCATTTTTATTTTAAAGTTAGTGAAAGATATATCTTAAACCTGGATTATCTTTTTAAATAATTCAGATCATTTTTTTCCTGATGTTCAACTTTTTCCAAAGCATTTAAAGCTATTATAAGACATTGTTCCAGTACAGCATCATGAAACATAATCTCTACTCTTAATTCTACATACTGCCCTTCACCTAGTAACTGATGTTGACAGTATTAATGCATCTAATCTGATTTCATTGTTCCCTAACTGAGGCCTCATCTTTCCACCATGTTAGCCTTGTAGCTGAGGGACAGTTTCTTAGGTGGCTGACAACAAATATCTCCAATCTTTCAGAATTATATGATTTTGCATGGCTCAATTGCTAAGTCTTACACAAGGTGAATGCAAGCCATAGGTTGTTACTGCTCCTCTAAGTCTCTTTAATTCTTGCACCTCTATGGGATGCCTACCAAATTCTTCAAGCCCTTGTGGATTTCTCTCATCTGGAACTATATCTCTCACTGTAACTAAAAAAATTATTGTGTGTTTTCTAAAGTGTCTGGGCTGTCATTTTGCAGTCCTCAGGTTGTGCTGTAGGATCCAGATCGAATTCTTCTGAAGATTCTTTATTCTGATTCAAAGCGCTGTCCAATCTTTGTTCTATGGCCTCCAATCTAGCATTTAATTTTTCAGCCTTCTCTTTTCCTAAGTGTGTTTTATTTTGATCTTTCTTAAAGAGGATAATAATAAACCTACAATCCTTATTGAACATATTGTAATTAATTCCATGTTGACAATCAAAACAAACCATACGTGGTCCAAATGTCCTCTGCCATAGTGTTTTTCTTTTCTTTTTTTTTTTTTTTAATAAGGAAAATAATTTTTTAAGTCTCTCTAACTCTTTCTTTTGAGTCTTCACCTAATTATTATCAAATTGAATGTTTGTTTCTCTTTTGCTGTTTCCATACATAATACATTACCCATTCAGAAGTTTGGGAGTTTAGCTTCTCAGTCACATCTGGGCTCCTGGAAGGTGTTTATTCTATGGCTCAGTCAGCACGCGGCAAGAGCGGAAGGCTCCGCCCCATCATGTCTGTCCAGCAAGCTGCCTTGTGCTGGTTGGTTCCCTTTTCTGTTTGCCCTGGCTGCAGCCACTGCTGCCACTATTGTTCAGCCCATGACACAAACATCTCTGCCCACTGTGCTTCTGCTATGCTGCAGTCTTTCACCCGACGGCACTGGCCGGCAGCTGCCCTGACCCACCCTAGCTCTGGGAAGGTGCTTGCTCGTGGTGGCATGGAACACCAGGTTATGGGATGATCTGGCTGGGGAGACACTGTTGATACCAGACTGAGGCCTCTGGTCTTTGCCCGCCCCTAACATACTGAACCACAGAAGAAACTGCGGTGTAGTTCCCTGTGTGTCCTGTAGGCAACAGCGCGTTCACTCCTTCTCCTGGGAGCTCTGCTCACAGAAAAGAGGCCATTTCTGGCCTGCTGGGTTGCTAGGAAACCATGTCAGGCTCCTGGTGAGAAACGTTTCTCAGGCCCTAAGCTTGGATTATGTGCACCCACATTGGACGCCAAATATAGTGGGCTTTCTTGGACCTTCCAGCAGATGAATAAAGACATGGAGACATATTACTATTTATAAAAGTTTAGGGAATATAGCTGGGCAAATTCTCAGCTGTTCTAACCCCCAAATCCTGGCCTCTGTCCTACCACATGGCCTGTTCCCTCTCTCTCACTCAGTTTCAGCACTTGTTTCTTCCAGTGTTACACTGGTAAATCCCCTTGCTCATTCTTCTTCCTGGAACCCTTTCTCACCCTAGAAACCCAGCCTTCCCTTTCCTTACTAGGTATTGGCTGTAAGCTCTTCATTAAGACAATCAAAGTTGAGGGAAGAAGAGTGTTCACAAAATATGAGGCAGGTAAAGATCCATAAGAATAACAATACCAAAGTCTGTACAGTACTCAGCTCTCTGCTGGTTCAGCAGTCAGCAATTGAATATACAGAGACACTTTTCACACAGTGTACGAAAGATCGCCCCAACACTAAACATTTAAAGAGAATGCATTTTTATCTTTAAACTTAGCTGGAAGCTTAACAGTGTAATGATGTGTTATTCATTCTACCCATTTAGCATATTATCCATGCTGATTTTTCGAATTATTTTTATTTTGTCTCAAAATTGAGTTCAGTATAGCATTACACTTGTAAACAACACTTTAAGAATCTACTTTTAAGGATTATAAAGACAAAGAGATAAGAAAGTTTTATGCTTTATTGGCAAGACTGTCATTTATAATATATAAACATTCTAATTGAGAAAACAACCAAATAGTTGAAGAATTTCACGCTAAGAAAAATACTTATATGTGATATTCATGGAGAAATTGCATCTATTTCAAACTTCTGATTGTGTTTTTACAGACTGAATTCTCAAACGCTTTATGAAATTGGAACTGCACATATAACATTTATTTAGTCATTTTAGTACAATGAAACATCTTTCCCGTGGAGTACCATTACCCTATTCTTTTCAGACAAAATTACAATCCAGCAAAGGTAGCAGTTTGATAGTACTCTCCTTAAATATGTTTATCTAACACAGTTATTTAACTATTTAGAATAAGACACAACTTTTTCTTTTCTTCGACTGGTTAAAATAATTATTAGTCTAATCTATAAAATACGATTTAATTTTGCTGTGTGCAGTGGTGCACACCTGTAATCCCAGCACTTGAGGAGGCAGAGGCAGGGGATATGTGTAAGTTTGAAGCCAGCCTGGTCTACAAACAATTCCAGGACAGTCAACACTACAGAGAGAAACCCTGTCTCAAATATATATATATATATGTTTTCTGATTTAAGTGAACAAGGAAATTGCTATTATCAAGAAGTTCTAAATTTCAGTAAACAGAAATAAATATATATATACATACACACACATTACATATATGAATGCACTGAGTCACAGCATTACGACAAATAAGCCTTTCATCCTTATAATCAGTACTTGAAGAAATCAACTTATAAAAAGGAAACTTTTTATTCTGGTTCTCATTTTTAGAGGGTTCAGAGCATCCTTAGTTAATTATTTGTTTTCTACTCGTGGTGAGGAAGCACATTGTTCCAGGAGTGGGCTGCACTGGAGAACAAAGCTGATACCTCTTGTTTAGAAATTAAAGAGATGAGGGGGAAAGTCTCTAGTTTCAGTTTTCAAAACCACACCCATAATGCAACTTCCTCCAGTCAGTGCTTCCTCTTAAAGGTTCCAGCATATTGCAATAGTAATACCACAGGGGACAAATCTTTGAATAAATGCAATAACTTAAGATCCAAACAGCAATACTTACTGAAAATCTTGCAATTAAAAACAGGACTAAGATTTATAAATAACTCACTGTGGATTACATATTGAAAATATTATTGGACACACACACACACACACACACACACACACACATATATATATATATATATATATATATATATATAACAGTTTTTATTTTGGTGCCAAACCCTGAAATTCAAGAAATTATTCTGTGATAAACTACGCTTTTTTTCTTTGTTTGGATCAATACAGAATTTTATGCATGCAGTTTTGTAGAAAAAAAATAACACATTAAAGCAATTCTTCAAGTCACTTTTATAATGGTATTTTTATCAGGATATGAGGAATTAGAAAAAGTATTAGTTTTAATCTTACAAAGTTATTTAAGCACTTTCATTTGTCACTAAATAAAGTCATATGCTTTGTTTTCAGAAGCAATGAATTAGAACACTACAAGTTACTTATATTACTGATTTTTCGAAATTGATCTATGAGTAGAAAATACCTATTTAAACAATTATCAAACTTTTTTTCTTTTATTTTTGAGATTTTGTTTTAATTATAGCATTTTCCCTTCCCCTTTCTCTGAAACTCTCTTCCCCACTTCCATGTTCTATTTCAAATTCATGGCCTCTTTTTTATAAAGTGTTATTCCATATATATATATATATATATATATATATATATATATACCCAAATATAACCTATTGACTGTGGATAATATTATATATAATGCATGTTTTCAGGGCTGACTATTCGTTCTGGAACAATTGTTGTGCTCTTCCCCAGGGATAGCTACCCCTTCTGCATCCAGCTTTACTTAGTTACCTACAGTTCCTTCTGTAGGGTTGAGGTCTCATGGGATTCCCTCCATTCACTTTCACATGTCCATTGATGTCCTTTTTGTTCAGCTCACATTTGGGTGGTCATGATGCTGAGATGTCTACATTGTAGCTTATGATGTTACTTAGTGACATAATCCCAAAACCAACTCCTTGAGCCTCTGGCCCTTGCCTTATTTCTGCACCTTTTCTACAATGTCCCCTATGCCTGCCCGAAGTATACGAATGTTTTGTAGATATGACCATTGGGTTTGGATCCATAGCTTTACATATAGACTGATTGTGGTTTGGTTAGTAATCACAGTCTAATTATGTCAGTAAGAATTTTATAAAAAGAAGGGGAGTTAGTATGATATGGAAAGGATAGGAGCTCTACAAGTACCAAATATATCCGGGCACAGGGTCTTTCCTGAGACTGACACTCAACCAAGGACCATCTATGGATATAACCTAGAACTTCTGCTTGGATGTGGCCCGTGGTAGCTCAGTAACCAAGTAGTTTTCCAAAGTAAGGGGAACAAGGACTGTTTCTAACACGATCTCAAGGGCAGGCTCTTTGACCTCCCCCCCCCCAGGGGAGGAGCAGTCCTGTTAGGCCACAGAGGAGGACTTTGCAGCCAGCCCTGATAAAACAGGGTCAAATGAATGGGGAGGAGGTCCTCCCCTATCAGTGGACTTGGAAAGGGGCAGGGAGGAGACCAGGGAGGGAGTGTGGGGTTGGGGAGGGAATGAGGGAGCGGGATACAGCTGGGACACAGAGTTAACAAAATGTAACTAAAAAGAAAAATAAAAATTTTAAAAAAAGTTTACATTAAAAAAATGAATTTTGTACCCTCCTACATCACCAGTCTACAAGTCCTGGAATTATTGACACACACTATGATGCAAGACCCATGCTCAGATTTAAAGGTCCCCTTTCCTGCATTGTTGATAATTAAGTGAAAAGGCTAGAAAACATTGTATAATATGATTTTTCCAAGTATACTGATTTATTTTAACTATGCTCTATTTTGTAATATTATTTTGTTGAGGAGGCAATATCTGTTACATACTTTAAAGTAAAAAGTCAGGTACACATAAACTCCAATTTAGGCAACATAATTAATAGTCACTGATTTTGTATGAGTAAAATGAACCTTTTCTCAAGTATTAGTTGTGTTTTACAAATGTTTACATACTATAGCTTGTTATCTTTTGCCTTTGGGAATTAAATACAGATCTCAGAATCAGAAAAATAATGTTGAAAGGAAAAGAAAGAAAAGAACCTCAAAATGTGCTTGTGATGTATTTATTACAATACTGTGTTTATTTCTCATGTTATTTCTACTATCTGCCTGATTTCTAGTTCTTAGCTCCTTTCCAATTGTGGTTGTTCTTCTTTTTAATATATATGTTCCTTTATTGTTATTTTGAGAATTTCAGACATATTGTATTAAATCATTTCTACCCCATATATTCCCTCCTCAAACTGCTACCATGTCCCCAAATTCCTTTCAAATCCATATTCTCATCTTGAATTACTATGTCACACACACACACTTGCATGCAGACATCCATGAATGTGTATGCAAATACAACTTACGAGGTCATTTGTTGCTTCTAGTACGTATGTCTGATTAAGGACAACAACTTGGACTTGGATAACCTATCACGGCTTCATCCACTGAGAAGATGATCCTCCCCCTCTTAGCAGCAATTATTGCCCGAAGCTTTCATCTAGAGCTGTAAATTTTTGTTATTTCCCACTTCCATGTCGGCGTGTCAGATGAAGGTTTCAAATTGTGCAGGTCTTGCTTAAGTGAACACATTGCTAAGATATCACAGGTGCAGCTTCCTTGTCCTATATAGAAGACACTGTGTCACAGCAGATACCCTGGTCCTCTAGCTCCTACAATCTTTTCATACCTTCTTCCAAGATGACCCCTGAGCTTTAGGTGTCATGGATGTGCTGTAGGAAAGGTTCAGTCTTTGCAACCTTTTTAACCTCTCACCATTAATTATCCAAATAGAACAAACATGCTTATACAAATGTTCTAACATATTCACTTGTTTATAATGGGTCCAAGTACTCTTAGAATTTTTTCAAATCAAATTAGAGGAGTATAGGATTGCTTTGCCATACTCTGAAAGTTTGGCACCTACTTAAAGCAGACCTAACACTGACTATATCAGCCCATAATTTAAATACATGGATTTTGTTATGAACTAACATTCAAGCATTTACTTCGTGATTCTAATAAAATAGAATCATTCTGTACATTATCCTGGTAAGGAATGTTTATTGAAATTAAAACATTAACACATATTATGGACTCAGTTGGCCCAAAAAGGTTAATTAAATTTTATTCTATGTGACTGTACACAATTTATATTGTTTCAGTGATTTTAAGTACCAAAAGAGGAGTTCGTAAAGATGCAAAAGGTTTTATATTCCTTGTCAATATCAGAACATAGCTAAATAAGAGACCTAAATTATTTAAATATTTTACATATGTTATAATATTACACATATTACTACATTATTGTGGTCTTTTATATTTGATTATAATTGGTAAAAATAAACTTGGGATATTTTTCCATAGGAAAACGCTTAACCACATTTTAAACTGCATAAGTACAGACTGTGTTATCTTGAGTAATAATAAATTTAATGTTTATAGGTTAATAACTTAGGGTTTATAATTTACGGTTATCAGATTATGTTTTGTTATTTTTTTATTCTTTTTTCAGTAATAATCAATATCTAAAAATCCAATTGTTTTCTGCAGTTAGAAAATTATCAGTGTAATATGCTTAACAAAATAATTCCAAATATTCTGAAAATTCTTAGAGCACTTGAATGAATGAATTCACTCGATAAGCAATTATTCAACAGCACATAAAAAAAAACCAGTATGGTTGACTTATAATATGGAATCAATCAGCAGCTTACAGTATTACAGTATCTATAATTTCATCCTATGTTTTGTACTCTGACACTAATGAAATAAACTTTGACAAGCTCTTTTATAAATATTGATCATTCATATCAAATGGTTTATTTTGAGTTTTCAAATTACAGTGCAAAGAGAGAGATAATGCCAAGCAGAGGACAGATGAAAGGAGAAAGACCAAGAGAGAAAGAAAAAGAAAACAGACAGAGGAAAGAAGAAAATGAGGAAGGCAGATGCAAAAGAGAAAAAGTAGGAATATGTATAGAAGACAGAAATGGAAAGCCAGCAAAGAAAGCTCTTACTCCACCACAGTTGATGTAGAAGCAGGTCTCTGAAACAGAGTAGAGAAGCTGCTTTGCAGTAGCAAAGCTGGGTGACAAACAGTATATTTCTGAACTTCGAAAACTCTTGTTTGTTTTTCATTCTGATTGAAAAATGAGTAGTGAAATGTCATATCACAACTTGTAATAAAATAGCTGGGACAAACAAAGCCTGATCAAAAGACATACAGAACTCCCTCCCCCAGAAAACAGTTATAAATAATTTGAACTTCATTTTTTTCAGAGCCAGGAACCCTTTGCCTGCAAGGACAATATGCTAGGAAATAATAATAATAATAATAATAATAATAATAATAATAATAATATACAATTGCATACATATGCTTAAACTTATTTCATCCTGTCACTTCAAACTGAAAGAAAACGATTCCCCTATTTTTGAAAAAAAAATAGGACTCTGTAATAAAATCTCATAAACTGGGATATATGGGGGACTGATTGGCTAATAAAGAAGCTTAGGGGTCTGAAAAGAGGAGACAGTAGGTGGGACTTCTATTCCCAGCATGGGTGTCCCAGGTAGAGAGAGGGGAGTGAGGAGAAGAGGTCACTGGAACATGAGGATGTGGCCATGAGGCCATGACAGGAGGAGAAGCTTGACTTGCCATGAGCAGGAGGTCACCATGGAGGACTCCCCATGGGGACAAGAATGGAGCAGAGGCAGCCAGGGTGAGGCTCAAGGAAAGGTGACATATCACGTGGCTGGGCAGGAGGCCACACTAGCAGAGTGGAACTAGAAGAGATCAACATCTGCTCCATTACAGTGCTGAATGTGACAGTTCTCCATCTCATTATGTGGGAGCTAGCGCAGGCTTAGGAAATTAAAAATAGATGTGTGTATATATATATATATATATATACACACATCTATATGTACATATATATATATATATATATATGTATTAATTCTACCATTTGCTACCTCATCTTAGGCACTGTTATTTGCTATCCAACATTATAATTTTCCTACTTGTGACCATACCACTTCTGTTCTTTAGTTTTCCATTGGTTGTCCTTATAGATGAGAATAGCACAGTAAACACCACACTTAAGGATCTAGATGGAAAAATCAATAGGACACATTTTCTGAGTAAAAATCAATAACACTTAAAACAACTTTTCTTTCCTTAGAGGCAAATCCTGTTGTGGCGAATTACTAAGTTCTTCATGGCCTCTGACCCTTTCCTGCCTGGCCTAGCAGGTTCTTTTAACGCAAATGGCCATTTGATCAGTTCCTTCTGAGGACATTAGTTCTTTCTGAATAATAATCCACTCTCATTAAAGATTCTTTAATGGTATGAATTACACAGCATGGGAATTATTCAAATTGTGGCATTCAAATATTTACTTATATTTCATTAAGGTCTCAAACATAATTTAAAAGAAGGGAAATTCATGAAATTTCTCAAATGAGTAGCAGTGTTCATTTTTTGACATCAACTAATGAAGTTAATTGCTTTGCTCATGGCCTTGCACACCCTGGAGAATGGATCACACTAGTTTATGATTGAAGATTAATGCTGCTCTTAGGAACAACGATTATGAAAAGCCCCATTACCTTCCTACCAAATACTCTGCCAGATGCTCTATGAGAACATTTAAGACTCAAAGTCCACTCCCTAGTATTGTCTGTTTCTGTTTAAATATTAAAACTCTGATAATCTGAATATCGTAAATATGAAGAATTCCCATTATTTTATGCTACATATGTTTGTTGTCTTATTAAATACTGGAAGAAGAATAATTTAAGAAATAATAATTTTACACACACATATATGTGTGTCTAATATTTATATACACACATATATATATATAATGTATATATGTATACCAAAATATGTCTGTGTGTTATCATCAAAGGAACATTCATTTTATTCTAGTCAGTTTTAATTAAAAACGTAATGAAAAAAATGTGAATGTTCCACCAGACAATTAAAGATGAATAATTTCTTCATTCTTATAAGAATTCATGTTCCTGCAAATGAACTTAATGATTATGGGAATGATTAGGATATAGATGTGCAAGTTTGATGTTCTCCTGTTTTTTGAGAAATATCAGGTCCTTGAAAGGCCATAGCTTTTCAACTAAATTCAAGGTGGCAGACTAAGCCAAAACAACACACAGAAACCTTAATAAAAATGTATATATATATATATATATATATATATATATATATCCAGACATTCATAGTCCTGCTTGCCTGTAATATTTTCATTTATCTTCAGAGGTACCACTCAAAGATCTTGTTTTACTATATTTTTTATAGTCTTTGTATATTCAATATTAATGAAGTCTCTTAAATAATATTTTAAATAATGGATTTTCCATTTTTTCAATCTATAATACATTTTAAGTTTATATTTATTTACTTGCTTTTATATTTAGACTTTACCAAGAGTATTAGATTTATGTAACAGTAAGGATCATATTTAGATGGGGAAAGAAAGAACAGGCTAAAAGAGGGAATGTGGGGAGGGCTAAGTAACTAAAAAGCCTTCACAAAAGTGAGATAGCAACCTGTTAACTACTGTAGAAGCTTTTTAAAATAAGCATATATAGAATAATTTAAAATATAGTTTTCTCCCACCCTCTACCCCATTACCTCCTCTCTTCCTCCTCAGAAAAAAAGGAGCCCACTGTACTCCTCCCTGTACTTACCCACTCCACATCAGAAGTAATTGAATCCTCTTCCACTGGGGCTAGACAAGGCAGCCTAGCTAGGGGCAAGTGATCCAAAAGCAGTCAAGAGAGTTCATGTCAGAGACAATCCCTGCTCCTATTTCTTGGGGACCCACATGAAACCAAGCATACCATCAGCTACATATGTGCAGGGAGCATAGATCCAGTCCATGCACGGTCTTTATTTAGCGGTTCAGTCTTTGTGAACCTTCGCTGGCATCAGTTAGTAAATTCTGTTGGTCTTCTTGTGGAGTTCTTGCTCCCTTCAGAACATTCTATCCTTCCCCAACTGGTCCTCAGATTTCCCCAGCTCCCCCTAATGTTTCACTGTGGGTCTCAGCATGTTTTGGTAGTCTCTGACAGAACAGTTATGCTAGGTTTCTGTCTGCAAGTACAGCAGAGTATCATTAGTAGTGTCAGGGGTTGGCTCTCTCTTATGACATGGGTATCAAATTGGGCCAGCCATTGGTTGGCCATTCCCTCTGCTCCATATTTGTCCCTGCACATCTTGTAGGCAGGGTAAATTTGAGGTTGAAGGATTGTGAGTGGGTTGGTGTCACCCTCCCTCCCCTGGAAGTCCTGCCTGGCTATAGGAAGTGGCCACTTCAGCCTCCCCATCCCCTGCTACTAGGGATCTCAGCTAGAATCACCTGCATATTCTCCCAGGACCTGTTACATGTCTCCAGCTTTTCCCAGAGATGTCCTCCCCATCAGTTTCCCTTCTCTCTCAGCCCTCTCAACTCCCACCCTCATTCTCCCCACATCCTTGATTCCTACCCTCGATCCTCTCCTCACCTTCTCCACCCACCTCTGAGGTCTCTATTTTATTTCCCTTTCTGAGTGAAATTCAAGCATTCTCCCTTGTACCTTCTTTCTTTCTTAGTTTCTTTGGGTCCGTGGATTGTAGCATGTTTATTCTGTATTTTATGCCTAACAGCAACTCTTAAGTATATACATACCGTGTGTATCTTTCTGAGTTTGAGCTCCTTCACTCAGGATGACATTTTCTAGTTCTATCTATTTGCCTGCAAATTTCATGATGTCTTTGTTTTTTAATAGCTGTGTAAAATATGCCCATTGTCTTTATACATGCCTTGCTTGAGGGACACGTAGGTTGTTTACAATTTCTGGCTATTATGAATAAAGATCATAACTGAGTAAGGGTTCTTGTAGTATGGTGGAGCATCTTTTGGGTATATGTCCAGGAGTGGTATAGATGGATATTGAGGTAGAACTATTCCAAACTTTCAGAGAAACTGCCAGATTGATTTCCAAA
Source organism: Rhombomys opimus (assembly GCA_010120015.1). Taxonomy (NCBI): domain Eukaryota; kingdom Metazoa; phylum Chordata; class Mammalia; order Rodentia; family Muridae; genus Rhombomys; species Rhombomys opimus. The sequence continues at coordinate 186,602 of REGO01000241.1, forward strand.
GTGGTTGTAGAAGTTTGTACTTCCATGAGCAATGGAGGAGGGCTCCTCTTGCTCCACATCCTCTCCAGCATGTGCTGTCACCTGAGGGTTTTTTGTTGTTGTTGTTTTGTTTTAGCCATTATTATGAGTGTTAGACAGAATCTCAGAGGCATTTTGACTTGCATTTCCCTGATGGCTAAGGCCACTGAACATATCAACAAGTGCTTCTCTGCTGTTTAGAGATTCCTCTGTTGAGAAATTTCTGTTTAGGTCTGTACCCCATTTTAAAAATATGTTATTATCATTTATTACCGTTTATTCAATTTGTGTCCCAGCTGTGGTCCCTTTCATCATCTCCTCCTAATAACATCCTCCCTCCCTCTTCTCCCCCTATGCCCCTCCCCTAGTCTGCTGATAGAGGAAGTCCTCCTCCTCTTCTATCTGACCCTAGACTATCAGGTCTCAACAGGACTGATTGCAGTGTCTTCCTCTGAGGACTGGCAAGGCTGCTTCCCTCCTCCCCCCCCACCCCCACCTCAGGAGAATGTAATCAGAGACCCTGACACTGACTTCATGCCAGAGAAAGTTCCTGCTCCCCTTATTAATGACCCCGCTTGGAGACTGAGTCTACAGGCTACATCTGAACCAGGGTTTTAGGTCCTCTCCAAGCATTGTCTTTGGTTGGGGTATCATTCTTGGCAGAGCTTCCAGGGCTCTGTACTTATGGCTCTGTTGTTCTCCTGTTAGAGCTCCTGTACCCTCCAGGTCTTTCTATTTCCCCCTTCTGGCATAAAATTCCATGCACTTTGCCCAAAGTTTGGCTATGAGTCTCAGCCTCTCCTTGATACCTGGATCAAGTAGAGTCTTTCAGGGGTTGTCTGTTGTAGGCTCCTGTCCTGTTTTCTGTCTTCAACTTCTGATGTCCATCTCATTTGTCCTTCTGAATGAGGATTGAGCATCCTCCCTAGGGTTTTCCTTGTTCTTTAGCCTCTTTAAGACTATAAATTTTAGTACGTTTATCCTAAATTATTTGACTAATATACAGTTAAGAATGAGTATGTACCCCAGTTTTTTTATTGAGTTATTTGGTTTGTTGGTGTTTACTTTCTTAAGTTCTTTGTATATTTTGGATATAAGCCCTTTGTCAGAATTAGGGTTGGTGAATATTTCCCATTCTATAAGCGATTGTTTTGTCTCCATTGACTGTGTCCTTTTGCCTTACAGATAATTTTCAGTTTCATGATATTAATTGTTGATCAGCTATTGCTGATCTCTTCCAGAAGTTGTCTCCTGTACTAATGCATTCAAGGCTATTCCCCACTTTGTCTTTTCTTTGAGTTAGTGTATCCAGTTTCATGTTGAGGTCTTTGATTCACCTAGTCTTGAGTTTTGTGCAGGGTGATAAATATGGATCTATTTGCATTTGTCTACATGCAAAAATCCAGTTAAAACAGCACCATTTGTTGAAGATGCTATTTTTTTCCATTGTATACTTTTGGCTTCTTTGTAAAAAAAAAAAAAAAAAAAAAACTCAAGTATATACAGGTGTATGGGTTTATTTTTTTGGTCCTCAATTCACTTCCATTGATCAACCTGTCTATTTTTATGCAAATGCCATATGGTTTTTTTATGACTATTGCTCTGCAATATAACTTGAAGTCAAGGATTGTGAAGCCACCAGCAATTCTTTTATTGTACAAGATTGTTTTATTCTGTTTTTTTTTTCTTTCTTTCTTTTTCTTTTTCTTTTTCCTAATGAAGTTGAGAATTCCTCTTTGAAAGTCTGTAAAAAATTGTGTTGAAATTTTACTGGGAATTTCATTGAATCTATAGGTTGCTTTTGGAAAGATAGTCATTTTTACTATGTTAATTCTACTGATCCATGAGCATTGAAGATCTTTCCATCTTCGGATTTCCATCTTTTTCAATTTCTTTTCAGAGACTTGAAATTCTTTTCATACAGTTCTTTGACTTGATGGCTAGAGTTACTCTAAGATACTTTACATTATTAGTTGCTATTGTGAAGGGTGGAGTTTCCCTGATTTCTTTCTCAACCCATTTGTCCTTTTTAAAAGGAGGGATACTGATTTTTTTTAATTTTTATTTTTTTAATATTAGTTACAGTTTGTTAACTTTGTATCCCTGCTGTATCCCACTCCCTTTTTCTCTCCCAACCCCACCCTTGCACCCTCATCTCCTCCCTGCCCCTTTCCAAGTCCACTGATAAGGGAGAACCTCCTCCCCTTACATCTGATACTGGTTATCAGCTGTCTTCAGGACTGGCTGCAAAGTCCTCCTCTGTGGCCTAGCAAGGCTGCTCCTCCCTGGGGTGGGGTGGGGGGAACAAGTAACAGGAAAGGAGCCTACCACAGAGGGCCTCTGAAAGACTCTACCTAGCAGTACATCAAAGCAGATATTAAGACTCATAACCAAACCACCGGCAGAATGCAGGGAATCAAAAAAAAGGGGGGGGGGAGGTAGTTAATATGATCTGGAGAGGACAGGAGTTCCACAAGTACTAAATATATCTGGGCACAGGTGTCTTTTATGAGACTGTTTCTCCAAAGAAGGACCATGTACAGATATAACCTAGAGCCCCTGCTCAGATATAGCCCTTGGTAGCTCAGTATTCAAGTGGGTACCCTAATAAGGGGAACAGGGACTGTTTCTGACATGATTTTTTTCTAATTAACCTTGTATCTATCCACTTTGTTGAAGGTGTTTGCTTAACAGCTTTAGGAGTTCCTGGCAGAATTTTGGGGTCACTTATCATATCATTTAGGAATAGCAATATTTTTACTTCTTTCCAATTTGTATTCCCCTTTATCTCCTTTAGTTCTCTTATTGCTCTGGCTTGGACAAGTTCAATATTCAAGAGATACTGTGAGAGTGGGCAGTCTTGCCTCATCACTGACTTGAGTGAGAATGCTCTAAGTTTCTGTCCATTTAATTTGATGTTAGCTATAGGATTGTTGTATATTGCCTTTATTGTGTTTAGGTATGTGCCTTGTATCCCTGATCTTTTCAAGACTTTTAACATGTTGGATTTTGTTGAATGTTTTTCATACCTAATAAGATGATCATGTGTTATTTGTCTTTTTTTACTTGCAGTTTGCCTATATAATAGGTTATGTTGATGAATTGTTGTATATTGAACCACTACAGCATGCCTGAGATGAATCCTTCTTGATCATGGTGGATGATATTTTTGATGCGTTATTATATTCTATTTGCAAGTATTTTGTTGAGTATTTTTGCATCCTTGTTCAATGTTCCTTCTATTTCTATTTTGTGGAGTATTTTAAGGAGTATTAGTATTAGCTTTTTTTGGAAGTCTGGTAAAATTCTATGCTGAAACCTTCTGGCCCTGGGCTTTATTTTTGATAGGAAGCTTTTAATGACTGCTCATATTTCCTTTGGAATTATAGGATGATTTAAATCATGTACCTCATTTTGATTTAATTTTGGTGAGTGGAATCTATCAAGGAAATTGTCCATTTAATTTAATTTTCCAATTTTGTGGCATATAGGATTTTGAAGTAAGACATAATGAGTCTTTGGATTTCCTCAGTGTCTGTCATGATGTCCCCCTTTTCATTTCTGAGTTTGTTGATTTGGATAGTCTCTCTCTGTCCTTCAGTTAGTTGGGCTAAGGATTAGCCAATCTTGTTGATTTTCTCAAAGAACCAGCTCTTGGTTTTGTTGACTGTTTTGGTCTAGAGCTTTCAGGTGTGCTGTTAAGTTGCTCATATGAGATCTGTCCAATTTCTTTATGAAGGTACTTACTGCTATCATCTTTCCTACTAGCCCTGCTTCCATTTGTCCCTTAAGTTTGGGTATGTTATGCCTTCAGTTTCATCAAATTCTTGAAAATCTTTAGTTTTGGGGTTTTTTTTATTTTATTTGTTATTTCTTATTTGACCCAGTGATCATTGAGCAGAGAATTTTAAGTTTCCATGAGTTTGTAGGTTTTCAGTTGTTTCTGTTGTTGTTGAAGTTCATTTTTATCCCATGGTGATACGAGGGATTATTTCAATTTTCTTTTATCTTTCTCTATTGAGTCTTGCATTGTGACCCACCATATGGTAAATTTTAGAGAAGGTTTTGTGAGTTGCTGAGAAGAAGTTATATTCTTTTGTGTTTGGTTGAAATGTTCTGTAGATATCTGTTATGTCCATCTGATTTGATAATGTCTTTAGTTTCATTATTTCTTTGTTTACTTTCTGTCTTGTTGACCAGTCTGTTGTTGAGAGTGGGGTGTTAGAGTCTCACCCTGTTAATGTGTGCACTTCGGTGTGTGATTTTTGCTTTAGTAATGCTTCTTTTACAAACTGGGTGCCCTTAAATTTGGGGCATAAATGTTCAGAATTGAAAGATCATCTTGATAGACTTTTCCATTGATGAGTTTGAAGTGTCCTTCCCCATATCTTTTCATTAATTTTGGTTGAAAGTCTATTTTAATAGATATTACAATGGCCACTCCAGCTTGCTTCTTGGGTCTGTTTGTTTGGAAAACACTTTTCCATCCCTTACTCTGTGGTAATGAGTATCTTTGTTGCTGAGGTGTATTTCTTTCATGTAGGAGAATGATGGGTCTTGTTTTTACATCCATTCTGTTAGCCTGTGTCTTTTTATTGGCGAATTGAGTGCATTGATGTTGAGAGATACTAATGACCAATGGCTGTTAATTCCTGTTATTTTGATGTAAGTAGTGGTAGTGTGTTTATGTATGTGTGTGTGTTTCTTTTGGTTTTGTTGATGTGGAGCTACTTATTTCCTGTGTTTTCTTGGGTGTAGTTAACTTCCTTGGGTTGAAGTTTTCCTTTTAGTATCTTCTACAGGGGTGGGTTGATATTGCTGGGTACAGTAATATGGGCTATCATTTGTGGTCTCTCAGAGTCTACAAGACATCTTCCTAGGCCCTTCTGACTTTTACAGTCTTTGTTGAGAAGTAGGTTGTAATTCTGATAGGTCTGCTTTTATATGTTACTTGGCTGTTACATTTATTTTTTCATAACAGTGTTGGTTTCTCTTCTTTTCACTCATAACCAGGCTATCATATAAATAATTAGACTCTTTTATATTTGTTTATAAGAAGCTTCACAGCACAAGAACTGAGCAGTTATTACTCTATTCTTAACCTTCTAAGCTAATCTGGTTTCATTCAAGCATTCAACCCAGAATACTTGCACTTTGTAGCTTTCCTTGTGAACTCTCTGTCCAAGTGTCTCCCTGACCTCTGCCTGTGGCTGAATCACCTACTTTCTATCCTCTAACTCCTTCTTGCTGAGAACAATTGCAAGTGAGGTTTCTGAAGGCAGCCCACTCGTTTTTGCATGGTTAAGCAAGGCCCCAAGGATTTTACGTCAAGACTGCTTATTGTTGTGATACTGTTTTTCCATGCTTATCTCATATATCTGGCATTACAGAGACTCATTGCTATTGCTTCCCTATGTTGAGCAGATTTCCTGCAGATTATTTTGGAGCTGTACCTTCATGGCATAGAGCCATTTAAACAAAATGATGATTTCATAATCCCTGATGATGATTTTAACAAATTTCTGACTTGATACAAGTAATTTTACAACCTTCCTGCAGTGTAACAAAAACTGTTAGGAGCTCTATGATCCTGTGAATTATACCAAGAAGGAAAACAGACTTAAACAAATTAATAATCAAGGAGATACCTTCACTCAAGGTTTAGCTCAGGGATAAGGCCCAAGTGTACACCATGATGAGAAAGACTACATGAATACAGAAGTGAAGAATAAATTGTTGGCTGTACAAGACAAGGCAGACACCTGTTTCTTCGAAAACCCTTGACATATAAGAAAAGGATAAACATCCATTTTTATGTTTTATCCTTTTTATGCTTGGAACACATAAGAAAAGGATAAAACATCCGCTTTGAACTGATAATGAGCATATAGATAAAATGACTGCTTTAAACTTACAATAAATACAGCATCTAGTTAGATAGTAGGATCAATAGTCCTACTGTAACTCTCTTTTTTGTAATGATTATATCTATTTTTGAATGATGAAATTTTTTCCTTATATAGAGAACATTTGTATTAGATAGAATAAAAACCCAAGTCGGATTTAAACATTTGTTGAGGCTACCCACTTCATCCAAAAGAAAGTCTGTCTATATTGTCTCTACATATGTATAAAAGTATATATTTATATCCATATATATGGATGAACAGTGTCTTTGTTAGCTCTCTTGATTCATCGAGTGATTGTATGTGTGCATGTGTGTGTGAGATTCATAAAGATCTGCTTGCTTTGTCTGCCAAATGTTTGTATGTTTTTGCATGCTTCTAATTTTTTTTTTAATTTTTGTAAGTGATAAGGATACTAGAGTGTTGTTATGATTTAACTTCCAGCAAGCTGCTGTTCACTGCTGAGCCATTAAGTTAAAAGGAACTAAGGTTAATCTTTTTACCACCCCTTGTTTTTACAGCAAGAAACTACTGTCAGGGCTGCAGCTGCTTGTACTCTGAGTTATAAGGGCCACCCAGTTTAACTGATTAAGATCTTCTGCTGTTAAAAAATAAAAGGTTTTAGCCAGAGAGCTGTTTTGGTGGCAGAAAAACCAGAAGGCCTGGATAGCTCAGGTGATAAAGCTTTAGACCCTGAATCTGAAAGTTCAGGGTTCAATTACCTGCTACCTCTCTTTTACATTGGAGACCCTCATGACCAGCAGTCCAATCTATTTGGTGTCTATAAGCTTCCTGTATGCTCGTAGGCATCTCTTTCTTTAGGTTGGGAAAATGTGACTACAGTCATGAAACAGATATGAAAGATTTTTACCCAAAAAATTTCAAACATAGTTCCCTCATTTCCCCAAGGAATTGTCTGTGTATTGGAAAATGGTTATCCAAGAAACTTCATCTATAGATGTTAGTTCATCCTACTCTGAGCTACAAATCACCACATACATACCATCTTGACTTATTGTAAAAGTATCCCTTCCTGAATGTTCATATCACTCAGTCAATGTGTGAAAATTGTTAGACATTTATAATGTACAGTACACATAAGACATAACATATAGAATGTCCCAACTGGACATATAGCCTACATGTAGACAAGGGTTACCAGAAACACAGGGCCAGCAATAGAGAGAATAAAGTCTCTAAACTCAGGAAACTTTTTATCTCATGAATAAAGACCATCAACAGTATTAAAAAGTGTAGAGGACGCCTTTTAATGAGGTGATTATTTTTCTAAGAATAGGCTAAGATCATGCAGACTGTGAAAGCAGATGCTGAGCCTGATGGCCAACTGACAGGCAGAGTGAATGGAATTTTATGTAAGTAGTGGGAAATAGTAAGAGCTGGAGAGGACAGGAACTCCACAAGGAGAACAACAGAACAAGAAAATTTGAACAGGGAACTTCCCAGAGACTCATACTCCAACCAAAGACTATTCATGGAGACAACCTAGAACCCTGACAATGCAGCCACTTCTTATGAGAACTGATAGACTAAGATCAGAAAGAAGGAGAGGAGGATGTCCCCTATCAGTGGACTTGGGGAGGGGCATGCATGCAAAAAGGGCTGGGGGGAGGATGGGACTGGGAGGGGAGGAGGGAGGGGCTTATGGGGGGATACAAAATGAATAAAGTGTAATTAATAAAAGTTAAAAAAAAAGAATAGGCTAAGTTATACAGTGAATACAATCAAACTCCAAATGTCAGAAATTGAGTATAATAAATGGATAATTATGTTGAGCACTTTAGCACAGTCACAGAACAAAGTATGGCCTTTTCTAAGTCCCTGTAATTCTTTGATTCCGGGTTATGAGAGAGTGCCTATGCATGCTTAGGTTAAAAAGGATCCAAATAGGAAAACATCTCTACTCAATCTATGTGAATGCCCTTAAAATGTCTGCCTGGAAATTCTTATTGCTATGGTTCATATGCTATCAAACAAAACATTTCAGACAGGCCAGCATGAAAGCACATGGCTAGAACTGTATCAACCTTCTGATAAAATGCATAGCTGGGGAAAAAGGACACTTTATCCAATAAGAGAGTTGAAGGAGATCAAGGGGATACAAATTGGAAAGGAAGAAGTCAAATTATCAGTATTTGCAGATGATATGATAGTATACATGAGTGACCCCAAAAACTCTACCAGGGAACTTGTACAGCTGATAAACACCTTCAGCAAAGTGGCCAGATACAAAATTAACTCAAAAAAATCAGTAGCCCTCCTGTATACAAAAGACAAAAGGGCTGAGAAAGAAATTAGGGAAAGAACACCCTTCACAATAGCCACAAAAGACATAAGGGTATATACTCACTCATATAGACATACAACATAGGACAAACCCACTAAAATCGGTACATCTAAAGAAACTAAGCAAGAGAAAGGACCCTAACTAAAACGATCAATCCCCATCCTGAAAGGCAAAGAGGATGGATATCAGAAGAAGAAGAATACAGGAAACAACCTAGGAACCTTCTACAGAGGGCTTCTGGAAGCCAGAAGAAAACATGAAACAACCTAGGAACCCCACAGAGGGCCTCTGAAAGCCTCTGCCCTACAGACTATCAAAGCAGATGCTGAGCCTGATTGGCAATTGTCGGGCACAGTGAATGGAATTTTATGTAAGAAGTGGGAAATAGTAAGAGCTGGAGAGGACAGGGTCTCCACAAGGAGAGCAACAGAACAAGAAAATTTGAATACAGGGAACTTCCCAGAGACTCATACTCCAACCAAGGACTATTCATGGAGATAACCTAGAACACCTGCACAGAT
>REGO01000241.1:201009-223647 GCA_010120015.1 Rhombomys opimus
TATCACTACTAAGCATATATCCAAAAGAGGCTCAAGTACACAATAAGGACATTTGCTCAACCATGTTTATAGCAGGTTTATTTGTAATAGCCAGAACCTGGAAACAACCCAGATGTCCATCAATGGAAGAATGGATACAGAAACTGTGGTACATTTACACAATGGAATACTAATCAGCACTTAAAAACAAAGAAATCATGAAATTTGCAGGCAAATATCGGGATCTAGAAAAGATCATCCTCAGTGAGGTATCCCAGAAGCAGAAAGACACATGGTATATACTCACTTATAAGTGGATACTAGACCTAACAGATAGGATAAACTTATTATATCTGTACACCTAAAGAAGCTAAACAAGAGGGTGGACCCAGGGTAAGATGATCAATCACTTTGCAAGATAAATGGTATGGACATTGGAAGTAGGAGTAAACAGGAAACAAGACAGGAGCCTACTATACAGGGCCTCTGAAAGTATCTACTTAGTGGTATCAAAGCAGATATTGAGAATCATAACCAAACTTTGGGCAGAGTGCAGGGAATCATATGAAAGAAGGAGGAGTTAGTAAGACCTGGAGAGGACAGGAGCTCCACAACGACCAATTGTATCTGGGCATAGGGCTCTTTTCTGAAACTGACTCTCCAACCAAGGTCCATGTTTGGATATAACCTAGAATCTCTGCTCAGATGTAGCCCTCAGCAGCTCAGTACACAAGTGGGTACTCTAGTAAAGGGAACAGGGACTTTTTCTGATATGAACTCAGTGGCTGGCTCTTTGACCTCCTCTTCACTCCCTGAGAGAGGAGCATCCTTTCTAGTCCACAGAGGAGGACAATGTAGCCAGTTGTGATGAGAAGTAATAAGCTAGGTTCAGATGGAAGGAGAGGAGGACCTCCCCTATCAGTGGACTTAGAGAGGGGCAGGGAGAAGATGAGGGAGGAAGGGTGAAATTGGGAGAGAATAAGGGAGTTGGTTACAGCTGGGATACAAAGTAAATAAACTGTGATTAATATAAAGCTTTAAAAAAAGTCATTCCTTTCTAATAGTATTCTCTGATATTATAAATTAACTTACTAATGCAGCATTAGTATAGCAATTAATTCCATTTTAGTTATAATTGCTTTTATTACAAATTGTGTTTTGGTCATTGTGCTTGGTGTATGCTTATCCATGTCCATGATCCTGTACGTGTAGATACAGATGTACATCATTTGGTGCCTGTGTGCAGTTCATATGTTTCCCTTTATGGCTCACTATCTTTTTTTCCCAAACACAATTACTCAATAAACTTATAGCTAACCACATCAGCTAGACTGAGGTGGTAGCAGGATAGATCTGTTAGTCACCATTTCCCAAGCCATTTGATGGCAGATGCACATTGATGCACCTAACTTTTGCAAGGATGCTGGAAAACCAAACTTTTTTTTTTTTTTGGTTTTCTGCTCTGTATGCATGTTTTTGTTTTTTTGTTTTTTTGTTTGCTTGTTTTCCAGTGCACCACGTTTTAATCTCATAAACTCTTAAGTTTCATTTTATTATATTGGATATAATTATAGTTATATTGGATAACATATTGTACACCAGAACAACTTCCTCCTCAATTTGCAGAGGTTTTGAAATGAACTAGTAACAGAAGATTTTAAACAATTAAAAAAAAAAAAAAACCAAACAAACAAGAATTTCAGCTCTGTGCTCAGAAGTTGGCAGATGTGACTTTTCTTTAAATTCATGTTATATCTAAGCTATATTTTCAATGATGAATTCAGTAGTCAAAGACTTTCCTGAAATTCTGGGTTTTCAGGTTCATAAAAACAGAAAATTTGGGTGTGTATATAAGCAACTAAAAAAACAAAACAAACTAAACCTATCACTGGAAATAAAATGTGGTTCTATAGCTTTCCTGGAGTTTTTGTTCATGAGGAAGACTATTTAATTAGGGAGGTAATAATTAAATCTTAGGAACTGAATCCAAATTGTGAAGACACTTTTGACTCAGAGCAAGTTTAAATGAATATGAAAAGTTTTGTGTGTCCCTTATTCACCAGAATCATAAAGGTGGAGTGTGTTTTTAGATTGAAAAGCATTTTTTCACACATAAGAGTATTTTCTAAAATGTTTTCTTAAACTGTTATATCAGATTTGGATATTAAACCACAGATGGATAAATATTGTCAACAGTTCCCATATATACTTTCGAACTATCCCGTTGTATGATCCCCATTCTTATGCTGGTTAGTGTCTGTCTGGACTAGCTAAGTACACTGCCATTAAAGAAAGCTTTAGGAAGCATCCTCCTTCATGGAGTTGGAGCACTGCAATATTTTTTTTGTAGTATATGATTAAAAATCAACATATAAGTGAGTACTTACCATGTGTGTTTTTCTGGGTCTGTGTTACCTCAGTCAGAATGATCTTTTATAGTTCTGTCCATGTGCCTGCAAATTTTATGATTTCTTCTTTTTTATTTTCATTTTTTATGGCTGAGTAGCATTCCATCATATAAATGTACTACAGTTTTTTAATCCATTCTTCAGTTGAGGGACATCTAAGTTGTTTCCAGTTTCTGGTTATTATGAATAAAGCTGCTATGAACATGGTTGAGCAAATGTCCTTGTATGGTGGAAAATTTCTTTAAGTGCTTCTTCACCATGCAAAATTCCTATGTTAAAAACTCTCTGTTTAACCTAGAACCTCTGCTCAGATGTAGTATGTGGTAGCTCAGTAACCAATTGGTTTCCCAAAGTGAGGGGAACAAGGACTATTGCTAACAGGAACTCAATGACTGGCTCTTTGGCCTCCCCACCCCCCCAAGAGAGGAGCAGTCCTTTTAGGCCAAGAGGAGGGCTTTGCAGCCAGTCCTGAAGATACCTGATAAAACAGGATCAGATGAATGGGGAGGAGGTCCCCCCCTATCAGTGGACTTGGAAAGGGGCAGGGTGGAGATGAGGGAGGGAGGGAGGGACTGGGAGGGAATGAGGGATTGGGACACGGTTGGGATACAGAGTTAATAAAATGTAACTGATAAGGAAAAAAATAAAAAATTAAAAAATTAAATAAAAAAAGAAATAAGTCCCCCCCCAAAAAAATTATTTTAAAATACACTGGAGGTTTTGCCTTTACTTGTATTGAGTCTAATAATTTCTTACATCATAAACATTATAACTTATTATACAAGGATATTAAAATATATTAAAATTAAAAAAACTCTGTTTAGCTTTGTATGCCTTTTTTAATTGGATTATTTAATGTTTGTTGGTGTTTAATTTCTTGAGTTCCTTTTATATTCTGGATACCAGTCCTTTGTCAGATGTAGGATTGATGAAGATCTTTTCCCAATCAGTAGGTTGAGTTTTTGTTCTATTGATAGTGTCCTTTGCTTTACAGAAGCTTTTCTCTTAAGAGGTCCCATTTATTAATTGTGGATCTTAGATCCTGAGCTGTTGGTGTTCTGTGCAGAAAGCTATCTCCTATGCTAATGAATTCAAAGCTCTTACCCACTTTCTCCTCTATCAGATTTAATGAATCTGGTTTTTATTTATTTTATTTTATTTATTTTATTTTAATCACAGATCATTCATTTGTATCCCAGCTGTAACCCCCTCCCTTTTCCCCTCCCAATTCCACCCTTCCTCCCTCATCTCCTCTCTGCCCTCTTCCAAGTCCACTGATGGGGGAGGTCCTCCTCCCGTTCCATCTGACCCTAGCCTATTAGGTATCTTCAGGATACCTGGCTGCAAGGTCTTTATCTGTGGCCTAGCAAGGCTGCTCCTCCCCCAGGGGGGAGAGGGAGATCCGTGAGCCAGTCACTGATTTCATGATGCACTTGGACTTGACTTTTGTGCAAGGTGATAAATATAGATCTGTTTTGAAGATAAGTAACAAGGAAGACCCTAGGGAGTACCCATTAATCTCAGTCAGAAGGGAAAACAGAATAGACAGGAGGAAGAGTGGGAACAAGGATCATCAGAACCAATCAGCCAGGGCCCAGAGGCATTAAGGAGTCTGAAGCAACAAAGAAGGACAATGCATGATCTTGACCTAGGTCCTCTACTCATGAATACCTACGGGCATCTTAGGCTTCATGTTGGCCCAATAGTCAGGGAAATGTGGTATATCACTGACATGGACTATGTTACCTTATTTTTGATCATTTTCCCCTGATGGGACATCCCTACCATGCCACAAGGGAGGAACTTAATTTTCATGTGAAAAGATGATTTGAGGTATCTGGATAGGGGCACTTGCCTATTCTGAACAAATAGGGGGAGGGAGGATGTGAGAAGGCAGGTGGGATTGGGAGGAGGGTGGGACCCATGACTAAGACATAAAAAGAACTAATTAAAAGAAAGCTTTCTCCTAGGGTTGTTTGCATCTCATATAAAACTGTTGCTTTATCAACACATGCCTATATAATTTTTTGTTTTGGTCCTCAAGTCTCTAAAAATACAATATAAACATAAGCTTGTTGTTTCATGAAAATGTTTTACAGTAAAATAGATTTATTTCCTTATTGCTTATATAATCTTGCAACTTGCTTTAGAAACCACACAGTAAACTCATGAATATTTTGTTTATACTTAGAAAAGTATTTATTTTTGATTAAGATAGTATTTATATTGCTATTTTTTGGATAAGTTTAACTACACATTAAATCATATCCTCCTTATGTGCATTCCACAATTCTCTAAGGACTAAGAGACCAATTTATCTGTCCCTTCATTCCCTACTCTCTTCTACCTCCTCTCCTTTCTTCACTTTTTTCTTCCCTCTTCCTCTTTTTCATCTTTCTTTACTTCTTTCCTTCATTCCTCCCATTCTTTTCTTAAATTCTTTTATTAACTTTTAAGAGTACGCTCAGCACACCAAACTTCAGAAATACATGTTTAGAGCAATGTCTCATTTTTCAATAATCTGTCACTCATAATAAATAAGATTAAAAAATACATTAATCTTTTTTATGTTTTATGTGAAATGCTACCAAAATATTAAAAATAAATTCTTCTTCCTATAATTTCCAACATTTGTGTGTGTTTTGTGTATGTGTCTGTTATACAATCACTTGTCTTTAGCACATGCTTTCAAGTTTCTATATAAAGAAATTATCAGCAGTAGCAAGGAGTATATTTACAATTGACACAAGTGAGAATTATAGCAGAATTCCTCTCTACTTGGCTGAATTTCTCTGCCATATTCTGTTTCTTAAACTTCTCAGTTCTAGTGTCAATAAAGGAGAGGACACCTTCTTTTCTTCATTAAATATTACTAGATGACAGAGATGTAATTTTGAGGTAAACATTTTCTCTCTAGACCTTGCTCTTTTAACTGTTCTCCTTAATTCAAGGGACAATGTGTGCACATATCATACTAAAAGAGGATCAGATAATATTTTACCTATGGATCCAAACATTGTTTTGCTTCAGCAATAGCAGCATACTAAAGATGGAGGTGAGAAATAAGTTTGGCTGAACAATTGAAGTCTCTTTCATTTCATCAGATAATTTGGGTGGAATGAAGTTAAATTATATTATATAACAATAAGAAGATAAATAGTGAGAAGATGCATACTGAGGAGCACACTGAAGGATATTAGAGGGAAGAAAGGCATGAAAGGATTTGTAGTCAGTCATTCTTTTAGGTGTCTGAATGAAAGGCACAAATTAGTCTACATTATTTAATAAAGTTGTCAGATTTCAATGAATTCTATCTAAGAAAAGGGGCATGGGGCAGAAGCAATATGAACTAATGTCTACATGCCAAGAGTTAAAGTTCCCAAACTGAGGATAATGACATTTAGTACTTTGCATTTTACAAAGGTTATTCATGTACTATAGTTTATTTAATTTATTAATAATGGTCCCACCATAATTCAAAACCATTTGCCATGTAGAAAAAACTAGAGAACATGTGGATGTAACATTTTAAGGGAAAATGCATAGAGAGCAATGCTCATACATCAAACCACACAGCTTGCTATAAGAAGATAACAATATTGAACTGTACTCTACACTTCTATTCTAATAGGGTAAGAGAGAGTGAGACTGAGAGGAAGGAAAGAAGGAAGGAAGGAAGGAAGGAAAGAACAAGGAAAATAAAAAAAGAAAGAAGAATATGATGAAGCCAGGATTTATCTCTAGAAGTGATTTTTGCTTGGTTTTGAAACTGGCTCAAAAGGGGGAAATTGTTTTTGTTTTTTTGTTTGTTTGTTTGTTTGTTTTCCTTTATACACATGAAGTCTAAAACTGAAATTTTACATTGGAATGAAATAAGGGATTTAGTTGCATATACATAGATTATATATTTGTCATGTTTTATTCTTTTTTATATTATTCTGTTCTTTTTTCACTACTTTGAAAGGAAAACTGATTTCCTTTGTTTCAAAAAACAAAAAAGAAAGCTCTCAAAGTTATTTTCACTTGTTTCTAACCTCTCCATTAGATCTTTTTCTGTCTTTCTCACATCAGCCACAATTTGTAGACTTTTCTCTCCTTGTCGGATGCAATCAGAGTAAATGAAATAGAGAATCGAAAGGTCGATGCCTTTATAATCCAGGAAGCACAACCTCATTTTTACTTTCTCCTATTTCTCCTAAACCATAAGACCTTGTTCATCAGTGACTAAAATTGTGTTATAATACTACTTTAGAAGTATAAACACACTCTTGTTCACGTTTTGTAATATCATCAAATTTTTCTTTGCTCATTGAAGAAAATTAATTACCATTAATTCTAATTATATGTAATTGGATTGTTTTTTTAAATATGTTTTTCAAACTGAAATCACAGAAGTGTTATCTATATAGAAATTTAGTAATGACAGAATACTTATAATTAAAGAAGTATTATTTTGATAAATTGCTGTATTAACATGGTTGTTTTTCACAGTAATTTTATGCATATTTATAATTGGGAATGTATACATAGACATATGCTTATCCTGAATAAAATCTTCTTTTTTAATTTAATTTTTTTATTATTAGTTACATTTTATTAACTCTGTATCCCAGCTGTATCCCTCTCCCTTATTCCCTCGGAATGCCACCATTCCTCCCTCATCTGCTCACTGCCCCTATTCAAGGCCACGGATTGGGGAGGACCTTCTCCCCTTTCATCTGACCCTGTTTTGTCAGGTATCTTCAGGACTGGCTGCAAAGTCCTCCTCTGTGGCCTAACAGGACTGCTCCTCCTTTGTGGGGTGGAGAGGTCAAAGAGCCTGCCACTGAGTTCCTGTCAAAAATAGTCTGTTCCCCTTACTATGGGAAACCAATTGGCTATGAGGCTACAACGGGCTACATCTGAGCAGAACTTTTAGGTTATATCCATACATGGTCCTTGGTCCTTGTCAGTCTCAGAAAAGATCCCTGTTCCCAGATATATTTGGTCCTTGTGGAGCTACTATCTTTTCCAGGTCATACTAACTTTTCTTCTGCTGAAGGTTTGGTTATGAGTCTTAGTATCTGCTTTGAAACACTGCTTAGTACAGTCTCTCAGATGGTTTCTGCAGTAGACTCCTGTCATACGTCCTATGCACATCCCATTTGTCTTTCTAAGTGAGGACTGATCGTCTTACCCCTTGTCTGCTTTCTTGTTTATCCTCTTTAGGTATATAGATTTCATTATGTTTATCATCTCTTATAGGTCTATATAAGCGAGTATATACCATGTTTGTCTTTCTCCTTGTGGGATATTTTACTCAGAATGATCTTTTCTAGATCTCACGATTTGCCTGCAAAATTCATGATTTCCTTGTTTTTGATTGCTGAGTAGTATTCCATTGTGTAAAAATACCACAACTTTTGTATCCATTCCTCCATTGATGGACATCTGGGTTATTCCCAGGTTCTGGCTATTACAAATAAAGTCGCTACAAACATGGTTGAGCAAATGTCCTTCTTGTGTACTTGAGCAAATTTTGGGTATATGTCTAGCAGTGGTATGGCTGTGTCTTGAGAATGCGCTATTCCTAATTGTCTGAGAAAGCACCAGATTTGTGTCCCCTTGATCTCCTTCAGTTGTCTTATTGCTCTGGCTAGGACTTCAAGGACTATGTTGAAGAGATATGGAGAGAGTGGGCACCCTTGTCTTGTCCCTAATTTCAGTGGGATTGCTTTAAGTTTCTCTCCGTTCAGTTTGATGTTGGCTATAGGTTTGCTGTATATTGCCTTTACTATGTTTAGGTATATGCCTTGGAAGGCAGACTGTTGATGACTTCTATTTCCTTGGGGGATATAGGACTATTCAATCTTTCTACTTGATCTTGACTTAATTTTGGTAGATGAAATCTATCAAGAAAATTGCCCATTTCTTTTAGATTTTTGAATTTCGTGGCATATAGGCTTTTGTAGTATGCCCTAATGATTGTTTGGAATTCCTTGGTGTATGTAGTTATGTCCCACTTTTCATTTCTGATTTTGCTGATTTGGATAGTTTCTCTCTGCCTTTTAGTTAGTTTGGCTAAAGGTTTGTCTATCTTGTTGATTTTTTCAAAGAACCATCTCTTGGTTTCATTGATTCTTTGAATAGTTTTATTTGTTTCTAATTGATTGATTTCAGCCCTGAGTTTATTTCCAGCCATCTGCTCCTCTTGGGTGTATTTGTTTCTTCTATTTTTAGGGCTTACAGTTGGGTCATTAAGTTACATGTATAAGATGTCACAAATTTCTTCTTGAAGGCACTTAGTGTTATGAATTTTCCTCTTAGCACTGCTTTCATTGTGTCCCATAAATTAGGGGATATTGTACATTCATTTTCATTGAATTCTAGAAAGTCTTTAATTTCTTTCTTTATTTCTCCTTAACCCAGCTATCATTGAGCAGCAAGTTGTTCAGTTTCCATGTGCTTGCAGGTTTTTTCTAATTCCATTTTTGTTGAGGTCCAGGTTTAGTCCATGGTGGTCAGATAGAATACAGGGGATTATTTCAATCTTCTTGTATCTGTTGAGTCTTGCTTTATGACCAACTATATGGTCTATTTTGGTGAAGCTTCCATGAGGTGCTGAAAAGAAGGTATATTCTTTTGAGTTTGGGTGGAAAGTTCTATAGACATCTATTAGTATCTGTCTAGATGATCTGTCTCTTGGTGAAAGTGGGGTGTTGAAGTCTCCCTTTATCAAGGTGTTGGAATCAATGTGTGATTTAAGTTTTAGTAATGTTTCACTTATGAATGTAGGTGCTCTTGTATTTGGGGCATAGATGTTCAGAATTGTGATGTACTCTTGGTGGATATTTTCTTTGATGAGAATGTAGTGAGCCTCCCCATCTTTTTTGATTAATTTTGGTTGAAAGTCTATTTTATTAGATATTAGGATAGCTAGCTATCCCAGGTTGTTTTCTGGGTCTGTTTGCTTGAAAGACATTTTTCCAGCCTTTTACTCTGAGGTAGTGTTTATCTTTGTTGCAGAGGTGCATTTCTTGGATGCAGCAGAACGTTGGATCCTGTTTCCTCACCCCTTCTGTTAGCCTGTGTCTTTTTATTGGAGAGTTGAGTCCATTGATGTTGATAGATAACAGTGACCAATGATTGTTAGTTCTTTTTATATTGGAGTCGGTGGTATTACTGTGTTTCATTGCTTGTTTTCTTTTAATTATTGTTTGGATATTATCTGTATGCTATGTTTTCTTAGGTGTAGTTGTTTTCATTGGATTGGAGTTTTCCTTCTGTTATCTTCTGTAGGGCTGGTTTGCTGTGTAGATATTGAATAAATTTACTTTTGTCATGGAATATTTTATTTTCTCCATCTATGTTGATTGAAAGCTTTGCAGGGTATAATAGTCTGGGTTGACATTTGTGGTCTCTAAGAGGCTGTGTGACACCTGCCCAGGCCCTTCTGGCTTTCATAGTTTCTGATGAGAAGTCTGGTGTGATTCTGATAGGTATACCTTCATATGTTATTTGCCCTTTTCCCTTGCCGCTTTTTGTATCTTTTCTTTGTTCTGTAGATTTAGTGTTTCGACTATGATGTGACATGATGTGTTTCTTTTCTGGTCTAGTGTATTTGGTGTTCTGTAGGCCGCTTGTATATTTATAGACATCTCTTTCTTTAAGTTGGGAAATTTTTCTTCTAAGATTTTCTTAAAAATATTTTCTGGATCTTGGATCTTGAAGTCTTCTTTTCCGTCAATTCTTATTATTTTTAGATTTTGTCTTTTCATGGCGTCCTTGATTTATTGAATATTTTATGTTTGGGATTTTTTTGATTATACATTTTCTTTGAGAGAAGTATCAATTTCTGTGAGTGTATCTTCAGCTCCAGAGATTCTCTCTTCCATCTCTTGTATTCTGTTGGCGATGCTTAACTTTGTGGTTCCTGATCTTTTCTCCAAGTTCTCCAGCTCAAGAGTTTTCTCAGTTTGTGTTTTCTTTATTAATTCTAATTCTGTTTTCTTGCCTTGCACCATTTCCTTCATTGCTGAATTTGGATTCCTGTCTCTCTATGAAGGTCTCTATTTCTTTGTTCATTTCCTCTCTGTATGCCACTAATTGTATCTATACTTGTGCCTCTATTTGTTTGGCTATGTTTGCCTGTGTTTCTTTAAGAATTTTGTCCATTTCCTCTTTCTTTACTTCCAATTGACTGGCCAGATCTTTGATAGATTTGTTCATTTCTTCTTTAACTGTCTGAATTTGCATGGCTATTGCTCTGAGAAAATTGTTGTTTTCTCTTTATGAGCCTCAAATAATTGGGTAAGTATAGCTTTAAAGTCATTTTCCTTTGCTCCCGATGAATTGGAGTATCCATCAATTTTTGGGGTTGCTGGTGAAGTCTTGATGTCTTGATTTATGTTGGATGTGTTCTTTTGCCTACCCGTGGCCATTGGTTTATCTGAAACCTTCACTGTTTGTTTCTGGATTCTGCAGATCAGACTGATACTGTCTCTCTCTGGTGTCTGGAGAGTTCTTTAGGAAGCTGAAAGAGGTCCCGTAGCCTCAGCGTGTGTGTTTGTGGACTAGGTGTACCTGTGGGAGGAAAGTATGCTGGCACAAAAGGGGCAAATGCAGGTGCGCATGTGTGTATGTGTGTGTGTGTGTGTGGACGTGTGCGTGGAAGTATGTCTCGTGGGACAGAGTGACAGAGAATGTTGAATCCTTGAGTGTGTGGGAGGGGCTCTGTACTGTATATGTAGCAGGTGCTAGTGATGGCTGTGGAGCAATTTCTGGAATTAACTGCCTTAACTCCTCAATTGGACCTGCCAAGCAGGGGCGTCAATGTCCCAAGTGACCCTCTGTTTCCCACAGTGGGTATATGAGTGAAAGGGGTCCGATGCCTGGCTTCTGTTTTAGAAGGACCCTGGATCTGGGGCTCTGCAGATACTCAAGTGTGCACTCACTCTCAAGCAGGTCACTTCTGCAGGGATCAGTGCATCCGGGTTCTCTGCTGTCTTGTTTGGCCCTGCTTGTTCTTATGCAGGAGGATTAATGTGCTCTGCCAACTCAGTGCTGCTGCCGCTGCCAGGTTAGGAAATCCCACTGCAGCTGGAGACTGAGAGGCCAGTTCACATGTCTTCTGGCAAGTCATGGGAGATCTCCAGTGTGCTCTCCAAGCCTGGGAGGCCCAGTACCTGGTGTGCTTACCTTGTATGGCGGGTCTGCTTGGCTTTGTTGGGGATATAGCATATTATCTGTCACTGAGGCTTTGGGCAGGCCGTACAGTCAGTGGCTGAGAGACCCTGCAGGGCCAGTATGGCAGCTAGCAGACCCGGGACTCTGGGATGATGGTTCTGTGGGTCTGGACCGTAGTGTAGGGGCCTCAATGTCCCAAGTGACCCTCTGTTTCCTACAGTGGGTATGTAGATGAGAGGGGCCTGATGCCTGGCTTCTATTTTAGAAGGAGCCTCGATCTGGGGCTCTGCAGACACTCAAGGGTGCACTCACTCTCAAGCAGGTCACTTCGGCAGGAATTGGGGTATCCAGGCTCTCTGCTCTCTGGTTTGGTCCAGGTTGGTCTTATGCTGGCGGACTGATGTGCTCTGCCAGCTCAGTGCTGCTGCTGCTGCCAGGTTAGGAAGTCCTGCTGTACCTGGAGACTGGAATGCCAGTCTAGATGCTTTCTGAGAAGCCGTGGGGTCTCTCCACTGTGCTCTCCAAGCCTGGGAGGCCCAGTGCCTGGTGTGCCTAGCTTATATGGTGTTTCTGCCTGGCTTTGGTGGGTATAAAGCGAATTATCTGTCACTGAGGGCTTGGGCGGGCCGGACAGTCATTGGCTGAGCAACCCTGAAGAGCCAGTAAGGCAGCTAGCAGACCTGGGACCCTGGGAGGATAGGTGCCATGGGTCTGGGATGCCAAGACTGGTACTGCTGGTAGTTGCTGCTAACTGGCTAGGAGCTCAGCCTCAGCCGCTGCAGACCTCAGGCAGTTAGGTCTGAGCTGAGAATCTCAGTGAGTCCACTGTGCCGAGGAGGAGGGAGGTCCAAGAAAGGGGAGTGCCAGAGAACAAAGGATCGTTTCTCTCCTTCCCCAAACAAGTCCCAGGGTGACCCAAGTTCTTACCTCATGCAATGTTCCCTATCATTTAGAAAGCCTCACCATTGTTTTCCTGGCTTCAGGGGTCATTCCACTCACCAACTCAGGCGTTCAGCTCTTCCACACCTCAGAAACTGTGCATGCGCTAGTCGCCATCTTGGCTCGGCCTCCCCCCCCCCCATAAAATCTTCTAATGAGTGAAGATTGATAACATCCTTTGTGATGTTTCCCCTGTCAATATATAATTCCAGGGTATTTTTATTTTAATGAAAAATAACGTGCAAAATAACCAAAATCATCAGAAGGTTGTAGGCTTATAGACAGCTTTATTATTTCCTAATTATTATCACTTCCTTTATGGTAGTAGTAGCTTCCTTTACCCAAGTTGTAATGGTTCAGATGTTTAAAGGCAAATGACCTCTCATGTAACACATATTGCCATCTGGTAAAACTCTGACTTAAGAAGTTGAACAAGTATGATGTCTACAACCTCTTGGTAGTCACACATTTTTTTTTCTTGTATGTTTTCCACTTGCTGTTGAATGACAAATGGGCTCATATTATTGCTAGTTTACAGATAATATAGGAGTTTATATTTTGTGGAGAGAAGTCAGTTCAGATCCCTGAATCAAGCACAGCCACTTGGTATTACTGATTATCTAGAAAATTATAAGAAAAACATATTTTTTATTATTTGAACAATAACAACAAAAAAACACAGTGAAGACTCAGATGGTCCTCAAAATGTTATGGGTAGTCAGCCTAAGGAGTACAACAAAAACACATAAAATCAAATTGTATTTAGTAAATTTAATCTTCCAAACACCAAAGAAAATAAATTACATGTCACGTGTTTGCATGTTTATAACTGAGTGCTAAAATGGATTATTATTCATGCAAAGCATCTAAGGGGAATGTCATGATGTGACTAGCCTATTTTTAAAAAAAAAATCAATGTTAAACAATTGTGCTATGGTTACTGTTGTATCACATCTATGGCAAAACCAAAATACCATGAAGTTGAACTACAGTTTAAGATAAGAGCCATCTTTACCATACCACACATTTACTTGATTACACATAAATGGCAAAATTAAAGATCATGACTGTTGTCTCTGGATAAATTCATTCATTGTTGTGGTTCACAGGTAGTTCATCAATGTTTACTTGGCAATACTTTTTGAGAATTTCTTATATTACACAATAATATACAATCATAAAATTCACATTTTTCCTACTCTAACGTCTTACCTGTTCCACAAACATGTCCCACTTCTACTCCATGACCATTTCTACTTTTTGACAACGCACTCAAGTTCAGTTGTTGAGTCCTATCAGTGAATATCTCTGCAGCAATCCACTGGATCACTGGAAAACTACTAATACCATACCCTCAAGAAAGTATGATTCCAGCCTGCCAGTGCAATAGCTATTAACTGCCAATAGTTACTAGCTATAAAGTGGAGCTTGGTAATCACATCTTCATGCCCTAAGTATGGCTGCCTCGATCTTGGGTAAGGTTTATGTCGAGGTAACTCCAGTTGCTATGAGTTTATGAGTCCATGTCCAGAAGACAACATTTCATAACACTTCTTCCCATACCTTGTCTGTTACATCCTTTTTTCCTCTTCAGTAGTGTTCTCAGAGCTTTGATAGTTGTGGTTTGAGGGATAATAATGATGTCCCATTCAGAGTCCAGCCCTCAGTCTCTTATTCCCAGCATTTTGAGCAGTTGGGAATTTCTGAATTGACTGTTGCACACTGCAAAAAGAAGCTCCTCTATCCACATGAAAGCAGCCCATGCCTATGGGTAGAAATACAAATTTTTTAGGTGTATAGATTTCATTATGTTTATCATATCTTATAGGTCTATATAAGTGAGTATATACCGTGTTTGTCTTTCTCCTTCTGGGATATTTCACTCAGAATGATGCTTTCTAGATCCCACCATTTGCCTGCAAATTTCGAGCGGACATGGGGTAAGATGATCAATCCTCGTTTAGAAAGACAGATGGGATGTGCATTGAATGTATGACAGGAGTCTACTGAGCGCACCTGAAAGACTCTAACTAGCAGTGTTTTCAAAGCAAAGACTCATGACCAAACCTTTGGCAGAGTACAGGGAATCATAAGAAAGAAGGGGAATTAGTCTGATGGGGAAAGGATAGGATCTCCACAAAGACCAAATATATCTGGGCACAGGGTCTTTTCTGAAACTGACATTCAACCAAGGACCATATATGGATATAACCTAGAACCTCTGCTCAGATGTAGCCTGTGGTAGCTCAGTAACCAATTGGTTCCCCAAAGTGAGGGGAACAAGGACTATTTCTAACAGGAACTCAATGAAGATACCTGATAAAACAGGATCAGATGAATGGGGGGAGGTCCCCCCCTATCAGTGGACTTGGAAAGGGGCACAGTGGTGATGAGGGAGGGAGGGAGGGACTGGTAGGGAATGAGGGTTCGGGGCACGGCTGGGATACAGAATTAATAAAATGTAACTGATTAAAAAAAAAAAAGAAATACAAATTTTTAGAAAGCAATTTGTCAACATGACCATTTAGCAAAATAGAAATAGTGAATCCTACTGTAGGACCCATGGCATACACAGATATAGGCTTTTGAGCTGGATTTTAAACCAGGCATGAAATTTCCTACAGTGAAGTGTGTTCAAACCCAATATGAAAGCATTTAGTTACTCAATAATAATGACTGTAAACTTTTACTGTAAATTTTGAAAAAAAAGTGGTATTGACATTTACATTTAAAAAGTTTTAAGTGCTGGGGATGTAGATCAGTGGGTAAATTGATTGTTACACAAGCGTGAATACTTGATTTCCATCCCCAGAAAGTGGTGAGTATTTATAATGCCAAAAATGCTGGGAAAGGAGAGACAGGGGGCTCTCCAGGGATCATTAGCCAGCACACTTATTCTAATCAGAAATCCCCAGGTCTCAGTGTGAAATCCTTTCTCAACAAACCAGGTGAATGGTTCCCAAGTAACATCACGCAGTGTTGCCCTGTGTCCTCAGTATGCATATGCACATGCACTCATAAAGATACTCACAGACTCAACAAAATAAATAAAGAAATAAAGAAATAAAGAAATAAAGAAATAAGACTTCAGGTGAAATAAAAAAAGAAAAGGGCCAATATTATCATATTATATTTGTTTCTCCAGAAAAGTCCTGTTGTAGGTATCCAAAAGACAAAAATGTATAATTATCTTTGTGATTATAGGATTGTAGGCATTGATATTTTTAACTACAAATTATCAGTCCTCATTCAAGTGAGTTCCAGTAAGACAAGAGTTTACTGTATATGAAACAGGAAGAAATTCATTACAGTAAGTACAATATGGTTCAAGTGGAGTTTAAAAGAGAGGCTATTTACACATCTCTTTATGGGATTCTATGTTAGTTATTTTATAATTGCATACACACACAAAGTTTTCCTGTCTAAAAATAGGTTTCAGAGGTAGGTATTGAATTTTTATTACCCAACAATTATACTTGGCCATTATTTTAGCTGTCACTAATTCTAAAAGGAGTAATTATATTGGCACTTCCAAAGAACATGAGATCCATGCCCACATTATTATTTTTTCTCCAGTCACATTCTAAACTCAGAGTTGAAAAAAAAGTGATTTTTCTTACACAGGATAAGAAATTCATTCTTGGGTTTTGTGGCCACCTCCTCATTTGACCAGCTGCATTAACATTTGTGAGGAGGTGTTTTATCTAAGGAGGTCATGTCTGGAATTCCTGGCAACAAATTTAAAAAAAAAATAATAGTACTTTTTCTTGACTAGCCACATTGTTATAAGAGACACAATAAATTTCTCTTCTCTATTGACATTTAGTTATGCAAAGTATAAACATTTCCCTGGGAAGAAACAATGTAAATGTGGGTTGAATCATGTCTATCTGCCCTTGTTATTTATACTAAAATTTAGGTTTGATGTCCATCTATAGTTGTTGCCATTTACCTAACTGTGATCAAGTTTGAGAAGGCACTTTGTTTGGATGAGGAGACAATGTTACCATAAAATGAGTGATACCAATAAATCATACAAATCTTGTTTATTAAGCATCTTAAGTTATTTGAAATATATCGGAAGTGATCAGGCATGGCTTAAACAGTACTCTAGTTTGTGAGATAATCTTGTCTTCCACCTTCCTCACTACTCATTATAAACCAGCATTATTGAGAAAATATTTCTTAAGTTTTACACGATGAATCTGCATTTAAAATTTTAACAGAGTGTACAACATTATGTCACTTTATCATGTAGTCTCTCCTTTTTTTATTACTATTTTCTTAAATTTTTTTGTAACTCAATAACATAGTTCTTGCACATGATTAAGTTGATGACACTCTGGTACAGTGTTGACAGGTTAGATTTGCTTGTAGGAAATATAATAATTTAGTTTATTTTGATCATCCAATAACAGTTGTTAAAAATGAGATGATAAAAACTTAAGAAATTTTCTGTTAGGATAGAAAGATGTAAGTGTTAGGCTACTTTTTATTGTTAAACAATTGTGGTCATCTTGTATACTAAAAACTAATCTCAATATCAGTGATGTGCCTGTGTGTGTGTGTGTCTGTGTCTCTGTGTAAGGGTGAACCTTGGCCATGATGTCACACTAACAATGTTAAGTAGTTGCTCCCAGTTTTCAAAATGTAGATTCCTAAAGTAGACTTCAGGCTGTCAAGTTTAGTGACAACCACCTTTATCCACTGAGTCATTTCACATCCCAAGCCTTAGTTTGTCACAGTAATTGTACCTATTTGCAAGTACTAACCAGGCTTGCATTAGATATGAATTACACTTTTAGTCTTAAAAATATAACCAAAGTAGTTACAGAATTAAATATTACATGGATTTTTGTAAACAAAAAATTTCTTTGAAAACCTTAATGCCAAAACTGACAACTTCAGTTTAAGTACTGTGATGTTCAGGTTTATTTATGTATTTATTTATTCATCGGATTGGTGAAATTAATCTGATAATATCTCTGCATGTAACGTTTAATATTTTGTTCTTTTAAATTAACCGATAATTTTTCTTGCATATAAATTAAACATCAATTAATAGATTCTGGCACCAGTTAACATTTTATCAATGTACCACACAGGATAATATTATGCTTCTCTAATAGATCATAATAACATATCTGGGCTGGAACTTTTTTCTCAGGTAAGCATCACATGCAATATATTATGATGTAACACATTTTAATATTACATATAATTAGAATGTTAAATGCCAGCAAGTATGCTATATAAATTATAGCTAATGTACCTCTTACCAGCTCTGCTTACCTGCTGAGCAGCTATCATATTTAAAGCCTGCTTTCCACTCTTCCTCTGCTCTCAGGGAGGAGACAGGCTAAAATAATGATACTATTGGAGCTGAATATAATCAGCTCCTATAAAAACATCTAGTCCTGCTTCCTATTATGCTAATTCACTGCAGTGGGAACTGTATAGTTCAATCACCAGAAGGTTCAGTGCCTTTCAGAAGCCCCTTGGCAGCCAACGTGTAGTCCCCTTGAAAGTATTTAGCAAATCCCTTTGTGATGCATGAGGGTTTAAAACCCATAGTAAACCAATCCCTTTACATTGATAAATTCCTCTTAAGTCAGTGAGAGCTTTGCATGGACTGGAGATGGAGGGTTATTCTTCCTCAGTTCAGTCTCCAAAAGACTCTCAGATGATACATAATAATACAGACATCTATTCTCTACTTCTAGAGTCACTAGGCGGCAAGAGGATTATAACTCAAAGTAAAACAACAGTTTAAATCTGAGCCATCTGATTCTAGTACTTTAGAAATGCTCCTGGTACTTTTCCTTTTCTCTGTTGCATTTTGCATTTAAATGTGTCATTGTTGTATTCTCTGTGCCTGATAGAGCTCTCAGGACACATTTGAAGTGGAATTGTGAAAAGGGATGTAATGCAAATTTCTTTACCAATAAAGCTCCTTTGGTGGCAAACAGGTTGATTTTCAAAGCTTAGAACAGTGTCTAGCTTGGAATTCCACTGAAGTAGAGCATAATTTCATGTAATCACCTGGAAGGAATATTCACACTCTGTCTATAGCACTATGATCTTACTAACTACAGAAACCCACTCTCTGACACATTTCCTTGTTATAGATGCACTGAACATCTTTCTTAATGATGCTTTCCCTTTCAAACAGAAAAAAAAAAAAAAACAAAACATTTATTTATGACTAAAATACCCAGTGTTGTCAAAGGAAATCTATTCAGACCCAAGCAGTTATTGTAAAACACACTCTGCCATGGAAAACCATATTAAAGTTCATAACTCCAAAATTATAAGTTAATTAAGATTTTTGGTTTGAAGCAGTTACTTAGCAAAATTTGACTTTTTTCAATTTTCCAGACTGATGGTGCATTTCAGAAGAGAGGGACTGGCCAGTGTTGTTCTACTTACTTTAAAATAATTATAACATTTTAATAGTATAAAATATTCCAAATTGTAAGATAGTAAATACATACCCAATTTATAAAATAGTACAGCTGCTTGAAATACCTACTCCAAAATATCAGAACTAGAGGTTTTGCATTGAAAATTATCAACAACATTCAGATATTATTAATTTCAATCTATTACAAGATCATTGAATCATTATTCTAAAAATTAATAAAATAATCGCCCTTGAATTTCAAAGAAACCAGTATTTACTTTAATATTTTCTTTGAACTGCTCATTCTGGGGTCACAGAAAGGTACTAAAAGTCTTGATACACAAGGCTTAGCTACCTGTCCCAAAAGCTGGTGAACTATTTGACTCTAGAAGTGCTGAAGGCAGTAAAGAATCAATAACAATGTAACCTCATTGAGAAGAAAGGGAGTCTGGTGACATAAATCCTGTGTTTAATGTGCTTATAGCTATCTCAATGTTTTATACAAAATACAAGGAGTGGCAGTCTCTCCAGTTGTAGTAAAATCACTGAAAGCAGATATAAGAGAGAAAAAAAATAATAAAATAATAATAATAAAGTTGAAACAGAAATAGGAAACAAAATCAAATTGGCTAGTTTAGTGACCGAACCTTTTTAAAAAATTTTTGCTTGAGGATATTATTTCATTTTTCCAGGAGTGGAGTTGAAGGTAGAGCGCTGTGACAATGGTACCAGTTAAGGATATGTCCAGTTTGGTGTTACATATGCTCCTGGTACCACCAAAATGTTTTACTGTTCCCCTTCTTCAGTATCATCATCATTTTCTTTCTCCTCTTGTCTTTTTAATTCAATGAATGGGATTGAACGCAAGGTCATGTGCATACAAGGCAAGGACTCTACTGTGAAGCCACACCATGAGCTCTTTCTGGTTTTAATTTGAGGAAGTGTCTCATAGCTACCTGGCCTCCAACTTGCAGTCCTCTGTCTTACTACCCTGTATTACTACCATCTGGAATGATAGGTATGTCCAATATGTGTGCTCCTTGATGTCTACAAATACAGCTTTTACATATGCCAGAAGTTAAATCTCTGTAAATATACATTGACATTTTACTGAGATTTTAAATTATTTCTTATACCAAACATGAGAAATCACCAGCAGCTCAAATAATTTTGTAATCATCCACTACATTAAACCCTATGTTAATAGCCAGAAATAAAATCTGCAGTAAGATTTTTCTCATATCCTCAAGGAGATTAGAATCAACTGAATCAGTAGCATCTGAGAATAGATAAGTCAATATTAAATAAAATTGTTGTGATAAAGTATCTCTGGGTCTTATAGTCTTGAGAAGAACTATCAAACAGCCCTGAAGTCACATTTTTGAGACAGTAATAATTTAGATTCTCAAAACTACTGTATGATTAACCAATAGCTACAATTGGGCTTATAGGTACTTATTGTGTTAGGACTATTACTGAAAAAAAAAAGTTATATACGTAATTCCTATTAAGTATGTCAGAGATTTCTGTAAGAAAGCCACAACTAACTTGTGAAACTATTTTACATAAAGCATAAGCCAATTAGAAGTATTAGAAAATTTATAGCATGTGTAGAAAGTTTATAGAAAAGAATCTGTAAACATAAAAAATTACCTATTTCTAATCACAACACTGCTGAGTAGTGGCAATCTCTCCTGAAACTAACACAGTTATAAATGTTTTACATTTGATGTCAAAGTATGTGTTCTGCTTGAAATTACTGCTATATTATCGTAAGTTTGGCTGCCATAACAAAAGAGGGTAATTTGGGAGGTTTAAATAGATATTCAATCCTAGAACATGCATAGACCTAAAGAAATAGAAGCCATGAATTAGAGAGAGAGCAAGGGGCACAAATAGAAAACACTGAAGGCTCAAAGAAAGGAGAAATAGTATAATTATAGTTTAGTTTCAAAAAAAACCAAATAAATAAAGACAAAAATAATTGTTCTCTGTATTCTACTGAGTTTTATTAGGGGCACTCCTGGTGTTCATACTCTGCTATATATGGAGATAAAGGTATCTCCTTATACCTCCATATCTCATTAGGTGGTAAGGTCATCATGAAAGACTGTGCCCAAATGAACTCATCCAATCCATGTGTTTTCCTCATAGGTCATATGTCTAGATAACATCACATTTTAAATAAACACTACCACAAATGAATTTGTGGGAATGCAAATGGACTACAAAAAATGTCAAAGCCCAGCTTAAAAGATAATCCAGTACATTATTTTTAAACTAACCTTCATATAAAAGTGCCAGGAATTTCTCAGTATCGAATATATGTCAAATAAATACTGATCGATTTTCATATGGCAGTACTATCTTCATGGAAACTTTTGATACAGTTAAATGCCTACTTTTCATTCCTTCTCCCTATCTTTGGTATAGTCCTTCTATCATTTGGTCAGCTGTGCACTATTCTGTTTCTGTTGAAGAAAAAGACAAATTCAGTCTAAAATTTAAAAATTGTCAAGATAACAGTCACATAAATTGCGGCACTAATAACAGGAAAAGATAAGACAAAATAATTTACAGTAGTATAATTTTTGTGAAAACTTTAGAAAATTAAATTAGTAATAGAGTGGTAATAATATTTAAATAAGAAACACTGAAAAAAAAAGGATTACTCTAATAGAAATGTGAAACACATTTCTCCTGCTATTTGGGAATTAGCTTAATATGTAAAATAATAATAATAGTATGAGTTACTTATACAGTTATGACTAGTGGTAATATTAACAATATTGTTTGAAGCAATAAGAGATTGTGCATTTCTTACCTCATAGAAACAGCCATAAACATAACTGTAAAAACTAATGAGGTTTCAAAATATTTAAAGCAAATAGTAAAAGTCCCAATTTTCTAAATATTAGGCTATATCAAAACTATGTGCTTTAACAATATTAAAATATTAATATTGTCTAAAAAGTTATGAAATTAGAACATTAAAAAGTATGGTACTGAATTTACAATTTGTAGGAATAAGCAGGAATCTATCATACTTAAAAAAACAAAAATTAAATGGACAGATTTTAGTAAGATTATCCTATATTACATGTCTATATGAGTGAGTATATACTATGTGTGTCTTTCTCCTTCTGGAACAGCTCACTCAGAATGATCCTTTCCAGTTCCCACCATTTACCTGCAAATTTCATGATATCCTTGTTTTTCATTGATGAGTAATATTCCATTGTATAGATGTACCACAATATCTGCATCCATTCTTCAGTTGAGGGTCATCTGGGTTGTTTCCAGCTTCTGGCTATTAAAAATAAAGCTGCTACAAACATGGTTGAAAAAATGTCCTTATTGTGTACTTGAGCCTCTTTTGGATATATGCCTAGGAGTGGTATAGCTGGATCTTGAGGAAGTGCAATTCCTAGTTGTCTGAGAAAGTGCCAGATGAATTTCCAGAGTGGTTGTACAAGTTTACATTCCCAGCAGCAGTGGAGGAGGGTTCCCCTTTCTCCACAGCCTCTCCAGCATGTGTTGTCACTTGAGATTTTTATCTTGGCCATTCTGATGGATGTAAGGTGAAATCTCAGGGTCTTTTTGATTTCCATTTCCCTAATGGCTAATGACTGAGCATTTCTTTAAGTGTTTCTCTGCCATTCGATATTCCTCTATCGAGAATTATCTGTTTAACTCTGTTCCCCATTTTTTAATTGGATTACTTGGTTTGTTGCTTTTCAACAA
>REGO01000241.1:229750-249195 GCA_010120015.1 Rhombomys opimus
GATAGGGGAGGTCCTCCTCTCCTTCTTTCTGATCTTTTTTTTGTTGTTGTTGTTGTTGTTGTTCTCAATGCAGTTTATTCAGGGACCTTGAACATAATTCTTGATGGTAAATGTGTATCATCTCAGAATGAGGAAATTGGAGGCAAGAAGATCAGAAATAATGGCCATTCTAAGCTATGTACAATGGAGTCCAGGACAGCCTTGGTAGATGAGACTCCACCTCAGAAGGAAGTTTCATAACTATTTGAGAACTTGTGATGAGACTGAGAGAAATATTCATGCACAGAATTTGAAAGGGTCATTAGGAGATGAAAAAAAAAATCTCTAAATTGATGTCCAGAAAGAATATGGTGTCTTTTGTCACTCAAAATTCAGTGAAGTCATGTAAGTGCTTTATTAACTCTGAACAGGAACTCTCAAGACAAAGACAACTTTGTTGGATACAGCTGTGTGACTCCTAGCCAGATTTACCTATAAGCCCATACTCCTGACTCACAGACAAGGTAAATGGAGAAACTATTGTCTTGGTTTCTTGAAATTTTGGCACTCTCTGGCAAAATATTAGACAATCAATACTTCTAAACACAATCCCATGAATTCAATGTATTTAGATAATGACACTGTAAATTTAGAAAGCTATATTATCTAATTGAGGGAACACCTAATGGGAAAGATTTGAAATTTTACACATAGTAATTTGAGTCCATAAAATTATAATATTTACTCATAAATAACTAGACCTGCCTTGTGCAAATAATTGCAGCTAATCTGTTCTGTAACCTAAACGTCATCTTATTTTTTTCTGATTCTCAAAATAATACTAGCTACCGTGCGTTGTGAGAACACAGACATGTTTCTTTTCTTTTTTCTTAATTTTGACTTCTGAATAAAGAATATTGATGGCCAAGATGATATATCAATTTATCTGTTGTATGTTGCTACAGATGAAAAATACTTAAAGATATATATAGGACTGTGGAAAGAAGCAAAATTAATTATCTAAGTGCTGTACTTCATTATAGAGTTTCTGTTGAATGTAATTTTCCCCAGGACACATGAACTATAATTCCACTCACCCCAGATGGTATACAAAAGACAAATCAAAATATGATGACATCAAAATTCAAGATGTTATGCCAACAAGGCCATTAAGCTTATGTACAAAGGATAGGTGAGAGGTTACTCATAGGAACATGGGTTTCCAAAACAAACGAACAAAAATAGTAAAAAACAAAAAACAAAACAAAACAAACAAAAAAACAAAACAAAACAAAACAAAACAAAAACAAAACAAAACAAAACAAAAAAACATGCCATAGAAAAGTCTTACTTCAGCCAGGGTGGAAACTTCCTCTTTGTAGCATTCATAGAGTTTTCTTTTCAGTTAATCTTCTAGCATATACATACATACATACATATATACATACATACACACACAAGCATATATCTATAAATAAATGCACACACACATATATGCTTGCATTCACCCAAATTTCTCACTAGACTATTAGCCATTAGGCCATGTGCAATTTTTGGAGACTTACACACTAATGGAAGGAAGTCTGTGAAAGTAGCAGCCTCAGGTGATTGGACTCATGATCTTTGTCCATCCCTTATCTCTGTGAGAACAACATGCACAGTCTTGAGAGTCACATGCAAGTAGTTCCAGCTACTTCTGAAAAAATGGTCCAAGGAAACTTAATTTTAAAGTCACAAATTTTACAGTCACAAATCTAAAGAGTTGATAGCTAGAATATTTTACTAATATATATTTGAGATTACAGTAGTTTTTTTATTCTAATTAAATCATATTAAGGCAAAGATTAAGCTGTATCATTTTTTTACTAATATGTATGTAAGTTTCATAGTCCTAATCTCTTGTTGCAATAAAATATCTCTGACTTTGAGATTAAAAAGAAAAATGTGTGTAAGTCTACAATGGTTAATTTATGAATAGTTCGTATTTGTTTGCTTGTACCTTAGTTCTTTTAGAAAGTGTCTCATTGCATCACCTGGGCCAGCTTTGCAATTATGTAGCCAGAAAGAGCCTAGAATTAATGATTGTCTTGCATCAGCCTCCCATGTGGTGAGATTACAGAGATGTATCATGCCAGTCTTCTCATTGTTAAATCCAAATTATTTCTCATACTTGAAATAACCAGAGATTATGTGGCAGAAAACGTAAGATAATAATGTTTTTTATAATGCACTGTTAATAGGACATTCAATGGCTTTGTAGCTCTACAGATCTTTAAACAAGAGTATGATCAGAAGAAAATAAACTCTCTAACATCCTGTTACAATCTCAATGTTTTAGTCAAAAAGGTCATAGCATATCTTATCTTTAGTGTATTTTTATGTGCTACTTTGGTCATGCACCATAAATCTAGTTTTATGATTTAATATAATTAATATATACTATCCATTCAAAGTTTTTAATACTGCTTGATCTATACTTATAAAATAGTTGTTTTATACAAAACTATATCAAAGTTCTTTCTGTGTATACTGAGCCTAAGAATATATCCTAGTAATTATGTCTCCTACACATTTTTTAGTGTTTTGAGACACAGAAGTAGATATTGCTTTGCAACTGTTGTTTTTTATTTCCTCAGATAAGGGAATGATACAAGCTGTAAGAATACATGGCTTGGTCTGAGCCCAGAGCATTTATATCTAACTATCTCTAGGCCGGGACTCTTCTAGTCTCCATACAATCTAATCTTCTGCAAGCCCAGAATTTGAAGTCTTCAGCTTCTAGCCTCCATCTGCTAATATAGGTCATAATGTTTCAGGCTCTAACATTTACTGGTGAATAAGCTTACCCTTTCTACTTGTTTCTGAACTCTAGTGGTTCGTTCGATTCAGGCTGTTCTGGCTCAAAACTCCTTTCTAAGCTCACTGATTAAATCTGGCTTCTTTCTCTTCTCACTTAATTGTTCTGCTTAGAAAACCTGCCTCTGGACAGGAGCTCCACAAGGAGAGCAACAGAACAAGAAAATTTGAACACAGGGAACTTCCCAGAGACTCATACTCCAACCAAGGACTATTCATGGAGATAACCTAGAACCCTGACAATGCAGCCACTTCTGATGAGAACTGATAGACTAAGATCAGAAAGAAGGAGAGGAGGACCTCCCCTATCAGTGGACTTGGGGAGGGGCATGCATGCAGAAAAGGGGGGGGAAGAGGGTGGGACCAAGAGAGGAGGAGGGAGGGGCTTATGGGGGGATACAAAATGAATAAAGTGTAATTAATAAAAGTTAAAGAAAAAATTAAAAAAAAAAGAAAAGAAAACCTGCCTCTGAACTGCAGGAATTGAACTGCAGTGACTACACTGACTATATGAAATGTAAAAAACTGCATGAAATCAACTCAACTGACCTGCACTCAACTGACCTGCACCCCTGTAATCCCTGCTCTCTCTCTCTCTCTTTCTCTCTCTCTCTCTCTCTCTCTCTCTCTCTCTCTCTCTCTCTCTCTCTCTTTCTCCACTGCTCTTAAGTAGATTGTTTTCCTGAATGTTCCCTTGTGAGTTTGGCATATCCTATTTCAGACTGTTTCTGACAAATCTTTCTCTGCTTCCTCACTTTGTCTGCCTTTCAAATAGATATAATTGTTTACAAATGAAGGTATGTTCTAAAGGCTTGTTTGTATTCCACCTAGAGAAATTAAAAGTGTATATTCTACCTGGATCACAGATTGGACCTAGGTCTTTGGATGTGATCCTTTGCCAGAGGAAACATGTTGCTGGATTAAAATTCCTTTATATAGTCTATTTAAGGATATGTTTCAGGGGCTTTGTTAAAAGTGTGAGACAATCTGAAAATATGATACTAGGAATTATCAGGAAACTTTAGTAATTGGCTTAAATAAGCAAACTCTATAGACAGATTTTAAATTTTGCTTAGCTTTTTATGGCCATGTAATCCACCATATATTTTGTGTCTATTTTTTTCTTCACTTGTTTAATACAACCACCAACACACATACCCTACACAATAAAAATAGGAAACATGGTTGACTCCTTACGATGAGTAAAAATTACTTCATTTCATTTCATCATCTGTTGCATAATTAATTCTATCAAGTATATAAGAGAGTTGATATAAGAGATTTGCTGTCCCTTTAAAATTAAAATAGAGAACAACATCAACTGTGATTGTATTTAAAGAGTTTTTTATAGTTTTTATTTTGTATATTAATTATAGGTTATTTACTTTGTATCCCAGCTGTAGTCCCCTCTCTCATTCCCTAGAAAGTAGTCAGGCATATTACTCTAATGAACCCAGTTTTATATTAGTTCGCCACTGATTCTTTGATTCTATTTCTCTAAGTTAAATTTAAAAGTAAAGTGGTTTTCTAGAAGTATTTGGATAGAACTTATTATCTTAGTTAGATAAATTATCAAATTGACACAGCCTAATCTGAAATCTCAGTTGAGAAATTTCCCAGCTCAAATAAGAATGTGGCCAGGTCTTTGAGATAGTCTTTATTTATCTGAGAGGGACCAGCCCACCATGCATAGAACCACTTTTAGGCAGGTGAATTTGGACTGTAGAAGAAAGCTAACTGAGAACAAGTCAGTGAGCAATCAGCAGGAAAAGCTGATGATAGTCAATATTCATTGTCAGTATTCATTATTCCCCGAAAATTACTGTCTCTAATTTCTGTACTGGCCCTCTTCAACAGTGGACTATGCCGTAGAAATATAAGACAAAATAATTCCTTTATTCTTATAGTTGCTTTTAGCCATGGTGTTTTATCATAGCAACTGAAGAGAACTAGAATTTGCATTAATATGCTCAGCTTCTTAACTAAGATGTCTAGTAATTTTACATACAAAGTCAATTGTAATGTGTGTGTGTGTGTTTGTATGTGTGCGTACAGTGTAGTGCATACTTGATTAATGTAATATTTTTCTCATTTTTTCCTGTGTAATATTTTATAGAGTATTAGATATAAATCTGGTTTTGGTTCTATTTTACTCATAACATTCATGTCATGTATAATTCCTGTTACATTATTATAGGAGCTCTGTATCCTACTGTCCTTTGATCTTTTATTTTGTCCTGTTACCATTTTTGCAGCATATAGAGGACTCTGAGGCCTGTTTTAAAGGTCTTCATTCTTTGTTTAGCATGTCTCAGATGGCTTATTTTCAGTAACCTACCTTTGCATTCATCAGCTTTTTGTACTTTCTATTGCTCTCTCTTACAGAATGTTTTTTTTTTCTAAATTTTAGTATATTTGCTTTAACTCATGAATCATTGTTTATCTCTCTTTTGTAATTGTTATAGCTCTGTTGTGTCCCTTTTTTATACTCTTTTGATTCTTTAGACATGGTTTCCTTACATGTAATTAAACATGCACTGGCTAATTTGAGGATGTTAAAATTAAATCCAGCAAATAGTCACTTTTAACATTAGCTTCCATAACGCCCCTTTCCCTCTTGTAAGTCCTGCTATCTTATCCCTGTGTATATCTCATATTTTCATTTGTTTATTTTTTCTATTGCTGTTAATAATTATGCATGTGAAATACACCTGCTAACTCTATGTGGGAAAAGGCTGATTCCCCCTTTCCAGCCTATCAGTTACACTAGGGTGTGTTTTTGGTTATTGTTTGCTGTTGCTGCTATTCTTTGATTAAATAGTGACTTAAAATATTTTTAATCTATGCTATTTCTTGTTTTTGGATATTAATGCTTTTTTGTTTTATTAAGTTTGGGGACAGTTAAGAAATTAACACATATCTTCTTTTACTGCTCTGAACTGATAAGACTCCCTCTACTGACGGAGTTCAGCTCATATGTAGAAGCAGTTCTTTAACATGAGAATGGATGCTAAGCATTTATGAAACAACATGTAATAGTGCATTTTGTTAATACATTTATCCAGAATGTTTAGACATCTTAAAATTATGTGTTTGGCTTCTGATAGTAAAGATGAAAACAATAAAATTCATAAGATGGTAGAATTTATGGCCATCAGTTTTTATGCTGTTTTTGTCAATCATGTTTATATTTTTGAAGTAATTTCCTTTGATTTGCTATGTCCAGAATTAGCATGTTGTATTCAACTTCAATTTAATGTATCCACAAATCTTTAAAAGTTGTAAAATTTATAAAAGTTTAATTTTTTTTGAAATTTTAAATCTTCAGGATTCCATGTCTACTCATTTGACAATGACTTCATTTTTCCTGAGTATTTTTTTATCTTTAATTCCACTTATTTATATATCTCTTTTTAAACTTATCTTCAGAACATTTCATGAGTATTCTTTGGAAAACATTTTTGTTCAGTGATTTTTTTTTCCAACTCTGTTCAAAATAGGGTCAACATGACTTGTTACAAACTGTGATGTTAGTTGATAAAATGTTCCTATACTCAAGCACTTCAGTACAGTTTTCTTTTTACCAGATGTGAAGCTGATGGTGTCAGGACAATGAGGTGATAAGCCACATCTGTGTACTTTTTTTGTTAGGCTTTTCTATAACTTCATGGAAACTGCAGCATTTATTGTCATTCTTACTGATGTCCATTTGTTACTGGACTTACTAAAACAGAGTTGGCTTAAATTCAAACTGCATTCTCTGATTCTACTTTCTTGTTGTTTTATGGATAACACACCTTAATATATATTTACTACAAAATTTATTGAAATGCTTATTACCAAATGTGAATAATTCCATGTGAAATGAAATAATCTGGAGATAATTAGAATGCTTTTAGGCTTCTTTCCTTTTATTTTGACAGTCTTTCAAAGCAAAGTATTTAGTATGGGAATATGAAAGAGGCCTACTTTCTCCTTAACCCTAAAATTACATAACTACTATTAAGGGAAATTGATAGTTTGCCTATGACTTCACACTTTATCCTAGAAACACCTGTACAAGATTTTTTAAATGTCAGTTACAGAAACATAGATACATGATGATGAATTTTTATATTTGGGGCTAACATACTTCATTTTATTTTTTATATTAATTACAGTTTATTCACTTTGTATCCCAGCTGTATACCCCCATCCCTCCCAATCCCACCACCCCTCTGTCATCTACTCCCATGCCCCCCTCTTAGGTCCGCTGATAGGGGATATCCTCCTCTTCTTCCATCTGACCCTAGCTTATCAGGTCTCATCAGGACTGTCTGCATTTTCTTCCTCTGTGGCCTGGTAAGGCTGGCCCCAACAGGGAGGTGATCAAAGAGAAAGTCACTGAGTTCATGTCAGAGACAGTCCCTGTTCCCCTTACTGACATTAAAAGCTAGTAAACATTTCCCACCTTCTAGTCTGTACCAGTTTTGAATTTTTTGAGATTGGAAGTAAACTACATGAAATGTATCTGAGTTAATTCTTTCTACAGTTAAGTATTGTTTTGTTTTAGTTGTTTTTTCTTAAATTAAATAGTAATAATTTTCTAAATTTTTCTTTTATGATATTTGATACATATGAAAAGCCACTTGATATACATCAAATCTTGGTTGCAATATATTTGAAATTCTACTGAAAATCAGATAAAATGTTATGATGTCTTTTTTCCTTCCTTCTATTTAGATTCTTTTAGGGATAGTATGCTTGGATCTCGGGAATACTTTTAGTTAAAATGTTGTAAAGAGTTTTGAGTATGTGTCTTACGAAGTCATATTTCAAGACTATGCTTTTTGACAGCTGTGAAATAACAGTGTTATTGTACTGTAACTCTGAAAAATGATTTCTTGCTTATAAAAAGTGGATCTTTTGTGGTTCTTACAACAGCTTCAGAATATCCTCTTTTTCCTAATTAATTAAGTCTCAGTATTCTCTTTGTTAGATTCATGGTCATATTTTTAGAAATAATAAAATCAAATATGTAAAATGAGGTAAAATATAAAAGCATACTGCCTGCTGTCTAAGTACTGGAAGATATTCATTCTCTTTCTCCCTATGAATACATGTGAGAGGATCTCCTGAGCTGCTTGTTTCTCTCTCCTGACAAAAACATTAATAGACAAATGAAACATAGATAATTAATAGATAGAAAAAATAAATATATACATATGTGTTCTCACTTTATATTAATAAATTATGTTGGTCACTACAATTTCTACTGACTAGTGTTATATATAACATATCTGTGACAGTTATCTCCATATACCAATTAAAAGCTTTTAATTTCCAGAAAGGAATCAAAATTTAGATATGTAATTATAGAAGAATAAAAATGATAATACATTTCATTTACAGGAAAATGTGTAAGTAATCCCTTTGCATAAAAATGGAATATGGATATAAATCATTTAATAATAAGTTTAATTATTTTATCAGAAAGAAATTCAAATGTCATTGATTCCCAGTTTCAAATTCACTTAATAAGCACTTAAGAAAGCAGAACATTATTACTGTTCAGGAAATTGTATAATTATAAGAGAGTTGTTTAGAAGCATAACAGAATCTATAATGAAATTTTTATCACCAGAATTTGAAAGTTTCCATCTCTAGAATTAAGAAAAACAAAAAAGACTTGATCTTTATTTTGTGGGACATGAGATATTTACTATTTTAATCAAGCTATTTTTTTATAAAAGATAAAGTCTTCATTCTTGATCTAAGAGACAAGATGAGTGTACAGCCATCACTGGTACAACGTACAGAGCGAGGGGGACTAAGCCGCAGATTGTGAGATAATGGTTGAGCAAATGTTGAAACCTTGCTTATCATTTTGCCTGGATAAGTTGAAGTGCATGCTAGCATATAAGCCCCACAGAATATCATGGTCTGATAGACAATAACACATTCAAGTGCACTGATCTGTTTTTCAGTATCACTAGAGGATAGTGTCTGAGATGTGAACAGGAGAAGATGGGATGACTGGAATAGCAGATAGAACTCAGAATTAGACACTCAGAAATTTAAATATCTTCTGTAACTACAGGTCACTGTAACAGAAATCCTCCAAATTGCCGAAAACATTAAACATACACTGGCTTTTTCTTGAATGTATTTCATATAAATATAAATCGAAAGCTAATGGATTAATTGATTGATTTTTCATGACAGTGCCATACCATATAGATCTAGCATGTAACAGGTAATCCTTCTTCCTCAGCTTCCCCAAGTTAGGGAATTCCAGGTGTGCCTCACCATGCCAATCTCATAAATTAGATTCTTAAAGTATATTTAAAAGCTTTTAATTTTTTATGTAACAAACTATCACAGAAAGAAAAAAATTAAATAGTACCTTAAGTATTGACATATTTCTTAACAAACTGTTTATTCTTAAGTATTTAAATTACCCAGAATCTTACATAGTATTTATTCAAGGGACTAGTCATAAAGAAATTATAAGTATAAATAAATTAAATATATTGTCCTCTAGACTCTAGATTATTAAAAAAATATAATAAAAGGCAGACTTATAATTCTTTTTTCTACTACAAAGAATTTCTTTTTATATTAATTTTATATTAATTTCTATTTATATATTTCTTTTTATATTACAGTTTATTCACTTTGCATCCCAGTTGTAGTCCTCTCCTTCATTCCCTCCCAAACCCACGCTCTCTCCCTCATCTCCTCCCATACCCATCTTCAAGTCCACTGATAGGGAAGGTCCTCCTCCCCTTCCATTTGACCCTAGCCTATGAGGTCTCTTCAGGACTGGCTGCATTATCTTCCTCTGAGGCCTGGTAAGTCTATTTTCCCCTCAGAGGGAGGTGATCAAAGAGTCAGACCATGAGTTCATGTCAGAGACAGTCCCTGTTCCCCTTACTAGGGAATCTTGGACACTGTGCTGCCATGGACTACATCTGTGCAGGGGTTCTAGGTTACCTTCATGAATGATCCTTGGTCAGAGTATAAGTCTCAGAAAAGACCCCTGGGTCCAGAGTTTTCAGTTCTGTTGCTCTCCTTGTGGAGCTCCTGTCTGCTCCAGGTCTTTTTATCTCCCGCCTTCTTTCATAAGACTCCCTGAACTCTGCCCAAAGTTTGGCTATGAGTCTCAGCATCTGCTTTTATACCTTATTGGGCAGAGTCTTTCAGAACCCTCTGTGGTAGGATCTTGTCCTGTTCCTTGTTTTCTCCCTCTTCTGAAGTCTCTCATTTGCTTTTCTGAGTGAGAATTTATTTTTTTTTGTTTTTTTTTTAATTTTTTAAAATATTATTACAGTTTGTTAACTTTGTATCCCCACTGTATCCTGCTTCCTCTTTCCCTCCCAATCCCACCTTCCCTCCCTCATCTCCTCCGTGCCCCTTTCCCAGTCCAGTGATAAGGGAGAACCTCCTCCCCTTTCATCTGATACTGGTTTATCAGGTATCTTCAGGACTGGCTGCAGTACCCTCCTCTGTGGCCTAGCAGGGTTACTCCTCCCTGGGAGGAGGGGGGAGAGGTCAAAGAGCTAGCCATTGTGTTCATGTCAGAAATAGTCTATGTTCCCCTTATTAGGGTGCCCACTTGGATACTGAGCTACCAAGGTCTACATCTGAGCAGAGGTTCTAGGTTGCATCCATACATGGTCCTTGTTTTGAGAAACAGTCTCATAAAAGACCCATGTGCCCAGATATATTTGGTTCCTGTGGAGCTCCTGTCATGTCCAGGTCATATTAACTCCCCTTTCTTTAATATGATTCCCCACCCTCTGCCAAAAGTTTGGATATGAGTCTTAATATCTGCTTCGATACACTGCTAGGTAGAGACTTTCAGAGGCCCTAAAGGCTCCTGTCCTGTTACTTGTTTTCTCCTACATCCAATGTCCATCCCATTTGTCTTTCTAAGTGAGGATTGATCATTGTACCCTGTGTCCTCTTTCTTGTTTATCTTCTTTAGGTGTATAGATTTCAATATGTTTATTTCAATATGTTTATTTTGAATAAAGAAAATTAACGAATATAGCATCCTTGTCTTTGAAAGATTTACAAATGAGTGTACGTGAATATTTGTTTTTATTTTTTTCATTTTCATTTTTTTCTTCATATGTATTCATTATATATTCTGATTGAAACCCCCTCCCTCAACTACAGCAGTCCCATCCTCCCTCCTTCTTCCTCTTATATTCTTTCCTAGTCCACTGAAACAGGGGGGTTTCACCTATTGCCATGCGCCCATAGCTTATTATGTCTCATCAGGACTGCTTGGATCATTTTCCTCAATGGCGAGTGAGTGATCAGAGAGCAGTCAACTGGGTTCATGATAGAGGCAGCCCCTGCTCCCCTCACTCAGAGATTCACATGGATACTGACTTGCCAATTATCCACAAATGAGCGGGGGGTGTAGGTCCTCTCCATGCATGGCCCTCCGTTGGAGCATCAGTCTAACCAGGACACCCTTGTCTCAGATCTTTTACTTTTGTTGGTCTCATTGTAGATGCCTGTTCCCTCCATGTCCCTCTAATCCCACCATAATCCCACTCTAATCTTTTGCTCCACAAGACTCCCTGTGCTCTTCCCAAAGTTTGGCCCTCACTCTCAGCATTTGCTCTATCCCCTGTTGGGTGAAACCTTTCAGAAAACCCTCTATAGTAGACTTGCATCCTTTATCTTCTCTTCCACCTCTCCTGGTGTCTATGCTGTTTGCAGTTCTCAAGGAGATTTAAGCATCCCCCCATGGTCCTCCCTGTTGTTTAGCTTTTTGGGTCTATAGATGTTTGTCCTATATTATATGGCTAATATCTGTTTATTAGGAAGTGTATGCCATGCCTGTTTTTATATTTCTGGGTTACTTTACTCACAGAACTGAGCAGGGAATTCTCAATAGAGGAATACAGAATGGCAGAGAAACACTTAAGGAAGTACTCAACATCACAGTCATCAGGGAAATGCAATTCAAACACTCTGATATTCCATTTTACACATATCAGAATGGCTAAGCTCAAAAATTCAAGTGACAACACATGGTGGAGGGGATGTAGAGAAAGGGGAACCCTCCTATATTGCTGGTAGGAGTGCAAACTTGTACAACCACTATGGAAATCAATCTGGCTGGTCCTTTCCCAGAAAATTGGAAATAGCACTACCTCAAGATCCAGATCTAACACTACTGGGCATATACCCAAAAGAGGTCCCACCATTAAATAAGGACATTTACTCAATTATATTCATAGCATCTTTATTCTTAGTAGCTAAAATATGGAAA
This sequence comes from Rhombomys opimus, assembly GCA_010120015.1. Lineage (NCBI taxonomy): Eukaryota > Metazoa > Chordata > Mammalia > Rodentia > Muridae > Rhombomys > Rhombomys opimus. The sequence goes on from REGO01000241.1 coordinate 241,860, forward strand.
AAACCCAAATGTCCATCAATGAAGTAATGAATACAGAAATTGTGATACATTTATATAATGAAATACTACTGAGCAATTAAAAAGAATAAAATTCTAAAATTTGCAGGCAAATGGATGGAACTAGAAGAGACTTATAATTCTTTAAATATGAGGCCATGAAGATTATAACAATAAAAGAACTCTTAGATCTGATAAATATTTTTAGCAAAATGAGAGAATAGAAATAGTAACATAAAACAATCAGTAATCTAGATGCCAATTTGAATCATGCTATACAGAAAACCAATAATTGAAACAACCCCATTTATAACATGCACACAGACAGGTATAAACCTAATCAGGCAATCAAAATACCTCTACAATGAAAATTTTAAGATGCTATAGAATAATGGAATAAGACACTAAAGATCAAAAGACATCCCGTGCTCATAGTTTGCAACAATTAATATTATACAAATATCCATCCCATCAAAAATTATGGATCCAAGCAACCCCAGTCCAAATTCAAAAGGATTCTTCACAGGTACAAAAAAATCCAAAAATTTATATGAAAGCTCGAAATATCAACTATAGACAAAATAGTCATGAGCCAAAAGGACACTGGAGGAATTATTACCATAGGTGATCACAAATTATATTCCAGTGCCATAAAAGAGTCTTGTCACTGGCACAATGAACCATAATTGATAACATAGATATATGGTAATGTAATTAAAGTTAACTGATACTGATTAAAATTCCAAAAAATTACACACTGGAAAAAAAAAGACATCATCAAAAACAAATAGTGATGGAAAACTGTACCTAAAGATACAGAATGCTAGTTATGGTGCAAATACTTCAACACAATACCTTAGATCTTGAAATTACTAAAGGCAAAAGTAAGCATCATGCCTCCACTTACAGGCACATATGAGGATTCCCAAATAAGGCTCCATTTAGCACAGGACATAAGACCAATGATCAAAGAGCCCAATTGCATGAAAATATGAAGCCTCTTGATGTGTTGAAAACTGTAATGTGAATGAATTATCATCCCCCACAATGGAAGACAAATACTTGTCAGTTTTGTTATCTGACAAGAGTTTGGATCTGGAATATATAAAAACTATAAAACCTAAACATTAAGAAAATGGGGATCTCCATTTAGAAATGGACTAGGGAACTGAACAGAAAAATTATCCAAATAGGAAATGCAAGTTGCAAAGAAATACTTTTAAAAGATCTTAATACCCTTAGCTGCAATGGAAAATGAAAATTAAAATATGCTTTGATATCCTACCTCAATCCAGTAAGAATATTCATCCTCAGCATTACTAATAAAAAATGCTGTCTTGGATGTCCTGAGAGAAGAAATAATTCTTGCACTGCTTGGAAAACTAGAGTAAGCATTTTGGAAATCATTCTGAAAGTGTTTCTAAAAACTAGAAATAGAAAATTCATAGAACCCAGTTATACAATTCCTGGGTGAATATTCGCCAGAGATTATACTTCCAACAGAGAAGCTTGCATGTCCATGTTTATTGTAGCCATGGGAACAAGTGAATAGGTAGGAATAATGTGGCACACATCCACAATAGATATTACAAATACGTACATAAAACGGTATTGTGGAACTTGTAGGTAAATGGATAGAAACCGGAAAAGTTATGCAGAGTGAGGTCACTCAAGGCTCCAAAGAAAAATGTCTTATCTTCGCATATGCAGACCATAGCTTGCAATCTTTTGATTTGTGTATTTAACTTGGAGCATATTTATAAGCAGGAGTACAAGGTACCTTTAGGAGGATGCTAAGAGCAGAATAGTAGGATTTAGGTAAAATGTCAGTAGTGAGAATACTCCTGGGGAAAAGGCTTAATTAGACAGGAGTGTGGAAATTATTCAAATCAGAAAGTTAAGGGGGAGAAAGAAATATAAACATTCATATGGAGAACTACTATCTCACCAGCTAACTTTTTGTGTGCGTGTGTGTGTGTGTGTCAGTTTCTCTGTGTCTATGTCCCTGTGCATGTGTGTGTGCCTATGTCTCTCTCTCTCTCTCTCTCTCTCTCTCTCTCGCTCTGTGTGTGTGTGTGTGTGTGTGTGTGTGTAGAGCTATCACGAATATAAAAGGAGACAAGGTAGAAAAAAATAGGGCTTGAAGGGTTAACTCTGGGTGTGTTGGGCAGAAACATAGGAGAGAGATTAGTCTAGAAAGTGAGTTAATTAAACCTGATGATGATTCAAAAGCTTCATAGAAACCCAACAGCGATTAAACTAATTTCAAAATGAAACTACAATTTTAAAACATTTGAACAAAATAATACTGCATGCATAGACAATGTTGCTCCAAGAAAACCTGAGTATTTAAATTCAACTTTTAGCACAAGGCCTGGGATACCTTTCAAAGAGTTACCGCTCATGGAGGCCCCTGGAATCTCAAAACAAAACAAAACAAAAAACAGGTATTGTCATTGGTTATCATCTATAAATACAGGTTAAGACCCTATTGCTGAGGACATTACACACTTTGGATTCAGGTTAGAAAACCATGAATCTAAAACCAAGTAAGAAACGTCCAGTAGATACCATTTATAGTACAAGAAGATTCAGCCCAGGCTCCAGGGATAGAGAACACATGAATAGCATTATCCAATACAGAACATTGTCTTTTGCAATACTACCCTGGCAGGAAAGGCCAGGAAAGATGTATCTACTTGTATATTAGTGGAAAAGATATTTAAAAGCACTTATCTACTATTTGATTCTATTTGAGTTCCACAAAGTGGAATTTCATGTTTAGTGCTCTACTACACATCAAAATTCCATGACTACAGTGGTCATGCATAGACCCTAGGTTAGAGAGTAGAGCTTTATTTTTTTTCTTAATTTGCCAAATAGCCTTCTAAAGACTGATGATTAACAACCATATTTTTTCTTTTTTCTCATTTTTTATTTTATTCACTTTGTATCCCTCCTGTAGCTCCTTCCCCCCCCCCAATCCAACCGTCCCTCCCCCTTCTACACCCATTTCCCTCCCCAAGTCCACTGATAGGGGAGGTCCTCATCTCCTTCCATCTGATCCTTGTCTATCAAGTCTCATCAGGACTGGCTGCATTGTCTTCCTCTGTTGCCTGGTAAGAATGCTCAGGAAGTGATCAAAGAGCAGGCCAATCAGTTCATGTCAGAGACAGTCCCTGTTCCCTTTACTATGGAACCCACTTGGACACTGAGCTGCCATGGGCTACATCTGAGATATTCTAGGTTATCTCCATGAATGGTCCTTGGTTGAAGTATCAGTCTCAGAAAAGACCCCTGTGCCCAAAATTTTTGGTTCTGTTGCTCTCCTTGTAGAGTTCCTGTCCTCTCCAGGACTTACTATCTCCCCCTTCTTTCATTAGATTCCCTGCACTCTCCCCAAAGTTTGGCTATGAGTCTCAACATCTCCTTTGATACCCTGCAGGGTAGAGCCTTTCAGAGGCCCTCTGTGGCAGGCTCCTGTCCTGTTCCTGGTTTTCACCCTCTTCTGATGTCTACCCTCTTTGCCTTTCTAAGTAGAGATTGGGCATATTAGCCAGAGTCCTCCTTTGTGATTAGTTTCTTTAGGTGTACAGATTTTAGTATGTTTGTCTTATATTATATGTCTAATATCCACTTACAAGTGAGTATATACCATTTGTGTCTTTCTGCTTCTGGGATACCTCACTTAGGATGATCTTTTCCAGTTCCCACCATTTGCCTGCAAATTTCACAATTTCCATCTTTTTTAATTTCTGAGCAATATTCCATTGTGTAGATGTACCACAATTTCTGTATCCATTTCTCAATTGAGGTTCCTCTAGGTTGTTTCTAGATTCTGGCTTTTATGAATAAAGCTTTTATGAACTTGGTTGAGCAAATATTCATGTTTTATACTTGAGCATAATATGGATATATGTCTAGGAGCGGTATAGCTGCATGTTGACGAAGCACTATTCCTAATTGTAGGAGAAAGCACCAGATTGCTTTCCAGAGAGGTTGTACAAGTTTACATTCCCACCAGCAGTGGAGGAGGGTTCCCCTTTCTCCACAACCTCTCCAGCATGTGTTGTCACTTGAGTTTTAGATCTTAGCCATTCTGATGGGTGTAAGATAAAATTTCAGGGTCATTTTGATTTGCATTTCCCTGGTGACTAAGGATGTTGAGCATTTCTTTAAGTGTTTATCCGCCATTCTATATTCCTCTATTGAGAATTCTCTGTTTAGCTCTGTAACCCATTTTTTAATTGGATTATCTGATTTGTTGCTGTTTAACTTCTTGAATTCTTTATATATTCCGGATATTAGCCCTCTGTCAGATATAGGGTTCGTGAAGACCCTTTCCCAATCTGTAGGCAGTCTTTTTGTTGTGAAGACAGTGTCCTTTGCTTTACAGAAGGTTTATTGATCTGATAAGCTTCTTTTTGCAATGAACAACACTCAATAGATAGATAAATAAGAGGTAACTGTGCTGCAAAATATGACTGAGTTCTCATCATTTAATGGACATCTATATTACCCTCCAAGTTGTCCAAAACCTGTAATTTTGGTCTATATGGTCTCTGTGCTCTATCTTTCCATCTTTATTGTGGAGCTATTGGCAGTAAATTGTTGGGGAGTTTTTTGTTTTTTTAACTGAATGTGTGGTCACTAGTATATTTCCCACACTGTAGTGGACGTTTTGTGGAATAAAACAGTGCAAATTCAGCTTTGTTCATTCTGTTTTCACTTTATAAATGCTTTGTTGTGGTGGTTCTATGAGGTGGTGAAAAGAACGTGTTCCAGGGGAGAACCTGTTTAAAGTAGGTACCTCAGAGCTTTCATGTGTTTATTTTCAGGGTCTCCTGCCCTGTTCTAAGAACATGCACCTTCAGATTGTTCCAAAGCTTTGCATGAGTGTAGCAATGTCACAAACATAACTCCCATTTCTAACCTGTGTTATGCTTGTCAAGGGCTAGCCAGGTCTCCACTCTGGTGTTCTTCATTAGCCAGGCAGAAGTGAAGTCGCAGGCCATAAGACTCTTTACATGGGACCTTTCACCATTATGTTCTTATTGTTTATGCATAGTAGCAGGTTTGTACTGGGTCTGAAAGTGCGAGTCACCTCTCCCTGTTCTCTCCCTTATATTTCTCTTCCTCAGCGGGTTTTCTGACAATAAATCCGGTATCTTTATAAACCCTCCAATGCATCTACATGTATGTATGCTCCCCGCAAAACCTAAGTGGTCACAGAAGAGAAACTGGGTAAAACTTTTAAATGGGTTGTTAGGAATGACAAGATGGCTCAATTGGCAAAGCAGCTTGATGCCAAATCTAGGGATTACTGCAAGTTGTCCAACCTCGACAAACACAACATGCGCATTCAAATGCACACACACACATGTAAACACAAACATGATTGTGTTTCTGAGGTGAGAGGATACCCCACAGTGGGGGATTCAATCAGCTTTAACTCACCCAGCTAAACTGAGGAAGAGACCCTGGTTCCGCCAGGCGCTTGGTCGCCAGCCCAGAGCTACATGCCAGCGTGATCTGGTCACTGTCCCAGACTGAACTGTGGGCCCACAACATCACAGACTGGATTTTCCAGTCGAGAGATAACCCCATGGAGCAGGAAACGATTGGGACCGACCTTAGGTCACCCAAACATTCCCTGGAAAAGACTCAGGTTCTGCAGGCGCCCCAGGAGCCAGCCCAGAGCCAGAGCCTGGGACCCAGGCTCCTGCAGAGCCCTGCCTGCGCTCCTGATTCTCCACCTCAGATAGAACTGTGGACCCCAGGGCACCAGAAACTCAGTTTCACCTTTGGGTGCAAACCCACAGGGAGGGAAACGGCTGGTCTGATCTCAGAGCACTCAGCTGATACCACCACCCTGAAAAGGTCTCAGGAAAATTACCCAGTTTAGGCAGACGTCCAGGTTCCCAACGGCCATAAAGGCAGAGCTACGGGCGGGCGTCTGTGCCTGTGGGTTCTACTTGCTACCCCAGACAGAACGGCGGTCCCCAAAGCAAAGACTGGGTGTCCCTGGCAAGAGGAAACCCCAGCGGGGGGGGGGGGTATCATCAGGTTCCTCAGGACAGCTAGCACCAAAAGACTCTCTGGATTCATGCAGACTATAGGCTCTAGCCTTCTACTGCAGGCAGGAGCACTGTGCTCAGCCGCCATTATTGAGTACCCCTAGGGCACTGGGACACACAGCTGCATCATTAGACCTACAAAAGCCAGAGAGCCATTACAGCAGCCCTCAGATACTGTGCCAAGGATCAACCAGTTATCCCTAGCTAGACTGACAAAACTGTGGGAACCCCTGGTCCTTCAAGAGGGCTGCACCCACAGCGTCTGCACAGGAGCAGTGCTTGCAGCCTACAACCCAGACAGGGACACACAGCTTCCAGTCCAGACTGAGGCACCCAACCTCCAGACCAGAGTGGCACCCCAGGTGCCAACTCAACCTAGGTGCACATTCTCCAGGCCCAGAGCAGATCACTCAGCCTCTGGCCCAGAGACTTGCTGGGTGCTCCTCTCACTTTCCCAGACAGAACTGTGTGCCCCAGGATAACAGACTGAGTTTCCCTGTTGGAAGAAAACCCCACAGCTAGGGAATCAGCAGGTTCTTCAGCAGGACTGTACCTGGAAAACTGTAACAACAGCAGCAGCTCACCAAATTTATAACGAGAAACCCAGCAGTGGGGCAGCTGTCTTGAGAACTTCTATGGATAAGAGGAGAGCCCCCCTTGCCTAACAAAGACCACAGCTACTACTCAGGGCTAAACATTTGATGTGAGCAGTGGTAATTCCTGAGAAACACTGGCCATACAGTGACCATAACCAAAAAGGAGAGGAGGACTCCTTCAAGAAAAACCATCTTCCAGCCAAGGGGATTCTCCCTACCTCAGGACTCCAAGAAGCACAGAAACTAACAGTCAACACCTAAAACAGCCCAATGGGTAGAGGTCAGCGTAAAAGCTCAACCAACAAAAGACAGAGCAATATGGCATCTCCAGAACCCAGCCATCCAGGAGCAAACAGCCCTGGACAACACAGCACAATAGAAAATCAAAAAGATGACCTTACATCTATGCTGATGAAGAGGATAATAGAGGAAACAAATAAAATACGTAAAAAATTAGAGGAAGATAAAAACAAACAGATCATGGCTATCCATAAAGAAATGGAGGAAGTTAAAGACAAGCAGCTTATGGCCATCCATGAAGAAATACGGGAAGATGCAGCCAAATAGTTTGCAGCATTCAGAGAAGAAATAATTAAATCACTGAAAGAAGTAAAAGAAACAGAGTTGAAGGAACTAAAAGAAAAAGAGGAAAATACAATCAGACAG
>REGO01000241.1:267942-306152 GCA_010120015.1 Rhombomys opimus
GTTGCTCATGTATACTATCATATCATCTGCAAATAGTGACACTTTGACCTCTTCCTTTCCGATTTGTATCCCCTTGATCTCCTTTAGTTGTCTTATTGCTCTGGCTAGGACTTCAAGTACTATGTTGAAGAGATATGGAGACAATCTTGTCTTGTCACTGTTTTGTCCCTGATTTCAGTGGGATTGATTTAAGTTTCTCTCCATTGAGTTTGATGTTAGCTATAGGCTTGCTGTATATTGCCTTTACTATGTTTAGATATGTGCCTTGAATTCCTGTTTTATCCTGAGAAACAAGCTCATGACAATATATTTTCCTGATTGCTATAAAGCTTCAGCTCAGCGAGGATTTTTGATAAGCAGGCACTACATAATAGAAAAGTGCTTTATTTGTTTGCCTTATTTGAAGCTGTTAAGATTGTGGTAACTTGTTTTGCAGTGATAAAAATGATTACCATATAGGGATAATATCATGAAATGATGGTCTTATTATTATCACAATCCTCATTGCTAGAGTCTGAGATATTACATTTTAATATGGATATCACGTTAAAATATTTGTTTTTTTCTTCTTCGTTTATTAACAGGAATTTTGAACTAGTTGTATATTGTAGTTTTGGTCTTGTCTTGTTTTACTTTTTGTTAGCTTAAGTTATCTAAAGAAACAGACCTGTAGAACAAACATATATTACAAATGGAGTACAATAGATTGGCTCTCACAATACTGTAGGTTGAGTACTCTAACAAGGCTAGAGAGGAATCTACATGTTAGAAAAAAATTAAATTCAGTAGTCTCTCTGTTCATTCCACTGGGCTGGCAAGATGCCTCAGGAGCACTCATCTGGAGATGGAGACCTGGCCATGGAAGATTTCTGGAGAGCCATGAAATTTGAATTTAAGTTGAAAAGCTCAAGAATCTCATTTTCAAGGTCAGGAAGGATTGAAGCACTAGCATCAACAGAGAAACTCCATTTTCTAGCAGAATACCAAGACAGCCAAGCAGACAGGCATGCAGGCAGGCAGGCAGGCAGTCAGGGAGGGAGCCAGGCAGACAGGCAGGCAGGCAGGCAGGCTCAAATTTGGCCCTGTTTCACCCTCAGACAAGAGTCACATCTGTGCTGACAATTAAGTTTTCCTTTTCACTCAATCATTATGAAAACAAACAAAGAAACAAACAGCCTCACAAAGCAGCTTGAGGGCATGACTATAAACTTGTTTAAATAAAAATTATAAGCTCAGGCTCTAAGATCAACAATTAATAAATGGGCCTCATGAAACTAAAAAGCTTCTGTAAATAAGACAACACTGTCCACAGAACAGAACAACACCCTACAGACTGGGGTCTTCACCAACCCTATAGACAAAGGGCTAATAACCAGAATTAATAATTAACTAAAAAATTTAAACACTAACATACCAAATAATTTAATTAAGAAATGGAGTACAGAGCTAAACTGATAATTCTCAACAGAGGAATATGAATGGTGAAGAAATACTTAAAGAAATGCTCAAAGTCCTTAGTCATTAGGGAAATTCAAATCAAAAGGACTCTGAGATTCTATCTTACGCCAATCAGAACAGCTAAGGTAAACAACAACAGCAACAACCTCAAGTGACTACATATGTTGGAGTGAATGTAGAAAAAGGAGAACCCTCTTCTGTTACTGGTGGGAGTGCATACTGTAAAACCACTTTAGAAATCTGTCTGGCAGTTTCTCAGAAAACTGGGAATAGCCCTACCTCATGACCCAGCTATAACACTCCTGAGCATATATCCAAAAGATATTCCACCATAGAACAAGGACAATTGCTCAGCTATGTTCATAGCAGCTTCATTCATAATAGGCAGAATATAGAAACAACCTAGATGTCCCTCAACCAAAGAATGGATACAAAAATTATGGTTCATTTACACAATGAAATACTACTCAACTCTTAAAAAGAAGAAAATCATGAAGTTTCTAGGCAAATGGATGGAACTAGTAAGATCATCCTGAGTGAGGTAACCTAGAAGCAGAAAGACACATCATATATACTCACTTATATGTCGATATTAGCCATATATTATAACATAATCATACTAAAATTTACAGACATTAAGAAGGTAATCAACAAGGAGGACTCTAGGAAAGATGCTTAAATCTCATTCAGAATGGAAAACAGGATAGACAGTGGATTAGTTGAAGAAAGGGAACATGACAGGAGCCTACAACAGATGTCCTCCAAAAGACTTTACCCAGCAAGGGATCATTGCAGACAGAGACCCACAGGCAAACTTTGGAAGAAGGGGTTGGGGGCTAGAAGGACTTGGAGGAGACAGGAGCTCCACAAGGAAACCAATGAAGCCAAAAATGCTAGGCCCAGGGGATCCTGGAGAAGCTGATGGATCAACCAAAGACCATGCATGAAGAGGACCTAGATCCGACCCCCTGCCCCACCCCGTGCTCAGATATGAACTTGGTTGCTTGCTCTTTGATCACTTTCCCTGTATGGGTGGCCTTACCAGGCCACAGAGGAAAAGGATCAAAGCTGTCCTTATGGGACTTGATAGACTAGGGTTAGAGAGTAGGGGAGGAGAAATCCCCCTTTTCAGTACACTAGGTGAGGAAACTAGGGGTGAGGGTGGAAGGGGAAGGAGGGTGTGACTGGGAGGAGATATGGAAGGGAAATATAATAGGGATATAAAGTGAATAAATTTTTAAAAAATATATAAATTACAAGATTAATAATCACAGGTTTTTTGTTGTTAGACAGAGAGTCTTAGACTTCTTCATTAGGAGTATATTATTCTTTATGAGTTTATTTTAAAAATGACTTGTCTTAAGAGAATCAGTACTTAGGATTTTAATATAATCCTTGCTACTGAAAAAATGATTCACAGGCAGATATCAGCAAGTCACATGAAAGAGAAATTGAGCTTTGGGGGCCCAGCTAGTCTCTGAATAAGAAGTTATTTTTAAAATACCATCAGCTTTTTATTATATATATTTTGAGAGACACAAGCCAAGAAGGAGGTAACCAGGGGAAAGAATCTGAATGAATGATGGCCACAGTATGGGTTCGAGGGACCATTCCATGTGCCTGAGATACACTATGAAAAGCAGTAAAAGAAGAGACATGATTTTCATGTCAGAAGATTTTCCCCAGCATTTACTCGAAAGGAAGACATTCTTTTATATCAGGTTTTATGTTGTCTTGGTGTAAAGAGTCAAGAATAAAGAATCACATGCTTATTCTGACAGTGAAAAAGCTCTAGAAGTTCACTCTGAGGAAAACTGATGAACATTATAAAACAAAACCTGTAAGCACTTAATTTCAACAATGCCAGACAGCATTGTAAAGTGACACTTACTTTTTAAAAGTCTGCTGAAGTCTGTACTGCCAACACCAAAAGCTGGATTGTGAACCTTTCTTTTCTGAATAGAGACAGATATTGTATCTACTAGTCTCAGATTAAAGAGATGAATAATCCCATCCTGATTAATGGAGATAACACTTAAGATTTCTGGTGCCTCCAGTTGCTGGACAGTGCATTCAAATCCAGAGGAATGGAATATCACCCTTTTATATCCTACCATAGGTTTGTCTTGCTGTAACTAGATGCCATATAAGTACAATGCATGGGTGGAGGGACTTTTCTTTGCCTAGCCCTTATCTTGACAAAGGATCTATCCTGAATGAACTATCTCAGGATACACAGGCATCACAGCTGTTAACTCTTCAGACTTTCTGGCACAGATCTCGTGATAACACAGGCAAGCCAATGATTCTAGAAGGTGTTCCTTACTTTACACACACGATCCTCAGCAGCTAACATGGTAATCCCATTCTGAGAGAAGCTTGCCTTTGGTTCTACTTCTGGCACCAAAGTTTTGATACTAAACTGATGTTTTATTGATAACTGGGGCACAGAGAAGACAACTCCAGTGTTTACCAACTGCATCCAAGTGCCACTGTGAAACATTTCTTCCAATAGCAGCACATGATATATTCATTCATAAAGAAAGGTATTTATTTAGCCAAAGAAACATTTCAATCTATTTCAAAGGATAAAAATAATTTTAAAGTATGCTAGCCAGTCCCAGTGGAAATACGTATCAGAAAGAATTTCAGAAATTTTAAAATACCGTTATACTATAGAATTACAAATGACTCAAAGACAATATCATTGAGTCTGTTATAAAATACTTTTACATAAATTAAAAAAAATACATTATGAATTGAGTGGGATTCAGTAAAAGGTAGTGCTTCAAGTAGAAGGTACAACTTCAAACGCCTTCAGGAAGAACAAAGGTGTTACACCATTAAATGAAACCTTAACTCAAGGCACTTAAAAACACAACAAATTGGAGGCGGGGCAAGATGGCGGCGCCGGGAGGACCCTCATTCTGAACAGCAGCACAGCGGGACAGGCACAGTGACCAGCAAGCAGAACTCGCGGCCATAAAACACAAGTGATTGTGTTTCTCAGGTGAAAGGATACCCCAAAGTAGGGGATTCAATCAGCTTTAACTCACCCAGCTAAACCGCGGAAGAGACCCTGGTTCCACCAGGCGCTTGGTCGCCAGCCCAGAGCTACACACCAGCGTGATCTGGTCACTGTCCCAGACTGAACTGTGGGCCCACAACATCACAGACTGGATTTTCCAGTAGAGAGATAACGGAGCAGGAAACGATTGGGACCGACCTTAGGTCACCCAGACATCCCCTGGAAAAAAACTCGGGTTCCGCGGGCGCCCCAGGAGCCAGCCCAGAGCCAGAGCCAGGGAGCCAGGTGGCTGCACAGAGCTCTGCCTGCCTGCGCGCCTGATTCGCTGCCTCAGAAAGAACTGTGGGCCCCAGGGCCCCAGAGACTCAGTTTCACCTTTGGGTGCAAACCCGCAGAAAGGGAAACGGCTGGTCTGATCTCAGAGCACTCAGCTGATACACCCACCAGGAAAAGGTCTCGGAAAAATTACACAGTTTAGGGAGACACCCAGGATCCCAACAGCCAGAAAGGCGGAGGCATGGGCAGGGCTACTCGCCGCCACCCCAGACAGAACGGCGGTCCCCAAAGCAAAGACTGGGTGTCCCTGGAAGGAGGAAACCCACAGTGGGGGAGGGAGGATCATCAGGTCGCTCAGGACACCCAAGACCAAAAGACTTTTTGGACTCACGCAGACTCAAGGCTCCAGCTTTCTAATGCTGGCAGGAGCACTGTGCTCATCCGCCATTATTGAGTACCGCTACGGCACTGGGGCACACAGCTGCATCCTTAGACCTACAAAGCCAGAGAGCCATTACAGCAGCCCTCAGATACTGTGCCAAGGATCAACCAGTTACCCCTAGCTAGACTGACAAAACTGTGGGAATCCCTGGTCCTTCAAGAGACCTGCACCCACAGCATCTGGACCAGAGCAGTGCCTGCAGCCAACATCCCAGACAGGGACACACAGCTTCCGGTATAGACTGAGGCACCCAGCCTCCAGACCAGAGCAGTGCCCCCAGGCGCCAACTCAACCTAGGTGCACATTCTCCAGGCCCAGAGCAGATCACTCAGCCTCTGGCCCAGAGACTTGCTGGGTGCTCCTCTCACTTTCCCAGACAGAACTGTGTGCCCCAGGATAACAGACTGAGTTTCCCTGTTGGAAGAAAACCCCACAGCTAGGGAATCAGCAGGTTCTTCAACAGGACTGTACCTGGAAAACTGTAACAACAGCAGCAGCTCACCAAATTTATAACGAGAAACTCAGCAGTGGGGCAGCTGTCTTGAGAACTTCTATGGATAAGAGGAGAGCCCCCTTGCCTAACAAAGACCACAGCTACTACTCAGGGCTGTACACCTGAGGTGAGCAGTGGCAATTGCTGAGAAACACTGGCCATACAGTGACCATAACCAAAAAGCAGAGGAAGACTCCTTCAGGAAAAATCATCTTTTGGCCAAAGGGATTCTCCCTACCTCAGGACTCCAGGAAGCACAGAAACTAACAGCCAACACCTAAAACAGCCCAATGGGTAGAGGTCAGCGTAAAAGCTCAACCAACAAAAGACAGCAATATGGCATCTCCAGAACCCAGCCATCCAGGGGCGAACAGCCCTGGACAATGCAGCATAATAGAAAATCAAGAAGATGACCTAACATCTATGCTGATGAAGAGGATAATAGAGGAAACAAATAAAATACGTAAAGAATTAGAGGAAGATAAAAACAAACAGATCATGGCTATCCGTAAAGAAATGGAGGAAATTAAAGACAAGCAGATTATGGCCATCTGTGAAGAAATACGGGAAGATGTAGCCAAAGAGTTTACGGACTTCAGAGAAGAAATAACTAAATCACTGAAAGAAGTAAAAGAAACAGAGTTGAAGGAACTAAAAGAAAAAGAGGAAAATACAATCAGACAGGTGAAGGAAGTAAACCAAAAAAAAAAAAATCAAGACCTGAAGATAGAACTGGAAAAATTAAAGAAAACACAAATGGAGGAAATAATGGAGAGGAAGAATTTAGGGAAGAAAACAGGAACTACAGAGGTAAGCATAACCAACAGACTACAAGAGATGGAAGAAAGAATCTCAGGTGTAGAAGATACAATGGAAGAAATAGATGTATCTGTCAAAGAAAATGTTAAATCCAAAAAATTCCTAGCACAGACCGTCCAAGAAATCCAAGACAATATGAAAAGACAAAACCTAAGAATAATAGGTATAGAGGAAAAAGAAGACTTCCTTCTCCAAAGCCCAGAAAATATTTTCAACAAAATCATTGAAGAAAATTTCCCCAAGTTAAAGGAGAAGCCAATAAGAATACATGAGGCCTACAGAACACCCAACAAATTTGACCAGAAAAGAAAATCCTCCCGCCACATAATAATCAAAACAGTAAGTATACAGAACAAAGAAAAAATACTAAAAGCTGCAAGGGAAAAAGGCCAAGTAACATATAATGGCAAACCCATTAGAATCACACCTGACTTTTCAACAGAGACTATGAAAGCCAGAAGGGCCTGGACGGATATCATGCAGACCCTAAGAGAACACAGATGTCAGCCCAGGCTACTATACCCTGCAAAACTCTCAGTCCTCATAGACGGAGAAAACAAGATATTCAATGACAAAAACAAATTTCAACAATACCTACATACAAATCCAGCATTACAGAAGACACTGGAAGGGAAAATACAACCCAAGAAAATTAGCTTATGTCAAGAAAACACAGGAAATAATTAACCTTACTACAGTAAAACAAAAAGCAACCAAACACACAACCTTATGACCACAGCCAACATCAAAATCAAGGGATCTAACAGCCACTGGTCATTAATCTCTCTCAACGTCAATGGACTCAACTCTCCAGTAAAAAGACACAGATTAACAGAATGGATACGTAAACAAAACCCAGCAATCTGTTGCATACAAGAAACACACCTAAGGCACAAAAATAGACATTACCTGAGGGTAAAAGGTTGGAAGACAACTTTCCAAGCAAATGGACCCAAGAAACAAGCAGAAGTAGCCATTCTAATGTCTGATAAAATAGACTTTCAACCAAAATTAATAAAAAGAGATGGGGAAGGACACGTCATACTCATCAAGGGAAAATTCCATCAGGAAGACATCACAATCCTGAACATCTATGCCCCAAATACAAGAGCACGCACATTTGTAAAAGAAACATTGATAAAATTTAAACCACATATAGATCCCCACACATTGATAGTGGGAGACTTCAACACCCCACTCTCAACAAAGGACAGGTCAACAAAACAGAAATTAAACAAAGAAACAATATCTCTAACAGAGGTCATGAATCAAATGGACCTCACAGACATTTACAGAACCTTACACCCAAACACAAAAGAATTTACCTTCTTCTCAGCACCTCATGGAACTTTCTCCAAAATAGACCATATAGTTGGTCACAAAGCAATCCTCAACAGATGACAAGAAGATTGAAATAATTCCTTGTATCTTGTCTGATCACCATGGAATAAAGTTGGACTTCAAGAACAACAGAAATAGCAAAAACACAACAAATTTATAATAATGCTAGCAAAATAAAGGGAAACATGAGAATCAAAGAAGTTACAAAAATAAAGGAAAAATATTGAAAATTGGTGATATCAAAAGATTGTAATTGGATGAGACATTAAAATATTAACAAATCTTAGCTAGGTTGATCCAAATATAAACAAATAGAATAAAGCAAACAAAACCAAGGAAGGGATAAATGAAACCCTTACAATTTAAATGAAAGTAGGCCCTTTTCTATGTATAAGTATTTAAGTATTTATTATTAGTATTTAAGTATTTATTATTTAAGTATTTATTATTTATTTAAGTATTTATTATTTCTATATATGTGTATTCGGCTTCCCACAGAGTTCAGAAGTTCACACTTTTGCTATAGTTTAGATGCAAAATGCCACCCACAGGTCTACGTGCTAAATTTTGTATAGCACTTTGATACTGTGAGGCAGTTGGTCTTTGAGACATTAGGTCTATTTACTATTGGAAATGTTTTGCAAGACTGAGCCAGGTCATCGAAGTCCTGTGTAAAAGATAGGTCTAACAAGCTCAGCATCCAGAAGGAAAAGTGGATTAAAGTTTACCAATAACCGACGCTATCTTCAATTGACACCTACTGGAAAAGGGAAAGTCAGTTTTCTTTACCAGTGTGCCTCTGGGTATATCACACACTTCTCTGGAAATACCTCAAGCCCAGGAGCCACAGAAAGTAGAATACACACTTCATATTTCTCTGTGTGCTTTTGTTCTTTTTATTTTGCCCTATTGCTTTTCTTGTTTATTTTAGTTTTCTTTTTTTTTCTCTTTTATTGAGAAACTAAATCGAAATAGTATAAGCAATGACACAGAAAGCAACAAAACTGGAGAGGAAATCTGAAGGTGTCCTTGGGAATGTGTGTGGGTTATGTTCCAGTATCTGATGTTCTCCTTTACATGAAAAATTAAATCTTTATTTTCTCTAGGATTTGCTTATTCATAATGAACTCTACTTCAGGCCTTTCATTGCACATGGATGTATTAATTTGCTGTTATCAACCTTAGCTTCTTTCTGCACATAACTGACATCATCTTTGACTTTGTAGCTATAATGGAAATGTAGTTTCACTTCCTAGGTATGCAATTATTTATTGAACAGTTATACATTTAGTCAAATGTTATAAATTTGTTGATAACAACTTTTCTTTTTTGCATATGGTGGATTGCTTATATTTTTCTTGTTCATTTATTTTATTTATTTTACATCCCTGTAGGCCCTTTCCCCTCCCCTCCTAGTCTTACCCTCTGTCCCTCCTCCCTTACTCAACCCCATTTCCTCATAAAAGGGGAGTTCCCTTTCCCTTCTACTCCAGCTCATTAAATTGCATCAGGACTGAAATTGTCCTCTTCCCCTATGACTTGTCAAGGCAGTGCCACCAGGGTATAGTGATATAAAATCTGGCAAACATGTCCATGTCTGATGCAGTCCCACTTTTCTTACTAGAGTACCCTATGCATCTACCAATGTTTGCTGTGAGTCTCAGTATCTGTTTTGAGGCACTGCTGGATGGAAACTCTCAGATGAGAATTCTGTAAGGCTGTTTGTAAGCCTTACTCTCTGTTAGCAGAGTATCATTCATAGTGTCAGGGGTTGACACTCTCTGACAGGGTGAGTCTTTGGTTGGGCCAGGGATAGGTTGGGCATTCCCTCAATCTCTGTTCTATCTTTATCCCTGCACATCTTGCAGGTAGGGTAAATTTGGGGCAGAAGTTCTTGTGGGTGGGTTGCTGGATCATATCACTAATATATTAAGAATGAAAGTTCAGTCTGATAAATTCTTCCTTGTTAAACTGCAATTATATAAATATAAAATAGCTTGCTAAAGAAATAGAGCTAATCTTTGAATTTCACAACTATTTAATACTATTAATTGTTTAAAGTTTTTAGAGGATATTATAATATTGCACATATCCAAAATTTTAAAATTTTAAATACTTATGTACATATTGCTTAAGATGTATTTTATCCAGTAGCATAAATATTATGTTATTATGAATTATTTTCAGTGTAACTTTGTAAAAACACACCATTTAGCACAATGACTTAGTTTTTTCATTATATATATATATATATATATATATATATATATATATATATATATATATTTGAAAACCTTGTTGATGTTTCTATTTTTTATTTTGTTGTTCTTTTATTTTTATTTTTATTTATTCATTTTGCATCTAGGTAGTATCTCCCTCCTTCCTCTCCTCCTGCCCCTCTCTCTCTGTTTTCCCAGTCCTCCCTACCCTTTTCCTCAAAGAAGCTCCACCCCGGCATGTCAAGTTGCATCAGG
Organism: Rhombomys opimus; assembly: GCA_010120015.1. Classification (NCBI taxonomy): domain Eukaryota; kingdom Metazoa; phylum Chordata; class Mammalia; order Rodentia; family Muridae; genus Rhombomys; species Rhombomys opimus. The sequence continues at coordinate 278,274 of REGO01000241.1, forward strand.
ATTGAGCTCATCCTCTTTTCTTGTGGCCTGGTGATAGCCCCTCCAGGAGAAAGTGACTGAAAAGCAGGCAACAGAGTCCATTTCAGAGTCAACCCCCATTCCCCTTTCTAGGGAACCTACCTATATGAGGACCAACCTGCCCGTCAGATACATATGTGTAGAGGACCTAGGTCTAGTCCATGCATGATCTTGGTAGATGCATCAATTTCTGCAGCCTCTGCCACCCCTGGACCTTGGTTAGTTGTCTCTATTGGTTTTCTTGTGGAGCTCCTGTGCCCTCTGGGTACTTCTATGCACCCTTCCACTCTTCCACAAGGCTCCCTGCCCTGTACCCCTTGATTGTCTCTGGATTTCTGCACCTGTTTCCACCAATACTGCATGGAGTCACTCAGAAGACACCTATACTTGGCTCCCCTCTGCAAGCATAGCAGAGTATCTTTAATGATGTCAGGGGTTGGCTGTCTCCGTTGGGGTGAGTCTCAAGTTGAGCCCCAATCCTTATTGGTTGGGCGTTCCCTCACACTGTACACTGGATGGAAGTTTTTGTGGGTGGATTGGTATTCCTCTCCCTCCACTAGGGGCCTTACCCAGTTAGAGGGTGACCTCTTCAGTCTCTTAAACCCCTGTAACTGGGAGTTTCAGCTAGAGTCACACTCATATACACCCAGCAGCTTACCCTGTTGTAGGACTCCAGACTGTCACAGAGAAATCCCTGCTCAAATTTGTTCTTCTCTCTGCAGGCCCTCTGTCTTCCCACCCCCACCCTTGTTCTTCCTAGGTCTGATATACACATTCATTTCTCTCCCTGCTCCCTCTCTTACCCTGTCCCCTCTCTTAAACAGCTTCTGCTGTCTACTCTATTTCCATTTCTGAATGGGAATTTGCATCCTCCCTTGCGTCCTCCTTGTGACTTAGCTTTTTCGGATCTTTGAATTGGATTATGGTTATCCTGTAATTTTACCAGAAAACTCCTACAACTGATAAACACCTTCAGCAAAGTGCTGGGTACGAAGTTAACTGAAAAAATCAGTAGCTGTTCTCTTCACAAACAGGAAAACAGGCTGAGAAAGAAATTAAGGAAACAACATCTTTCAAAATACCCACAAGTGCTATGAAATATCTTGGTGTAATACCAAGTAAAAGACCTGCATGAAAAGAACTTTAAGTTTCTGAAAAAGAAATTGAAGAAAATATCAGAAGATATTGATGAGATTAACATAGTAAAAATGTCTATTTTATGAAAAGTAATCTACAGATTCAATGCAATTCCCATCAAAGTGCCACCCCCTCTTTTTTTTTTTTTTACACAGGGGTTCTTTATGTAGTCCTGGACTCACTTTCTAGGCCAGGCTAGCCTCAAACTCACACTGATCTCCCTGCCTCTGCCTCCTGAGTGCTAGAATTAAAGGAGGACCTCCAGAACAAAGGGGATGGACATTGGAAATAGGATAAAACAAGTAACAGGACAGTAGCCTACCACAGAAGGCACCTGAAAGACTCTACCTAGCAGTGTATCAAAGCAGATGCTGAGATCCATAACCCAGCCTCGGCAGAGTGTAGGGAATCATACGAAGGAAGGAGGAATTAGTATATCCTAGAGGGGACAAGGAGCCCCACAAGGTCCAAATATATCTGAGCACAGGGGTTTTTTATGAGACTATTTATCCAACCAAGAACCATGCATGGATATAACCTACAACCCCTGCTCAGACATAGCCCATGGTAGCTCAGTATCCAAGTGGGTTTCCTAGTAAGGGAGACAGGAATTGTTTCTGACATGAACTCATGAGCTTCCCCTCTCCCCTGAGGGAGGAGCAGCCTTGCTAGGCCGCAGATAAGGACATTGTAAGGATCCCGAAGATACCTGATAAGCTAGGGCCAGATGGAAGGAGAGGAGGAAACCCCTTCTCAGTGGAATCGGAAGGGGGCAGGGAGGAGATGAGGGAGGGAGGGGAGGAATGGGAGGGAAAAAGGGAGTGGGCTACAGCTGGGATAGAATTGAATGTATAAAATTATTTAAAAATTAAAAAAATAAAAATTAAAAAAATAAATTGAGAAATCTAAAAAAATACACTTTACATTCTGATTGTAGCCTCCCCCCCCCCAAAAAAAAAAGAATAAAGGAGGACCTCCCATATCAATGGACTTGGTGAGGGCAATGGGCAGAGATGAGGGAGGGAGTGTGAGACTGGGAGGGAATGAGGGAAGAGGCAACAGCCAGGGTACAGAGTGAAAAAAAATCTAATTGATATAAAATTAAAATATAATTAAAAATGAAATAAAATAAAAAAGGAAACACACACACACAAAGCTTTGTGCCACCAAACCCAACATAAAATAAACCTTGAAAGAAACATTCTCAACTTCATATGAAAAAACAAAACAAAACAAAAAAACCTAGAATATCTAAACAAGCCTATACAATAAAATGTCTTTTAAAAAATTTTAATCTCTTTCCTCTATTTTTCAGTTAATATTTAAAGTCTACAAAAAGAGTTTTATCAACAAAACTTTAAATAAGAAGAATATTTGGTGGAAATTTATATTTTATTCAATAAAACGTTGTTATTGAATATTAAGATCTGGTTTGACTAATAATAGTCATAAATTTTGATAGTAAATATCTAATATTCTCTGAAAGATAAAGTGGAAATGTTATCACTCCTGCTTTTGGTCTAATTTCTTTATAGATATTAGAAAAAAGATTTTGTGGTACCCTATTAAATTATGAAGGCAAGTTGCATGGTGGGAAAATCATATTTATTCTATACTCAGTAATTAAACATGAGATAAGTAAACGATTATTAATATGAATGACAATATATAGGCCTCATTTTAAAAGTGTACCTGAGTGTAATAAAAATACATTTTGAGTATGAAATCATTCCTCATCCTTATCCTGGAAGGGTTTTGCACAGCTTCCAACAAAAGTGCTGACACATCGTTCTATGTAATATTATATACTCATGAGAAAGAGACACGAGCAAAAATGTGCGACATATTTTACTTGATTGGCTATAAACTCTTATAAGCATTTCTGAGTACTGAAAATAGGCTTTCTTGATACACTTTGGGAATAAATCTTTTGTATCTGATTAAAATGCAGATGAGCATCATAAACTATTATAATTTGAAAGGACTGAACTCATGATGCAGGCTGCCTCCATCTGCTTTCCCATGTAAAGCAGGAGGGAATTTTCCTGCAAGTTCCACTGAATTCAATTTAGGTTAAAATTCAGAAAATTAAACATGTCATTCCAGTCTCCCATTTTTTTTATACTGCATTTGTGTCATTCCGTTGTATGCCTGCATAGCTAAGGCCTTCTGTATAATCATATTGCTGCTAATTATTCCACAATATGTTTTTATAAATGTCTTTGTAAATCTGTAAATATACATGTATGAGAGGAAAAAAATTGAAACAATTTTTAAAGCTTTAGAATTAAATCAACTGCCATAGGCTCATTTCTTCAATAAGTTGTTGGCCTTCTAACATTTTTTTTTCTTCTGCATTATGAGAGGAGTGAAATGAGGCCATTTGTAGTGAACAGGAACCAGTGAAATATCAGACACTTGCCGAAAGTCATTGCGTCAGGGGTGGAGCAAACAGACAGGAACTTTGTAGGAAACAGCATAGGTATGAAAATTCACTCTCTTGCCTTGGGATAATGCCATCCAGTGAGAATTGTTAAAAGATTCAGAACACTATTTCATCCTTGGTAAATGACTGTGATTAATGAAATCCAGGGGGATTACAGAGTAATTATGGCTGGAGAGATCATGTAGAGTCTATCTATGTGTAGTGATGTAATATGCATTTGGTATTCTTCTACTGATTTTTAGTTGCACACCTTCATTTTCATTATTAAAAAGAAGAACAAAGAGGATCTGCATCTACTGCTAACATAGTGTGCTATGCAGCCATTGCCATAGAATATATTGTGGAAGATCCAACAAAAAAAAAGGGAACTTCAGACCTATCTCTCTTATGAACATTGATGCAAAAATACTCAATAAAACACTGGCAAACAAAATCCAAGAACACATAAAAGAAATCATCCACCATGACGAAGTAGGCTTCATCCCAGGCATGCAAGGGTAGGTAGTTCAGTATACGGAAATCCATCAATGCAATCCATCATATAAGCAAACTGAAGGAGAAAAAAACACATGGTCATCTCCCTAGATGCCAAAAAAGTATTTGACACAGTCCAACACCCATTCATGTTTAAAGTCTTGGAGAGATCAGGGATACAAGGCACATACCTAAACATAGTAAAAGCAATATACAGCAAGCCTATAGCGAACATCAAACTGAACAGAGAGAAACTTAAAGCAATCCCACTGAAATCAGGGACAAGACAAGGCTGCCCACTCTCTCTATATCTCTTCAACATAGTACTTGAAGTCTTAGCTAGAGCAATAAGACAAGTAAGGAAGATCAAGGGGATACAAGTCAGAAAGGAAGAAGTCAAAGTTTCACTATTTGCAGATGATATGATAGTATATATGATTGACCCCAAAAACTCAAACAGAGAACTCCTTTGGCTAATAAACACCTTCAGCAAAGTGGCTGGATACAAAATTAACTCAAAAAAATCAGAAGCCCTCCTGTATACAAAAGACAACAGGGCCGAGAAAGAAATTAGGGAAACAACACCCTTCACAATAGCCACTAATCACATAAAGTACCTTGGGGTGACTGTAAACAAGCAGGTGAAAGACTTGTTTCAAAAAAAAAAAAACTTTAAGTCTCTGAAGAAAGAAATCGAAGAAGACATCAGAAGATGGAATGTTCTCCCGTGCTCATGGACCGGTAGTATTAACATTGTGAAAATGGCCATCCTGCCAAAAGCAATAATCAGATTCAATGCAATTCCCATCAAAATGCCAACACAATTCTTTATAGACCTTGAAAGAAAAATTTATCTTTTGAGGGGAGAGTTCCATGCATATTTATTTATTACAGTCCATCACATTATCATAGCTTCCATCCCTGAGTATATATAATCTGTATTTTTTTTATAATTATACCTTACATATAAATATTTACTTGTGCTAATAAGCAGCTTTGAAGTTATTTTACAGAATACATATTCACTCTATGCTTGCAAGTGTTCTGAGTTACATATATGTATAAATGTGTTTATGTATATGTCTATATATTATATGTAATACACAAATATATATATAGGTATTCTAATATTTATGCCTACAAAATTACATACTTTATTTATAATATTTAAAATTATTTTCAGACTGGAGAGATGGCTTGGTGATAAATAATATGTACTATAAAATATGATGGTCAGACGGGAACTCAATGGCAGGCTCTTTGACTCCCCACCCCCCAAGGGAGGAGCATTCTGCTGGGCCACAGAGGAGGACTCTGCAGCCAGTTCTGAAGATACCTGATAAAACAGGGCCAGACAAAAGGGGAGGGGGCGCTCCCCAATCTGTGGACTTGGAAAGGGGTCGGGAGAAGCTGAGGGAGGGAGAGTGGGATTGGGAGGGAATAAGGGAGCAGGATACAGCTGGGATACAGAGTTAATAATAAAATGTAACTAATAATAATAAACAATAAAAATATGATGGTCAGAAATTTGATCTTAGCCACTAGATGATCAACTAATACATGTTTATAATTCCATATTCCACTTGCGTGTGTGAGATAGAGAAACAAGTTTTTCTGAAAACAAGTTTTCAGAAAAAGCCCTTGTTGCAAAAGTGTGGGTGGAAAGAGAAAGAACATACCCATCAGGACTCCTTGTTTCCACGTGTCCACATAGGAATGTGATAACCTCACACACAGGGTTTGCATGTATTGACACAGACACACATATACACCAATAAATACTTCTAAGTAACAAGTATATATAAATACACTAGTAAGGGGGATTGGAATTGTTTCTGACATGAACTCAATGACTGGCTCATTGATCTTCCCCTCCCCCCTCCCCCTTCCCCCACAAGAGAGGAGTAGCCTTACTAATGCAACAAATAAGGACATTGCAGCTGTCCTGAAGATACCTGATAAGGTAGGGCCAGATGGAAGGAGAGGAGGAACTTCCCTATCAGTGGACTCAGAAGGGGGCAGGGAGAAGATGAGGGAGGGAGGGGAGGATAAGGGGGGAAAGAGGGAGAGGGCTACAGCTGGGATACAAGTGAATGTATAAAATTATTTAAAAATAAAAATTATTTAAAAAAGAAGAAAACTTAAAAAAATACTGTGGAATAATTTCCATGTTTTCTACTGTTTTGTAATATGAATCTGAATACAGAGAAGTACAATCAAGCTACTTAATCCTCTGATTCATGTATTGGATATTGGTTTATGCTTGCAATGACTTAATTTCTGACAAGTAGTAATTCAAACATACAAAATTATTTGAATATGGTCCAGTAATGTTTTCTCATGATGACTTAGAAGTGAAGCACAAGTGATACCACATAAACTGTGGACAGAGCAGGCCTGCAGGTGTTCACAGACAAGGCATGTTGACTCATCCAATGATCTACTGAAGCATAAAGTGAGAAAAATAAGCACGCATCAGTCCTGTTCCTACTACAACTGAAATGCTATCCTTAGGCTAAACATCACGTGTCATATTTAATTAATGAGTTTTTTGGAACTGTTTGGCACCACTTAAATTTAATTCCAATGACTTACACTTAACAAAATAATGGATCCGAAAAACATATAGTACATGTTTTACCTCTTTAAATCCATTTGTATTTTCAATATAACTATCAAAGTGTATGTGAATTCTCCTCTGGAGTAATTTTTAAATTTTACAAATAATCCAATTCATACATGATGTTAAAAGACAAAAGATAAATGCCTTCTATGATGCTAACAAAATACAGTAACTCTAAAGTATAAGAGAATATATATTATCTTATAAGTATAACTTACCTGATATCATTGTTTTAATTTGGGTAATAAAAGTTATAAAGAGAATAAAATGGCAGAGACCAACTAAAATAACACTTGGTTAAACTGTACTCAATTGTCATATTTCTGAAAAAAAAATGTTATATATGAACAAATACATATAAATCACCAGAGAAGGGATACACTAGTTATACAACCTATTAAAATGAAGAAAAGTATGAGAAAAGAAACAGAGAATATTACCAGGAAATTCACAGAAAAGGAAGTGAGCAACAAGGGAGATGAGCTCCACAGCACTATGCATGGAAGACATGAAGACCAAAGAAACAGTGAGATTTTGCAAGTGATCATGTTGGCAGAATCTGAAAGAGTAATTAGTCAGTGAAGCCTCACTCCATTCCACTTGCCAGCAGCATTTTAACCATTAAGATACACATGTCCATTGAACCAGCAAGCATAATCTGGGCCAAGATTCAATATATATTGAAGTGTCATCAGGCAGAAATAGTGTGCTAAGTAAATTTTTATTCTACATTATTAAGAATGGAGTACATAGGAAATGCTAGAAGAATATCCAGCAATAATGGATAAGTCAAGAATCTGGGATGCTATATTAAATATTTGTTTTCAGTGAAATGCATTAGAAAGTAAGAAAACCAAGGTACATATATAAAGAAACATACATAAAGGTATAAATCTTTCAGTCCTGCTTTCTAGGACTTTTATTATGAAGGAATACTAGATTTCCTCAAAGGTCATTTCTGCATTTATTGATATAATCACTTTTTGTCTTTCAGCCCATTGATATGATTTATGTATTTATTGGCTTATATATTTTGAACCATCTCCGAATCTATAGGATAGAGATACCCATTTCTTTAGTATTAGTTCCTTAATAAGAGGACTGTGACTTGAGTAATATAAACTGAGTTTGACAAGAAACATGAGACAAAAATAAAATCTTATGATGTTGGTGAGACAATGGTCAAATGGATATTTTTTAGATTTAATGCAAATGAGGAAATATGGTAAATTCAAACCACACCTTAGAACAAATGTATGACAAAAGCCTAGCAATCTATTCAGAATGTTTACCCTTTATATTTTAAATCTCTAAGTATTAATTAGAAACTATATTTTCATTATTTAAAGAGAAGGATAAGACTTACATAGATGTGCTGAATAATTTAAAAGTATTTTTAATAGCACGTGAATAAATATTGAGAACTTTGAATTTTTATATAAATATAAAATTAATATTTAAGACTACTTTTCACTTTGTATCCCATCTGTAGCCCCCCTCTAATCTCCTCCCAATCATACCCTCCCTCCTCTTTCCCTATGCCCCTCCCCCAGTCCATTGATAGGGGAGGCCCTCCTCCCCTTCTATATGACCCTAGTCTATCATGTCTCATCAGCACTGGCTGCATTGTCTTCCTCTGTGTCCTGGTAAGGTTGCATAGCCCCATGTGGAGGTGATCAAAGAACCAGCCACTGAGTTGTGTCAGAGGCAGTCCCTGCCCCCTTACTAGGGAACCCACCTGGAAACTGAGCAGGAGGGTCTAGGTCCTCTCCATGCATGGTCCTTGGTTGGAGTATCTGTCTCTGCAAGCCTCCCTGGGTCCACAGTTTTGGGGTTTGTTTGTTTCCTATTAAAGCTGCTGTCCCCTCCAGGTCTCCCTATCTCTGCCTTCACAAAGTGACTAAATTGTAGTTAATTAATTAATTAATACTAGACATAAAAAAGAAAATGTGGTACTGTGGGAAAATGAGTAACAACAGGAGGGAGAAGACAGCTTTAGTGATCTCAGTACTATGTCACAAAGCATGTCACTAATACTAAAGCTTCAAAGACAAAGCCTTAGGGATACTTGATCCAATTGAAAATAATGGGTTAACACAGATCATTATGCAATGGTGCTGCTTCCAGTGTCCCATGTAATTCAACAAGTCATTATTTCCAAACTTTGCACAAATTTTGACATTAAAAAAAAAAACCTTATATTACACATCACTGAGGAGTACGTAAGTTTATTTAACTATAGTTTAACATTTTATTCAGATTTTGAACAGAAATTTTTAAAAGTCATAATATATACAGAATATGCTTTCACAGAATGACTGCTTAAGCAAATTAAAACTATAGTGAAACCTTTATTTATATTTTCAAAGTGGAATAAAGGAACAGTTACACTTTTTAGAGTCATTAAAGGACAAGAGGTTGGAAATGCACAGCATGGAAAGTGACTTAGCATTTATTAGAAAATATGTTGACCCTGATAAATGTGTTCAGTCATTTATTGGCAGATATTGCCAGTGAAATTCAGAAAGAAGAAAAATAAAGAGATCAAACTAATCGGAGTTTGTCTTTGAATTGGGCTGCTGTTGGCAATGGTGTTCTTTATTACTTTTGTTATTGAGAGAAAAGTCACTGAATATTTCATTCACTCTCTTTGCAGTAGATACTTTGATAGCCTGAGTATCCCTTTATGGGAAACTCATTTCCTCAAAAAATGTTGTAAAGTAAATCTAACAGATTTCAAATCCCTGGGGGTCTTTTACCTTGTTCTCTTGTTTGTTTGTATTCTGTGAACAATATGTAGTCCTAAAGGCATGCCCTTAAAATCACAAACCTATACCAGGAATTATTTGGATTCTGAGTTGCTGAAATTGTATATGAAGAAAGTCATTGTATCTTAAAATAGTGGGGTTTTGTTGTTATTTTGTTTTGACTTTTGTAAGCTGAAGACAATACAATATACCATTAATGCCTTTATTTACCTTTTGAAGCACTTTCTTAGTTTGTGTCATTTATTTCAAATCTGTGATTACATATCAAGAAAATTATCTATGTGTTATTTCTTCTAATTTTAAGTAGGAATGTTGTAGTTTCAAAGCTACAACAGTTTGATTTCCTGCTGCTGACCAGTTTACATTCTTTGTAGCTTTGACATCCTCAGGTTTAGTCAGAGTGTCTGGGCTTAGGTTGACCTCAATACAACAAAAACTTTATTTTTATATTTTTAAAACAATATTTTGTTAACTTTTAGAACATTTCATTCAAGGTACTTTGTTCACATTAATGCCCCTAACACCTTCTACATTAACCCCTCTTCTACAATTTGTGCCTCTCCCCGCCCCTTTTATATTTTAGAAGAGACTTTCTCACATTAGCTATCTTGATCTCGATCTTTCAACTTTTGCATTCTTATTCTGTGATTCCTTCTGAACCTTAAGAGTGGGGCTTGTGTTATAAATGTATTACTGAGATCATTTTTGCAATGATCTAAATGAACTGAGAAAATGTTTTTTGGGAATGATGAGATCTTTCTATTATGTGGATGTCAGGATAAGCATTAAGAATGTTGTTGGAGATTATACTAGTTAAGGAATCTAGCTATAGCTGGATCTCCTCTGGGTACTATGAACTCACTGGCTACCAGTAGTTGACCATATTTACAGTGTTAAAAACATGAGTTCACTCCAGATGTGTGAGTCTTAAATCCAATTAAATTAAATCTATTGGGTTACTCCAAAGATATAAGTGGAACACGTTTACACATGAGAATATCTACTGGACTGGACTGGGTCTTAATCATTCATGATTTAGCTGAGTAGAACTATTTATTGCATTCCTATATTCAAAACTTACAACTTTAATTGAAGCATAATGGAATGAACTCATTATTTTTCATTAGGATGCTGTTCAAGACAGTACCTACTGGTTTTTCTATGTACTAGAGTCCAGAATATAGCAGATATTCATACATCAGCATGATGACTTCTGAAATGAAACAACAGACATAGTTATTAGTCCCTGTATTTTCTTTACTGAAAATGAATTTTGTATTTAACAACTGAAAAGTAAAAGTACTTTTATGCCCATCCTGACATTTTCTGAAATCAATCAACTTAACATATATTTTTTCTTTCAACAGTTTTCAATGTGTATTAGTAGATTTTATATATGTTTAATCTTTGGGTAGGTACATTTGGATTTCATGTAATCAGAAAAGCAAACAAATCAGCCTGACAAATTATATTATTTAGAATATGTTAACTTCTCACTAATTCAGCTCTATAAGGCTGAAATATATTTCTGAAATATTAAATAATTGAAAAGTATCACTCATTTCATATTCAGAAATATATAGTTCATGCTACTGTAGATACTGTCATAAGACTGTTGTTTCTATTTTTCATCTTTTTCTAAGTTTAGTTTTATCATTTCAATCATGTCTTTTTATATTTTGAAAATTTCATATATAAGTAATATATTTACATGAAATCTCCTGTCCCACTCCAACATAATGCATAACTCCCATTCCTTTTCATGCCAGTGTCCTTGTATTCTTTAATTCTTTTTTTCTACTTGAAAATACTCATTTATTGATTTCTTGTTGTTGAAAATACTTTTTTCATAATATAATATAAGCTGATTTTGATTTTGCAGTCTACTACTCCCATTTCTTCCCAACTTCCCCTCTCATCAGAATCCACTCCCTTTAAGTCTCCTATTAGAAAACAAACAGGCATCTATAATGTAATATAATATAGTATAATACAATATAACATATCATAGCATGATATGATGTGGTATAACAACATAACAAACTATAATATAATGTAATATAATATAATAAGAAGAAAAGATAAAACAAAAATTAGCACATTGTGATTGGAGAAAAATCAACAAAAAGAAGGAAAAGAACCCTTGGGAAAGCATAAAAATCAGAGACCCACTTATTCTCACACCCAGGAATCCCATTAAAAACTCTAAACTGGAAGACATACTACACGTGCAGAGTAGTATGGTGTAGACTTGTGTCTGCCCTGTGCACGCTGACTCAGTTTCTGAAAGCTCATATAATTTTTGATCATGTCAGTTTAGAAGACTTGTCACTCTTGGCCTCAGGGTGAATTATTTAGGGATTCGTCCATGACCTCCTTTAGCAAAACCTCATTTGGAGGGAGCCTAATCCTCATCCTTTCATCCTGGAGGCTGTTAGTGGCAAAGATGTCTTTTTTTTTTCAGTCTGCCTTTATTTGTTTTTTTTTTCAAATTTCTTATTTTTTGTGTGTTACTATTAGTTACATTTTATTAACTCTATCCCAGCTGTATCCCACTCCCTAAATCCCTCCCAAACCCTACCTCTGTCCTTCATCTCCTCTCTACCCCTTTCCAAGTCCACTGATTGGAGAAGACCTCCTCCCATTTCATCTGACCCTGTTTTATCAGGTATCTTCGGGACTGGCTGCAAAGTCCTCTTCTGTGGCCTAGCAGGGCTGCTCCTCCTAGCAGGGGAGGCGGTAGGGGGAGGTCAAAGAGTCTGCCACAGAGTTTCTTTCAGAAATAGTCCCTGTTCCCCTTACTATGGGAAACCAATTGGTTACTGAGCTATCGTGGGCCTCATCTGATCAGAGGTTCTAGGTTATATCCATACATGGTCCTTGGTGGAGAGTCAGTCTCAGAAAAGACCCCTGTGCCCAGATATATTTGGTCCATGTGTGGCTCCTATCCTTTCCACGTCATACTAACTCCCCCTTCTTTCATATGATTCCATGCATCCACCGAAGTTTTGGTTATGAGTCTTAGTATCTGCTTTGATACACTGCTAGGTAGAGTCTTTCAGGGGCCCTCTGTGGTAGGCTCCTGTCCTGTTGCTTGTTTTCTCCTAAGTCCAATGCACCACCTATTTGTCTTTCTAAGTAAGGATTGATCATCTTAACCAGGGTCCTCTTTCTTGTTTATCTTCTTTAGGTGTATAGATTTCATTATGTTTTTTCATATCTTATAGGACTATATGAGTGAGTATATACCATGTGTGTCTTTCTCCTTCTGGGGTACCTCAGTCAGAATGATATTTTTCTAGATCCCACCATGGCAAAGATGTCTTATTGGACTCTGTCTTATCAAATATTTGACAATTTAGTATAGATTTTCTTCATATATTTGTATGTTTTAGGACTCTTCTACTGATATTAAGTTTCCATACACAAAAGACTGTTAGTTTTAGCTGTCTTGTTACTTACATCAACTCCCTCACCTTTCTCACCTTTCAAATTCTATCCACCCATTAATAAATATATTTCAATTTCCTTGTCATAACAAGATCTACTTGTCTAGCATAGTCCCTTGCTGTACACTTAACCTCTGAGATTATATGGATTTTGACATGGTTATTGTTAACTCAACAGCTAATATCCACATTTGAGTGAATGCAAACCATATTTGTTTTTCTAGGTCTACCTCATTCAAAATGTTTTTTTCTAACTCCACTTATTTATATGAGAATTTCGTGATTTTATTTGCTCTTTTTGTTATTATTACTACTATTACTACTATTACTAATATTAATTGTAATTCATTCACTTTGCATCATGGCTGTAGCCCCCTCCCTTTTCTCCTCCCAGGCTTTCCTTCCTTCCCTCCTCTCTCCCTATGTTTTTCTCCTAGTCCATTGATAGGGAAATCCTCTTTCCTTACTATCTGACCCCTGTCCATCAGGTCTCACCAGGTCTGCCTGGATCCTCCTTGTCTGTGGCCTAGCAAAGCCACCCTGCCAGGGGGAGGTGATCAGACAACCCAGTTCATGTCAGAGACTGTCCATTCTCCCCTCACAAGAGTACCCATATGGAGACTGAGATGTCCAAGGACTACATCTGCGATCTGGTGCTCTCTCAAAAAAATCAGGAACAATGCTAATCTGGAAACAACCCGGATGTCCCTCAACCGAGTGTTGAATACAGAAATTGTGGTACATTTACACAATGGAATACTATTCAGCAATTAAAACCAAGGATATCATGAAATTTGCAGGCAAATGGATGGAAGTAGAAAAGATCATCCTTAGTGAGGTAACCTAGAAGTAAAAAACACATACACATACATGGTATATACTCATTTATAAGTGGATATTAGCCATATAATACATGATAAACATACTAAATTCTATAGTCCTGGAGAGGCTAGACAACAAGGAGGACCCCAGGGAAGATGCTTGATCTTCATTCAGAATGGCAAACAAGAAAGACGTCAGAAGTAGAAGGTAGGGAACAACACAGGAGACTACCACTGAGGGCCCTTATGAAACCTGATAGGCTAGGATCAGATAGTAGGGGAGGAGTACCTCCCCTATCAGTAGACTAGGGGAGGGATATAGGGAGGAATAATGAGGGAAGCTGGGACTGGGAAAAGAGGAGGGAGGGGGCTATAGCCGAATACAAAATGATCAAATTATAATAAATAATAATAATAATTTTTAAAAAGTAGGGCAAACTGGGTAGACAACAGAAGTAGGAGAAGACAGGGAACAGGAAAGGAGCCTACCACAGAGAGCCACTGAATGACTCTACCCAGCAGGGTATTGAAACAGATGATGAGACTCATAGCCAAACTTTGGGCAGAGTGCGTGGAATCTTATGGATGAAGGGGGAGATAGAAAGACCTGGAGTGGACAGGAGTTCCACAAGGAGAGCAACAGAACTAAGAAATCTTGGACTAGAGGTCCCCAAAAGAGACTGATGAATCAACCAAGGACCATGCATAGATTTAAATTTTCCAACAGCTGTGACATTCTCTATTATGAAAATGTTATATATATATATATAAATTATTATCATATATATAATATATATATATATAATTTACTCTATAGTTTAGGGACATCAAGGTTATTTCCAATTGCTGGTTATTGTGAATACAGCAGCAATTAATGTTGTTGAATAAACGCCTCTGTGGTAGGGTGAATTGTACTTTGTGCATTTGTCCAAGAGTGGTATAGCTGGACCTTTAGTTACATCAATTATCATCTTCTAAAAGAATCACCTCACTGATTCCACAGTGGCTCTACATTTTTTGCATTTCCGCCAGCAGTGATGAGTGTTGTCATTACTCCATATACTTGCCAGCACAAACAATAACTTGTTTGATTGACTTTAGCCATTCTTAAATACAGCTTTCTGAGATCATTTAATGTTGCTTATACGTACATGTGTTTAGGGAGGAGTACAATGATGAAACAATCACTCAAGGGGCTTGTCACAGGGTGAGACTGTTTCTACCTCTCAGTAGTCATTAATAATCTTCAAGTCTTTATGTAATGATTGAGCCTTTTGGGATTCCCCCAGCTACATTTTCAGGTCAGCTGCTGTCATGGTGCAGTTTTCCTTTTGTGGTCTGATTTTTGATATTTCTTTGGTGCAGCTTCCCCTTCATATAGACAAGACATGATCTGACACAAGACATTTTGCTCCTCTTGCTGATACAATCTTTCCCTATCTCCATTTCAACAAAACTTCCCTGACCATTATGTGTAGGTATTAAGTTGTATATACACCAGTTAAAATTTGGCACCTCAGGGTCAGCAGTTATCTGAATTTTGAGTGTTGCAGCCTTCTGTAATGGCACCTGTTTTCTGCAAAATAATTGAATTTTTTCTGATGAGAGGTGAGGAATGCACTTATCTGTGGACACAAGAATGACTTTTGATAAAGCAGTTAGATATTATACTGGTTTACAAAAGTGCCTTCAGTAGTCTGCTTTAAAATCCATGACCTCACCAGCAACTGGTTTTCTGTTTCTATTGGTAGATGCAACACATGCCTCAAATTTGCAAATATAGAAACAATATACTGATATCTCAGGTCTCCAAATCACCTGGTGGTATAATTAGAAGTAAGTCTATGTGAGTGCATCTCAGATCGATGTAAACAAATATATGTACACTGACTAACAAAAGCATCTTAATTCATGTGCACTGTAATAATTTATAGCATTAGGGATATAAACAAAACTTCTGATTTATTAAAGATATCTATAGCAAAGATACTGATCATGGAAAACCTGTAAGATATTGTTCATGGAGTTTCCAGCTAACGAAAGAGGAAATCAACAGGAATCTGTCACCATAAGTCAATAACAATAAATTATTCATGTGGATAAACAGAACTCACCTTCTGAAGGGTGACTGTTGTTTCATCTAAGTGGAATAATCTATATCCTGACTACTATTGACAACTTGACTAAATTTGTACTCATAATTTAAGAACCACAGAAAACTAGATGAACTATAAAGTAAAATGGTAAATTTTTCATATCATTCTGAAGAATGTCTCACAGAATCATTTACTTCCAATAGGTTCAAAACCTCATACCAAGAACCACTCAGTGCAGAGAAACTTTTCCTGGGACCCACAATGAGTGACTTTTAGAAAGTGCCAGTCTGTGCAGAGTGATAAATATGGATCTATTTTCATTTTTCTGCATGTAGGCATCCAGTTAGATCAGCACCATTTGTTGAAGATGCTGTCATTTTTCCATTGTATTGTTTTGGCTTTTTGGTCAAAAAGCAAATATCCATAAATGTGTGGGTTTATTTCCGTGTCTTCTCTTCAAATCCATTGATCCTCCAGACTCTTTTGTTGCCAGTACCATGTGGTTTTTATTACTGTGGCTCTGAAGAACTGCTTGATATCTGGGATGACAATACCTACAGAAGATCTGTTATTGTACAGGATTGTTTTAGCAATTATGGGTTTTTTGTTTTTCTATATGAAATTCAGAATTGTTCTTTCAAGTTCTGTAAGGAATTGTGTTGATATTTTGATGGGAATTTCATTTAATCTCTAGATTGCTTTTGGCAGCATGGTCATTTTCACTGTTAATCCTACCAATCCATGAGCATCGGAAATCTTTTCAACTTCTGATATCTTTTTCAGAGACTGAAAGGGTTTGTTTGTTTATTGTTGTTGTTTGTTTGTTTTTTGTTTGTTTTTTATTCAGGTCTTTTGATTGCTTGGTTAGAGTCACATGAAGATACTTTCATCTATTATGTAACATAATACTTATGTTATTTGTGGCTATTGTAAAGGGTATTATTTCCTTGGGCAGAATGCATGAAATTTTAAGAAAGAGGGGGGTAATAGAAAGACATGGAGAGCAGAAAAACTCCAAAAGGAGACCAACAGAGTAAAAGATAAAACTAGGCCATTGAGGCTCTGCAGAGACTGATACCCCAACCAAGGACCATGCATGGATAGGACCTAAGACCTCTGCTTAGATGTAGCCCATAGACTCAGTGTCTAAGTGGGTTTCCTAGTAAGGGGAGCAGGGGCTTTCTCTGGCATGAACTAAGTGGCAGACTCTCTGATCGCCTCCCTCTGGAGGCTGCAACCTTGCCAGGCCATAGAGGAAGACAATGTAGCCAGTCTTGATGAGGCCTGATAAGCCAGGCCTAGATAGAATTGGAGGAGAACCTCCCCTGTCAGTGGACTAAGGGTGGGTCACAGGGGGAGAAGACACTGGGAGGGTGGAATAGGAAGGAGATGAGGGAGGAGGCCACAGCCCGAATACACATTGAATAAATTGTAATAAATAATAATAATAATAATAATAATAATAAAAGATATTTTCAGGAAAAAAAGTGCCAGTTTGGTTGATATCTCAGCACAAATTCCATGTCAACGACCCAGTAAGAACAGAGTATTCTATCACAAAAGTCTCACCATCTCTGAACTTGACTGAAAAAAACGTAAAGTAAACTGAGTGGCCTTTTCTTTCACTTTTAAAATCTTATTTATGATAAATAATTTTGATTCTTATTTATAGTACTCACATAAATGTTCTCATTGCCCTATTCTAAACTGCACATTTTTCTTCTAGAATTAACATTGAACATTTAACTGACAAACCTGCAAATTTATTTAAAAGAAAAGCTGGTTTATAGTATGGCTTGAAAAGTTGCTCTACTTTCATTTCTAATGCAGTAGAAATCCTGCTAAATCCCTGATAAAATTCATATTTTGGGGTAAAGGGTTTATTCATCTTAACCCAGGTCACAGTCTATCGTTGTCTATATATAATTTCAGGAAGTCAAATCACATCATAGCCCCTGTCAGGAGCAAAAGGAGAATATGCCCATCCTCACTTGCCTGCTTGCCTGCTCTCGCTAGCCCTCTTTGCACAGTGTTCAAGACCACTTTTCTAAAGAATGTTGCTACCTACAATGTGCTAGGTCTTAATCCATCCATAATCAGTCAAGTCAAATCTCAACAGACATGTTCAGATGTCAACATGTTCTAGATAATTCCTTTTTAAAGCTACATTAATAATTGATTGTAGGTTATATTTTAGGTGGCAATTAAAACTAATGAGCAAAGAAATACTTAATAGCTTTTCTGCCCTTGGTAATGACACTAAGCCTCATCCCACTATTATTTGCACATAGGGTTTAAGTTCCTTAGAATTGCAATTCATGCATGCCTTCTATCTAAACTATCCATGAAATGTGGTTTACCAGGTTTAGTTGTGGTACATTTCTCTTGGTCCCCTGTAATTAGTAATGGTTTCTTCTTTCATTTAAGTGAGTTCACATTGGAAAATACACCCACCTTTACTTTTCTTTAAGTAAATGATACTTATTGTACAAAGCATAAAGGAAAAAGTAACCTTTAAAAGCACAGATACTTTCCAATGAAGAAATAAAGTAATTCCTTGGTCATAGTGGCATATGCCTTTATTCCCAGCACTCAGGGAGACAGAGGCAGGCAGATCTCTGAGTCTGATGCCAGCCTAGTCTACAAAACAATCCAGGACAACCAAGTCTACAGAATAAAACCTTATCTCAAAACAAAACAAAACAAAACAAAACAAAACAAAAAAAAACAAGAAACAAAAGAAAGTAATTCTACTAAGTGATCAGTAACATTTCACATACAAGGATTCAAGGCATAAAGACAGTAATCACTATTCATAGTCACTTAATAAGCAGAACAAAGATGGGAACATACAGTTTTGTGTGACTATAATAACATAATAAGTGAACAAAGATGGGAAAATACAGTTTTGTGTGACTATAAAGGACGTTTTGTAGGTCATTATGTGCCTATTCATGTAAGCAGTTCTGTGCTGATATCTCTGTTTTTGACAAATTTATTAGGGACACTTGTACATTAACTTGTTAACTTAGTGAGTAAAGTACATGTTGATGCCCGACCTCCATGAGCTAAAGCATGAGCTGCTCCTAGGACTGTAGTATCAGACTTAATAGGTGGAATTATTAACTATACTAAGCTAACATTACAGACAGAGAGAACACACATTTCGTAAAAAAATATGTGAAGTGAAGTGAAAATAAATAGATAAAAACATGCAAAAGTAGGTGTGATTTGGAACACTGTGGTTGACACTTGACATATAAATTGCCACACTCACTAGTAAAGTGCAAGTAGATGAAATTAACATAACCACATCTATATAAAGGTAATTAGTTTAGCACACAAAATTTTAAAAAAAATGGAAACAATGTAGCAACAGAACCATGGAGAAGAGACAGAAGCATAAAGAAGCCAATGTCAGAGACACCTGTGAATGCTGGAAATAAGAGTTTTTCAGAGACTGGATGTGTGCATGTGCAGGCGCGCCCGCGCCTGTGTGTGTGTGTGTGTGTGTGTGTGTGTGTGTGTGTGTGTGTGTGTGTGTGTGTGTGTATGTATGCGTGCGTGTGTGTGTGTGTGTTTTGATTAGGGAAAGATAGACTCACATGTGAAAATGAAAGTGTTTTGGTACACTAATGTTTAACCAAACATAATTGTACTTTATTAGATTTAGAGGAAAACATTTTAAAAGGTGAGATTCATAGTTAACAAATGGGTTAGAATAATGTTACATACACTATTTTGTTATTTTTTTAAATTAATTTGATTTTTTTATTATTAGTTACATTTTATTAACTCTGTATCCCACTCCCTCATTCCCTCCCAATCTCAACCTCCCTCCCTCCCTCATCTGCTCACTGCCCCTTTCCAAGTCCACTGATTGGGGAGGACCTTCTCCCCTTTCATCTGACCCTGTTTTATCGGTATCTTCAGGGCTGGCTGCAAAGTCCTCCTCTGTGGCCTAGCAGGTCTGTTCCTCCCTTGGGGGATAGGGAGGTCAAAGAACCTGTCATTGAGTTCCTGTCAGAATGTCTCTGTTCCCCTTACTATGGGAAACCAATTGGTTACTGAGCTACCACGGGCTACATCCGAGCAGAGGTTCTAGGTTATATCCATACATGGTCCTTCGTGGAAAGTCAGTCTCAGAAAAAGAGCCCTGTGCCCAGATATATTTGGTCCTTTTGGGGCTCCTATCCTTTCCACGTCATACTAACTCTCCTTCTTTCATATGATTCCCTGCACTCTGCCCAAGGTTTGGTTATGAGTCTTAATATCTGCTTTGAAACACTGCTAGGTGGAGTCTTTTAAAGGCCCTCTGCGGTAGGCTCCTGTCCTAGGTCCAATGCAAATCCCATTAGTCTTTCTAAGTGAGGATTGATCATCTTACCCTGTGTCTGCTTTCTTGTTTATCTTCTTTAGATGTATAGATTTCATTATGTTCATCATATCTTATAGGTCTATATAAGCTAGTATATACTATGTGTGTCTCTTTCCTTCTGGGATACTTCACTCAGAATGATCCTTTCTAGATCCCACCACTTGCCTGCAAGTTTCATGATTTCATCGTTTTGGATTGCTGACTAGTATCGCATTGTGTAAAAATGCCACAATTTCTGTATCTATTCTTCTGTTGATTCTGGGTTGTTTCCAGGTTCTGACTATTACAAATAAAGCTGCTATAAACATGGTTGTGCAAATGTCCTTGTTGTGTACTAGAGCAAATTTTGGGTTTATACCTAGCAATATGCAGATTCCTTATGGAACAATAGGATTATCATCATATTAAAGAAAGATTCAAATAATTTGTAAAAATATAAAATTAACTGAATTCTCAGTTAAGAAAAGCAATTAATAGTATCTTAAATGAGAAACACTTCTTTAAACAACTAAATAGCACATTTTGCTAATAGCATTTCTATGCACTTCATGAACCAAGTAAAGTGGATTATTAAATATTAAATTTAATTATGTATAATTATGTATAAAATTATACATTGACTCATAAACTTTCTATATGCATCATAGAGAAACCCAGCTGATTTAAGAGAAACCAAATGTTATATTAAAATATTGAATAGCTGATTTAAATCCAAAATTAATTAGGAGATTCATTGTGAAACTATAAAATGTATTCCAAAATTAAGGTCAAGAGCTAACTATTGAGTATGTGTTAGATATTTGCAATAACAGAGATTATGCTGTTGATACTGACAAGAAAAATAGTATATTTTTATCCAACAAAGGCACTAACTTGAAATTCTATTGGACATGATATTGGTATTGAAAACTTGTTATTTAACAGTAAAGTTTATTTTCAAATTAATTTCCAACAGTAAGTTTTCTATTTTTTAGAGTTTTTACTTTTTTCTTTCTTTTTGAGAGATGATCCAAGGTACATCATAAGGGAAATCTATCAAAGAGTTTAGAAATTTGTCTGTAAACATCCTCATTTAAGCTACATGTGGAAGGGCACAGAACAATGTTGTTCACTGGGAAAGCAAGTATTTACATAAAAGAACAGCTGATATCAAGCTAGCTTATACACTGATGAATATTTATCGATACTAATAAGCTAGTGGTAAGCATTATAAATCCAGCATAAAATCTGTGCAAAATTATGAACTCTGTGCTTTGTTGTGTCATAACTTATTACTGGGTACATAATGAATGGCGATCACACTTCTTTCCCCTGAATCTATCAATAACCAATCAGTTCCTAAAAAAAGGTATGACCGCATGAAATTCTTTCACATTCTTGACTTGCTTTCAAACTTAGAATACGTACACTACGTTGAACTTTTTCTCCGTCAATAGATGAAATTTAAACTGTTTTAACAAACACACTTATACATATGCATCTTACGTATGTATATTCATGAACAACTCCCATATATATATATATATATATATATGTGTGTGTGTGTGTGTGTGTGTGTGTGTAATATTTAAAGAAAAAATCTTCAAAACTAAGATGTTCTCTATATTAGTTATTAACCTTTGTCTTTGTGTATCTAAGTTTAAATAAGTAAAAGTTAGGTACAGTTCAAACGGCAGCATAAACTACTAGTACATTACAAATGTATGTCTTTGGAAAGGAAATAATTTTGTTATTAAAAATAGAAAAAAAGTCAAGCAATAAATTATCCAAAGTGTGAGTTATTTAACACAGGATTCATTTCCATGCATTCAAGGTGAGCCAACTTCTTTAGAGGGCTTCTGAAGATTTAGGTAGGACTATAAGTGCCTACTACATGTTTCATCTCTGTGACCTTAAAGAACATTAGCATTTAGCAGTGGATCATCTTCTTTGGGTTTTGTTATTCTGATATAAGTAAGTCTTTCGTAGTTAATATTAAATAACCATGCTAACAGCAGACTAAAGTGCGCTATGTATATGTAGTAGATTGCTTGCACACACACACACACACACAAAAACACACACACACACACACACAGATAGTCTTCATTAAAATGTTAACCTACACTCCTAGTAATAGGGATTCCTTCAGGGATTATCATCATAACATTACTGATACTGTTCTATTTTTATACATTTTAATTTAATTATATGTAATATTTAAAATTTTGTTTCAAGTTGAATTCATAATTTCAACAATTCCATCTTCTGATTTCCTTCTCCATCTGTTCACATACATTCTAAATTCAATGCCTCCCATGCCCATCTTTCCTTCCATAAATTCAGTGTATTCCTAAGGAGAGTGTACTTTAGATAAAAAATTACTATGCTTCATAGTCTTTACTTATTTCTGTGGTAAATTTACTGTTCCTACCAGTTGTAGTTCTGTTACATAATTGAATGAAATAATGCAAAATAAATTTTAATAATTGAATCATTTTTGACAATTCAATGTTTAACATTGTACCCCATTTTTAATTGGATTACTTGGTTTGTTGATGTTTAACCTCTTGAGTTCATTATATATTCTTCATTTTAACCCTCTATGAGATATAGGGTTAGTGAAGATCTTTTCCCAGTCTGTAGGCTGTCACTATGTTCTGTTGACAGTGTCCTTTGCTTTACATAAACCTTGCAGTTTCATGAGGTCCCATTTATTAATTGTTGCTCTTAGAACCTGTATTGTTGGTGTTCTATTCAAGAAATTGTCTCCTGTACCAATAAGGTCAAAGCTCTTTGCTAATTTTACTTGAACAAATTTAGTGTGACTGGTTTTGTGTTGAGGTCTTTGATCCACTTGGACTTTAGTTTTGTGCAGGGTGATAGATATGGGTCTATTTGCATTTTTTACATGTAGACATCCAGTTATATCAGCACCATTTGTTGAAGGTTCTGGCTTTTTTCTGTTGTACGGTTTTTGGCTTCCTTGTCAAAAATAAAGTATCCATTGGTTTGTGGGTTTTTTTTTCTATGGTTTTGACTTGATTCCATTGATCCACCTGTCTGTTTCTATGCCAGGACCATGCCACTTTTTTCACTGTTGCTCTATAGTACCGCTTAAAATCTGGGATGGAGATACCTCCAGAAGATATTTATTGTACAGGATTGTTTTAGGTATTCTGGGTTTTCATTTTTCCATATGAAATTTAGAATTGTTCTTTCAAGAAAGAAGACTGGTGGTAAGATGATTAATCCTCACTTAGAAAGACAAATGGGTTATGCATTGGATGTAGGAGAAAACAAGTAATAGGATAGGAGCCTACCACAGAGGCCTCTGAAAGACTCTACCTAGCAGTGAATGAAAGCTGATACTAAGACTCATAGCCAAACCTTCAGCAAAGTATAGGGAATCATTTGAAAGAAGGGGGAGTTAGTACATGGGGAGGATAGGAGCTCCACAAGGACCAAGGGGTCTTTTATGAGAATGTTTAGCCAACCAAGGACCATGTATGGATATAACCTAGAACCTTTGCTTGGATGTAGCCTGTGGTAACTCAGTATCCAAGTGGGTACCCTAGTAAGGGGAACAGGGACTATTTCTGACAGGAACTCAATGGCAGGCTCTTTGACCTCCCCTTCCCCCTAGGGAGGAGCAGTCCTGCTAGGCCACAGAGGAGGACTTTGCAGCCAGCCCTGAAGATACCTGAGAAAACAGGGTCAGATGAAAGGGGAGGAGGTCCTCCCCAATCAGTGGACTTGGAAAAGGGCAGGGAGGAGATGAGGAAGGGAGGGTGGGATTGGGAGGGAATGAGGAACCAGGATACAACTGGGATACAGAGTTAATAAAATGTAACTAATAATAAAAGTAAAAAAAAATTAATTGTTTTTTTCAATATCTGTAAAGAATTGTATTGGTATTTTCATTGGAATTGCATTGAATCTGTAGATTGCTTTTGGCAGGATGGCCATTTTCACTATGTTAATCCTACCAATCCATGAGCATGGGAGATCTTTCCATCTTCTGATATCTTCTTCAATTTCTTCCTTCAGAGACTTGAAGTTTTTCATATAGGTCTCTCACTTACTTGGTTAGAGTTACACCTAGGTAATCTGTGTTATTTGTGGCTTTTGTGAAGGGTGTTGTTCCCCTAATTTCTTTAACAACCCATTTTTCTTTTGTATACAAGAGGGCTTCGTATTTCTTTTTAGTCAATTGTTTATTTGTCCATTGTAGGAGTTCTCTGGTAGAATGTTTGGGGTCACTCATGTATACCATCATATCATCTGCAAATAGTGATACTTTAACTTCCTCCTTTCCTATGTGTATCACTTTGATTTGCTTTATCAAATGACAGAGAAATACTTAAAGAAATGCTCAACATCCTTAGTCATTCGTGAAATGCAAATCAACAGGATCCTGAGTTTTCATCTCACAACCATCAGAATGCCTAAGATAAAAAACTCAAGCAATGATGCATGATGGAAAGGATGTGGAAAAAGAGGAACCCTTTTCCATTGTTGGTGAGAATGTAAGCTTGAAAACCACTTTGGTAATCACTCTGTAACTTTCCCAGAAAATAAGGAATAGTGCTACCTCAAGATCCTGCTATACCACTCCTACTCATATACCCAAAAGATTCCCTACCATTCAATAAGGACATTGATTGGCTCATCTATGTTCATAGGAGCTTTATTTGTAATAGCCAGAATCTGGAACAACCTAGGTGTCCCTCAACCAAAGAATGGATACAGAAATTGTGGTACATTTACAAAATGGAATACTACTCAGCAATTAAAAACAAGAAAATCATGAAATTTACAGGCAAAATGTGGGAACTAGAAAAGATCATCCTGAGTGAGGTATCCCAGAAGCAGAAAGACACATGTTATTTACTCACTTATAAGTGGACTTTAGCCATATAATGTAGAATAAACACACTAACATCTATATTCCTAAATAAGCTAAATAACAAGGAGGACCGTAGGGATGATGCTTAATCCTCATTCAGAAATGCAAAGAGGCTAGAATTCTGAAGTAGGAGAAGACAAGTAAGAGGATAGGAGTCTTCCACAGTGGGCCTCTGAAAGACTCTACCCACCAAGGTATCAAAGAAGATATTGAGACTCATAGCCAAACTTGGGCAGAGTGCTGGTATTCTTGTGGAAGAAGAGGGAGATAGAAAGACCTGAAAGGGGTCAGGAACTCCACAAGGAGAACAACAGAGCTAAAATACTTGGGCCCTGGGAGGCCTGCAGGGACTGATACTCTAACCAAAGATCACACATGCAGAGGGCCTAATCCCCTTCTCAAAAGTAGCTCTTTGGCTGCTCAGTTTCCAAATGTGTTCCGTAATAAGAGGTTCAGGGGCTATCTGAAATCAGTGGCTGGCTCTTTGTTAACCTCTCCCTGCGGGTGCAGCCTTGCCAGGCCACAGAGGAAGATGATGCAGCCAGCCCTGATGAGACCTGATAAGCTAGGGTCAGAGAAAAGGAAGGAGGTCCTCCCTTATCAGGGGACTAGGGAAAGGGCGTAGGGAGAGAGAGAGAGAGGGTGGATGGTACTGGGAGGAGATCTGCAGTGGTGATACTAAGTGAAGAAATTGTAATAAATAAATATATAAATAAAATTAAATTAAAAAATAATTGAATAATTTTAATTTTGAATGAACAAATATATAACAAATTTCAAAGTCAACAATAAATGACTTGTAAAAATTAAGTAATGGAGGAATAACTCAATATAGAGAACAATATTACATGAGCAGAATTAATGTATCATGTACCTATATGGAACAGTGAAACCACTGAATATGGACTAAAGTTAGAAAAATGCTATATTTGTATAATATTATTTTCAAATAGGTAGACTTACAGATACTAATATATTCTCCTGCTTTCAAAAGAATTACTTCCAGTTTACCTGTAATCTAATTTTTTTTTTTTTTTACGTTTCCACAGGATAATGAAATTCACAAGCTGATGGACATATGTTTTTATTTCTAAACTGTCATGAATGAAGTAGAAGTGAAGCTGCGTGGATATTTCTGCAGTATTGATATCCTTAGGAAATATGTCCAAAGTTTTGTAGCTTTTTGAAGAAAACACACAGAGATAGTGGTTGCACCAGTTTGAACTCCTACAAATAATGAATAAGTGTCCTCCTTTCCCCACAACTACCAACCATTAAAGGCTGTAAGCATTTCCACCAATGAAAATAACTGTCCTGGCAAGGTATGCCCAGGGGTACAATAGTGGCATGAAAGTTATTGGAGTTACCAGCCATTTTATGATCTGAATTAAAGTGCACTCCACAGGAATGAATTCATGCTTAGTACCCTTAACCAGAATAGACGTGTACTTACAGAAGTTATAGGCCCTACAGGGAAAACAAACACTATTAACCCCCTAAAGGGCTATAATATTAAACTGGCCCCTAAGTTCTTTATACCCATAGATTAATTTGCCTCTCAGCATCCATCAGAGAAACTTATTTTTGAGGCGGGTAAAAATAAATAGCTAAGCTAAGCCCTGATCTGATCAGTAGGCAAATAACAAAACTTGTGGAGTGCTCAGGTCTAAATAAGACATATTTTAGATAGCCTCAAGCCTCATGGGTTATTCTAGATGAGGGGTTAAAAAGTGAAAGAAGTAAAACAATGTTTTCTAGACATGGCAGCGTTGCTTTACACATGAACATTAGGCTGTGTCTTTCTATACTGGTATGCATGGGTAAAAGCAGGCAAATTTCCAACATTGATAGAGGAGAGGCTCTTAATGTCTTAACCTAGTTCAGGAGTTGCTGACAAAAAAAAATGGATACTGAGGGAGAAAGAGAAAGTTTGTTTTCAGAGAAACCCATGCTCTATTAGACTAGGAGATGGTCCAGTACCCATGCAAGCAGACATCGCTAAGTGGGTAAGACACAAAAAAGAAAAGAAAACAGAAAAGAAAATAAAAGGGAAGGGAATGAAAAAAATAAAAGGAAAGGAAAGAAAAGAGAAGAGAAAGAAAGAAAAGAAAATTCATGGAGTTAGGGAGAAAAGGTACAGGAGTAGAGGAGAAATTTGAGTAAAGGTGAGGGGTGAAATTGACCAATACACATTTTATGCATGTATAAAACTTTCAAACAGTACAAAAGTTGTAAAGTGTATGGAAGCGTCCATGTAGAAAATGAAAATAAATGTTTTGAGTAAATTTACCATTGCAAGATTTGCATAAACTGGAAACCTACGGAATGCATATTAAGGGAAAAGTGTTCACAGTGAATATGGTACATTTTATGGATGTCTTTTTATTTTAAAATATTTATACTTTTTAGTATCATGCAAAAGTTATAATTGCCCTTTAGCAATGACACTGGTATATGGAGAAATTCTTCACTAAAAATTATAATACAGTGCTTGCTTGTTTTTCCTACTGTGACAGTGTCATAGTTTGTGTGGTTTTATATTAGGGCAAAGGTGAATGTGAAACATCTGGATACAGTAAAATTGAATCTTAACATATGCAGTTAATTATTTGTAAGATAAATTGTGTGGTATGAATAAGGTTTTGAAAGTAGCATGTTTTGAAAACACTGCTAGTTAGAGGCTTTCAGATGCGCTCAGTAGACCCCTGTCATGCGTTCAATGCACGTCCCATCTGTCTTTCTAAATGAGGATTGATCCTCTTACCCCATGTCTGCTCTCTT
>REGO01000241.1:306637-360946 GCA_010120015.1 Rhombomys opimus
AGTAGCATGTTGATGGATATAAATAATTGACATGAAACAATTTCTGTTTTTCCTTATTAGAATGTTGCATATTAATGCATTTCATCTTTCAGAAATGACTTATTTTAGATTACTTGTTTTCAACCACTACCTTTGAATAAATATGTTAATGTGAGTTTTCAGAATTTAATAGAAATCACCAAGACTAACAGAAATCACCAAGACTCTGTAAGTGCATAACAGAAAAACATTTGCTTAGTACAATCATATATGTTAATCAAGGCAACATTTATCTTCTTTAGATGCTACAATCATATGAAATATTTAAAGATCATCCATTGTAGTAACCAACTACTCTCTAATTGGACTTAAGATACTTTTAAAAAGAGGAAAAACATTTATGACACTGGAAATCTGGGCAACTACCCACCAGTAGTGAAATCATGGATATTGGATAAAACACAAATCACTAGTTTACTAAATCAGGATAATCCCTAACTACATTTTTTATATTTGACCTTATATACTTGTTCAGGTGACAAAATGAAAATCAGAAGAGACCAAGAGGCCTGAAACCTGGCTTTCTGGTCTATTGCATGACTTTCAAAAACAAAGCCTTGAGGTCATTCAGAAAGAAACATCGTTCCTGTTAAAACAGAAAACAGGACGCAATGTTAAAGAGAGACTGATTCTGTAGTAGTGTTCAGACAGACGGAAGAAGGAAGGAAGATAATAATGAATAGACCCAGATCCTTTGTTCAGCAGCATATTTTATAAAGAAATTTTTATACATTTGATAGTGTTGGATTCATAATCAGCATTTTATTTAATTATGTTTCATTTTCTTAGAATTAAGGACAAGTGTGCTTGTAAATACTTGAAGGCAAAAGACTCACATACAATTACTGGGAGCATAGTCTGCCTTAAAAAAGTCATGGCTCAAGGTCAATTATACAATACTGAGTCACACTTTCATTAAGCAGGAAACAGAATTAATGAGATTTTATGAACAGAATATAGGTTATACTAAGGCTTTGCAACATTATTTTCATAGATCTCAAAATGACTTTAAGCAATTTCAGTGATAATTTGTGTTGGGTACACACAATTACTTTAAAAAATTTATTTTCAAATTACTTTACAAAATTACTTAACCTGGGCAATATGATGATGTTTAAAGAAAAATAAAATGGTTAACATTTCAGTATTCTTTATCACTAGAGAAAGTGTTATGGCCAGTGCCAAATTAAATTACTTTGTGTAATGCTGAATATTTTTGATGCAGATCATTAAAATCAAGAGTAGTGTCTGTGAGATTTACTTTATTGCAGTTACCTAGTGCCAATCACAAAATCAAGTTTACTTTACAAAAGATTTTCATGTATAAGCCCTCGTGTTTTTCTCTTTTCTGTATGTATCTGTTTTTGTTTTTTTTTCTTTTTTATTTTATTTTTATCAGTTACATTTTATTAATTCTGTATCCCAGCCGTGTCCCGAACCCTCATTCCCTCCCAGTCCTTCCCTCCCTCTCTCATCACCACTGTGCCCCTTTCCAAGTCCACTGATAGGGGGGGACCTCCCCCCATTCATCTGATCCTGTTTTATCAGGTATCTTCATTGAGTTCCTGTTAGAAATAGTCCTTGTTCCCCTCACTTTGGGAAACCAATTGGTTACTGAGATACCACAGGCTACATCTGAGCGGAGGTTCTAGGTTATATCCATACATGGTCCTTGATTGAATGTCAGTTTCAGAAAAGACCCTGTGCCCAGATATATTTGGTCTTTGTGGAGCTCCTATCCTTTCCCCATCAGACTAACTCCCCTTCTTTCTTATGATTCCCTGTACTCTGCCAAAGGTTTGGTCATGAGTCTTTGCTTTGAAAACACTGCTAGTTAGAGGCTTTCAGATGCGCTCAGTAGACTCCTGTCATACGTTCAATGCACATCCCTTCTGTCTTTCTAAACGAGGATTGATCATCTTACCCCATGTCCGCTCTCTTGATTATCTTTTTTAGGTGTATAGATTTCATTATGTTTATCATATCTTATAGGTCTATATAAGTGAGTATATACCGTGTTTGTCTTTCTCCTTCTGGGATATTTCACTCAGAATGATGTTTTCTAGATCCCACCATTTGCCTGCAAATTTCATGATTTCCTCCTTTTTGATTGCTGAGTAACTCCCCCTTCTTTCATATGATTCCCTGTACTCTGCCGAAGGTTTGGTTATGGGTCTTAGTAACTGCTTTGATACCCTGCTAGGTAGAGTCTCTCAGAGGCCCTCAGTGATAGGCTCCTGTCCTATTACTTGTTTTCTCCTACATCCAATGTCCATCCCATTTGTCTTTCTAAGTGAGAGTTGATCTTACCCAGAGTCCTCTTTCTTGTGTATCTTCTTTAGGTGTACAGGTTTTAGTATGCTTATCCTATCTTACAAGTGGATACTAGATCTTCTTTATTCTTTTTTATTTATTTTTTTATTAATTACACTTTATTCACTTTGTATCCCCCCATAAGCCCCTCCCTCCTCCCCTCCTGATACCACCCTCCCTCCCCCTTCTTTATGCATACCCCTCCCAAAGTCCACAAGGACCATGTATGGATATAACCTAGAACCTCTGCTTGGCTGTAGGTCATGGTAGCTCAGTATCCAAGTGGGTTTCCCTAGTAAGGGGAACAGGGACTATTTCAGATATGAACTCAATGGCTGGCTCTTTGACCTTCCCTGCCTCCCACCCCTCGACCCTAGGGAAGATCAGCTGTGCTAGCCCACAGAGGAAGACTATGCAGCCAGGCCTGAAGACACCTGATAAGCTAGGGTCAGATGAAAGGGGAGGAGAAGTTCCCTTATTAGTGGACTTGGAAAGGGGTAGGGAGAAGATGAGGGAGGGAGGGTGGTATTGGGAGGGAATGATGGAGCGGGATATAGCTGGGATACAAAGTTAATAAATTGTAATAATATAAAAAAATAAAGAGGTTTCATTTCTAAAAAAAAAGAATGAAGCACAATCTCACATTAAATAAAAGAAAGTTCAGTATAAAATATCATGGGTTTTCATAAGGAACTTTAGTTCACCACACCAAAGGTCTAACAGGACCCTGAACTTGCTAGGTGACTTAGTCATCAGATGCCTTGTACAGGGACCCAGGAGTGTGCATTGGTGAGAGACTTTGAAGACAATTTCTGAAGAAAAAGTTCTTTTCCAGATGAATTATGTTTCAGAAAATGTCAAAGCCTTCCTTATCAGAAACAATGTGTCCATCAATAATGGATAAGAAGTACATGTAAGACATGAAATAAAATATAAATTCAATTTTATAACACTGTTTTTGCCTGTCACCAGATACTTCTAATGCTTTTGCAGGATGCTCACCATCAAAATAATTTTAAGCCTGCATCATTCTCTCTCTATATATGACACTTTAAAGGCACATTTTATTCTATAACTCATTAAATCCCAATGAGGGAGATTGTGATGTCATACTCCTAGTTTACAAAGTGAATTATTGTAATGCAAATTTGAATAACTTTGCAAAATTAACTATAGAGCCTTGATATAAGATATTTGTGCTTCAACTATTTCCTTGAATTTTTTCCGCACAGAAGTTTATTTATGGCAGTTTATATATGTTAAAATATCGTGTGATAATCATATTGTTTGTTTATAACATAGTACATAAAGATTTAAATTCTTTCCATATATTGATTTATCCAATCTTTATACAATGTGTATGAAAAAGATTCGTCTTACCTTATGGTGAATTAATTCAACAACTAATGATGATCAAATACATAAGGCAAAATCATTCCAAACCAAAATTACTAGAGAAGCCATGATTTAAACCAGGCTCAAACGACTGCAGGATCTACACTCCCAACAAAATCTATTATTTTTTGTCAGATATCCTACTTGATATTTCAAATTTGGTTTCATATTCACTACATTGGCTCCTATGTCAGGTCATACTTTACTCCAAAGACTACATTTTCATTATATTTGTAAATTAAAAAAAAATATTAGAGACTTTTAGAACTGTGGAAAAAATACAAGACAAATGAAGAATAACATTTAAGTACTAGAACACCTACTAGCTTTTTAATTTTTTTTCTTAAGAATTCCAGGTAAATGGCTTTTGAGATATGAATTTACTGTATATATTTTGCCTTTAGTTTAAAGTATTACTCAAACATATTCTATGAACCTCATCTTCAAGTGAAAAATATTATAAAGAAAAAAAGTATTTTTTTCTGTCAGTGTGAAACAATTTAACTATGAGAAAGATTCATTGCTTTGCTTGATTTATTTTATTTGTTTGTGGTTGGCTTTAGATTCCTTAATTTTCTGCCTCAGGGTAAGACTAAGACCTAGAGTTGCAAGTGTGCGCATAGCGTATACTAAACATTTTTTACCTAGCTTAGTATAGATTGAGAAGAAACACCAGATATATACAAAAAGTGGCTTATTTCATTCCCACCGTCTATGAGTTTACCTTTAAACAGGGAAACACATTTTTTTAAGAAGTGAAACACACACAGACATCTAAGTGCATGCTCATATACATATACAATGGTTTGGAGATAGTTAGGGATACTCATTAATGAAGATGAAAAGCACTTCAAACCACTGATGTCTCAAGCTGATACTACAGTTCAAATCTCTGACCCCTATGACCGTACTTACAAGCCAATAAAAGACAAATCCAGAGTTGGGCATCTACTTCAGTTTGGAAAATGTGGCTTTGGATGTAGTTTTGGATATGTCAAAATAAGGCAGAGTGGGCGTGGAGGAGACTTGCTTTAAGAGAAGATACACATAAAGATGTTTAAGGTACATAGCTGGAGTTGTGAAACGTGTTTAAGTGGACCCTCTCAGTAGTCAAAAAGTTACACATTGCTCCATCACACAGGGAATAAATTTTCTGAGTAGTTGTATGTGTGTGTTCCAGGAAGTCATCTTTGGAAGCATGCATGAGATAAATGATGTAAGATAACTGAACTTTCAGAAATGTCTTTGGGAAGACCCTAATAGCTTGCAACATCTTTATTAGTTATAAATAGCCTAGGAAAACCTGTTCTTAATAGTAATAATAGAAGCTGAGAAAAAAAGTGAAAGAAGAGTAGGGAAAGAAAAAAAGGTAAAGAGAAGAACCCTTCTTACTCAAACACTCAAAACACCTATGTACCTTCTAGGTTTTCTCCAGCCTGTTCAGTTTTACCACTCTTTTATGGAACACAGAGCCAGGAGTCTGGGATGCTTTCATAGTCATTTTGGAAAACTTCCATGATGTTTTCTAGCTTCATTAATTACCATGCTTTTTAAATAAACGCACACTACTTATGTCCATCTACTTACAGTTTGGAAAAACTATTTATTATGGTGTCTAAGTGAATATGTTTTTTTTTTTTCACAGCAGGTAAAATTTAATTATAACACTATTTCAACAAACACATGAAGAAATTGTGTCTTAGGGTTTAACTTTCTGACCTTTAAATCAAAGGCTGCTATAATTTGAAGCATATGAATGCATACCTTTGAATTCAGACATATTAGGGAAATAGGTTTCCATTTGTTCTTTAGCATTCAGTGGAATTTTTTTTTCTTAGTACAGGGAACTGTGCAGTGTTCTTCATAGTCAGTTATGGAGACTGCTTGCTGAATGTCAGTAAGGTCAACCTGGAAGAGTGTAAAACACACTGAGAGTATCAAGGAATTCAGTATGAACTTAAATTATCCAGATAAACATAAATCTAGAACTCTGAACTTCATAGCTTGTAAAAATAGATTTGAGGTTCAAATTCAAAAAGTGAATGTCTTTAATACTGAGAACTATTCTTTAATTAGTTCCATTGTTGAAAATATAGAAATAAAATATTATTCCTGGTAATTTTTATTTTGGAGAAAAATAAGAAAAGAGCATTTTGAACATTTCTGAATAAAGCAGCTTACTATTTCAGGTGTCATTGTCATTTACTGACACTTTCATAAAGGACACCAATTTACTTGTCTAGCAATGTTCTTAACACCTGTACGCTTTTTATGAAAATTAATTGGTAGCCTTGCTGTTTTTTCAAGTTAATATCAATTTTGGGTGTGTCAGAATACTGTGTAATTCCATTTCATAAAGCAAAGGCTTACAGGTTATTTTTTCTACGTTTTACGACTTATGTTTCCAAATACTATTTAAATAAGGGTTCATTTTATTTTACCATTTTCAGGGAAAAACAATATTTCTAAAATTCTAAGCAAACTATTTGGGAACATATGGTAATCAAAAACTCATAATTGAGTATTACGGCAGCAGTCTGTTATTCTCAGCGTATTGTGATTTGAATGTTGCTTGTCATCTAATCTGGCAAAAAAGTAATATAAAATACATGCTTTATTTGGAATAGACATAGCCTGTGGTTATTTGAAATTATTCAGCCTATATTGAAACAGAGAATGAGTTTTAGTTGAAATAAATGTTTTGCAATGCACCATCTTCATGAGGTTATCAAAATTACCATTTTACTCCATTTCAGAAAAAATTACTATATTTTTCAGTTGCCGCAGCCTCCCCTTAAGAAAATGGATTCATATTCGATGAGTTTTACAATGCAGTCTTTTTGTCAATAAGTTATATTATTCTTCAGGCAAGTATATAAATCATAATTTTATATCAATTCACATTTTAATGTGCCAGATATTAGATACTTAAAGGGATATTTGGAAAATTTTATTAGTGAAATGGATGACCATCACCTAAATTAGCCCTTGGGTTCCTGTAGAGAAATGATGTTTATCTCTCTGTGGTCAAATCACACTATGGACATAGAATTTTAGAAACTCAAATAAAGAAAAAAAAATAGAAGAAAGAAAATGAGATTAAACAGGTTAACCAAGTATAAAGCATTCATTATTCCATCTTTAAAGGTTGCATGTGAGGGTAAAATCAGACATAAATATGTCATTCTCATTTATAATGATAGTGAATTTAGAATACTCCAAGAGATTAGTATTCTGATAACAAGCTTTTATGGTTTCATAAATAAGCCACTTTCTTTGTTTCTCTTTAATCATATGTTGAGTTTTGTCTCTGCTTTTTCATAGTAAGCTGAATCTATAGTTTGACTGGTAAAATTCTTACAATTCATCTCATCTGATAGATCTTGCATATTTTTGGAGTGGAAATCAATTTTTTATGCTTAAATTTTACCCTCTTGCAATTCTTACTTTTGCTATCTGCTTCTACATTTTATTTGTTTCATATATTTTTATTCAAACATCTGTATTTTAAGGCAATATTCTATTAAACTAATATATTAATCTGTTATTAATGTTAATAAATTTCAACCCATGCACAGACTTGCAAGAGTCTTCAGAGGCCATATTTGATTATGAATATTTTGTTTTAAATTCATGAGAGATAAATCAAACATTCTGTCAATTACCTTAAGTTCAATACTCCATTAATATTGCTGCATATATATATATATATATATATATATATATATATAAATTCCTGGGTAGTTATGGTTTATCTATTCCCTCAGCAATCCCAAGATCTCAGTCTTCTATATTTACAAAGAATTTCGTTTTCCTCAAAGCTAGCTGTCTTATTGCTTCCCTTAGACAATTTCTTGTATAACAATAGCTCAACTGTGCTTCTGTTTTGCCTTGACTTGCAAAACTATATTTCTTGTCCAGACTTGTCTCTCACGATTTCACTTTTCAATACTAGTTTGACAGCAGGATGAGAAGACAAAGTACACTTGCAGTAGACAAATGTGTATTTTAAATGCAGCTGTTTATATTAGCCTTGCAGCATTAGGTATGCATTCTAATAAGTCTGTGCCTCAGTGTCCCATTCACAGAAAATCAATGCCAGAATTACTTAGAAAAATATTGTAACAATTGGACATTATGATGTATCCCAGCAATAGTGGATCATAAAATATGTCATCACATAGATAATATTTGTTCTCTCTGTGAACATTTTGTCACAACTGTGCAGGAGAAGCATGTTATTATATGGGTTTGACAGGCTGAGCAAATACTTTAATGACCTCAAATTAACAAGACCAAGTCAGACAATAAAGTGAGAAATTCCATTTACTGACTAGAATGACCTACCTAACTCCAGACATTTGCTCAGTCTTTATTTTGGGCATCTCTCTGAGGAAATTTAACATTTGGGTCAACAGAGTGAGCTTTCCTTATTGTGAGTAAAACTATTTATTTAATTACTTGATAATGACATCATTAATAACTAAGAAGTTATAATGATAAAATAATGAAGACCCTCCAACCCTATCATTCAGATCATCAGACTGCAGGTGAGGTGATTTCTACGAAACCAGTTCTCTGGCATGAAAATAACACCGTAACTGATTTTATCATGACATGGCCTTTGACTCTATGGGGTTCAGTAGGCCTGATTTGGGTAGAGAGAGGCCCCACTCCTGTCGTGGTCCCTGAGTTAAAGGCAAGGTGTGGACAGCGCTCTACTGACCCTCATCTGGATTGAGAACCCACACTAAGTGCTGGTTTCCAATTTTGTTATTCTCAGAAACTGGTGCTGTTTTATGCTTTATGTGCAGGGCAGTTAGGCTGGATAAAAAATATTGAATGACATTAATTTCTTAAGAATCTACGAGAGGGGGAGATGGTGGAAAACTGAACGGCGCTAACCTGCCAAGTGGAGTAAAAGAAGTTGCAGGGTTGTGGTTTCAGGAACTGGGTGGGGATGGAGAACGCCGGTGCTGCCCAGAGGCCTCTCCACCACTGGCACGTGGCTGCGGCTTCCCCCTAACAGCAAGGGGAAAAGCGTGGGAAAACGGCAGCCCAATTCGGGCCCATGCGTGAAAAGGCTAGGGACCACCCGAGGGGCCGAGCCAAGAGCCAGCAGCTTGCTCGGTGGAGCTGAATGTGATCCCTCTGTGTGCTGGACTTCTGCAGGAATAAACGCGCTTTGCTGTTTGCATGCTAAAAAAAAAACAAAAAAACAAAAAAACAAAAAAAAAAACATTCTTCTATTGTGCTTTATGTTGTTTTTATTTATTAGTAACATCTTTGCTGCTGTTTGGGTAAACAGATTTTATTTTTCTTTCATAACTTTCCAGATAACATAGTCATCACTTAGTACCTCTAATGTGCAAGAAACATACAAACAAACAAACCTTAAAAGAGTTCATTAGAAGTTAAACTTTAAGTTGTTAATCATTACGTTTAATTAATTAATTAGTTAATTAATTAATAAATAGTATTTATTCAGCTTGTATCCCCGCTGTAGTCCCCTCCATGTCTCATCCCAGTCCCACCCACCTTCCCTCTTCTTTCACTATGCCCTTTCCCTAGTCCCTTGATAGAGGCAGACCTCCTCCCCTTCTATCTAACCCTAGCTTATCAGGTCTCATCAGGACTGGCTGCATCATCTTCCTTTGTGGCCTGGCAAGGCTGCACCCCTCTCAGAGGGAGGTGATCAGAGAGCCTGCCAGTGAGGTGATGTCAAAGACAGACTCTAATCCCCTTACTAGGGAACCCACTTTGAAACTGAGCAACCAATGGGCTTCCTCTGATCAGGGTGTCTAGGTCCTTTCCAGGCATGGTCCTTAGTTAGAGTTTCCATCTCTGCAGGCACCCGTGGGCACAGGTATTTTGATTCTGTTGTTCTCCTGGTGAAGTTCTTATTCCCTCCAGGTCTATCTACCTCTCTCTTCTTCCATAAGGATTCTGGGACTCTGCCCAAAGTTTGACTTTGAGTCTAATATGTTCATCGATACCCTGGAGGGTAGAGTCTTTTAGGAGCCCCCTGTGGAAGGCTCCTGTCCTGTTTCTTGTATTTTCCTACTTCTGATATCTATACTGTTTGTCCTTCTGAATGAGAATTAAGCATCTTCCTTATGGTCCTCCTTGTTGTTTAGCTTCTTTAGGGCTACCGATTTTAGTACGTTTATATATGTCTAATATCCACTTATAAGTGAGTATATACCATGTGTGTCTTTCTGCTTCTGGGTTACCTCACTCAGGATGATCTTTTCTAGTTCTACCATTTGCCTGCAAATTTCATGATTTCCTTGTTTTTAATTGCTGAGTAGTACTCCATTGTGTAAATGTACCACAATTTCTTTATCCATTGCTCCATTAGGGGACATCTGGGTTGTTTCCGGTTTCTAGCTATCACAAATAAAACTCCTATGAACATAGTTGAGCAAATGTCCTTATTTGAATGGTGAGGCATCTTTGGGTATATTCCCAGGAGTGGTATAGCTGGACCTTGAGGTATCACTATTCTTAATATTCTGAGAAAGTGCCAAATTGATTTCCAAAGTGGTTTTATAAGGGTATATTCCTATCAGCAATAAATGAGGGTTCCCCTTTCTCCACAAAGTCTCCAGCATGCATCAGCTCTTGAGTTTTTGATCTTAGTCATTCTGATGGGTGTGAGGTAGAATTTCAGGGTTTTTTGATTGCCATTTTCCTGATGAATAAGGAAGTTGATCATTCCTTTAAGTGTTTCTCTGCCTTTAGATCATTAATTTTAGAGTGTGGTTTCTTTATTTCTGTTGAAACCAAGCTATTCTTTTAATATAGATTCATGTTTTAGGAGGAATGTAAGTGTCATGTATATCCATAGGTCAAACATTAGCTCTATTCTTTGTATGAACTTTGGAGTTTATCTTAGGTACGTGATGGGTATGTATTACTGTTGTCATATCTTCTATTTTTTTTTCTATGATTGAATATGATTTCGTTAGTGTAAGCAATCACTGAGTAGGCATAATATATTAAAATTTATGTAATAAAAAATGCAAAAGTCCTCTCAGAACACGTTTCTATTTTTATGAGACTTTATAAACCTAACGTCAATAATCCTTTCAGATTAGTTGTACAGATGTTGTACTTTTTGTGCATTATGCTTTTTGTTGTTGTGTAAGAATAATTCACTGTTTTATAAGGAAGATCAATTCAAAGAAGTTTTATACAGGGAAAAATTCAGTTAGCTAATAAAAATATCCAACAGCTTCATCTTATTAATACATATTATTTTTAATTTTCTTATCTATTTATTTATTTATTACAATTTATTTGCTTTGCATCAAAGACCTCAACATAAAACCAGACACATTAAATCTGTTAGAAGAAAATGTGGGTAAATCCCTAGCACTCATTGTACAGGAGACAACTTCCTGAACAGAACACCAATAGCACAGACTCTAAGAGCAACAATCAATATATGGGACCTCATGAAACTAAAAAGCTTCTGTAAAGCAAAGGACTCCGTCATCAAAACAAAACGACTGCCTACAGATTGGGAAAGAATCTTCACCAACCCTTTATCTGACAGAGGGCTAATATCCAGTATATATAAAGAACTAAAGAAGCTGAAAAGCAGCAAACCAAGTAATCCAATTAAAAATGGGGAAGAGAGCTAAACAGAGAACTTTCTGTACAGGCATATCGAATGGCAGAGAAACGCTTAAAGAAATGCTCAATGTCACTAGCCATTAGGGAAATGCAAATCAAAACAAACCTGAGATTTCACCTTACACCCATCAGAATGGGCAAGATGAAAAACTCAAGTGACAACACATGCTGGAGAGGTTGTGGATAAAGGGGAACCCTCCTCCACTGCTGGTGGGAATGTAAATTTGTACAACCACTCTGGAAAGCAATCTGGCACTTTCTCAGACAACTAGGAATAGCACTTCCTCAAGATACAGCCATACCACTCCTAGGAAAATATCCAAAAGAAGCTCAAGTACACAATAAGGATATTTGCTCAACCATGTTTGTAGCAGCTCTATTTGTAATAGCCAGTAGCTTCAGCCCAGATGCCCCTCAACTGAAGAATGGATGAAGAAATTGTGGTACATCTACACAATGGAGAATTACTTAACAATGAGAAATAAGGAAATCATGAAATTTGCAGGTAAATGGTGAGACCTGGTAAGGATCATCCTGAGTGAGCTGTCCCAGAACTAGAAAGACACACAGGGTATATACTCATTCATATAGACATATAACAGGATAATCCTACTAAAATCTGTACATCTAATGAAACTAATCCAGGGAGAGGACTCTGACTAAAATGATCAATCCCCATTGCTAAAGGCAAAGAGGATGGACAGAAGAAGAAGAAGAAGAAGAAGAAGAAGAAGAAGAAGAAGAAGAAGAAGAAGAAGAAAACAGGAACCAAGCTAGGAACTTGCCACAGAGGGCCTCTGAAGGGCTCTGCCCTGCAAACTATCAAAGCAGACACTGAGA
The DNA here is from genome assembly GCA_010120015.1 of Rhombomys opimus. Lineage (NCBI taxonomy): Eukaryota > Metazoa > Chordata > Mammalia > Rodentia > Muridae > Rhombomys > Rhombomys opimus. The sequence goes on from REGO01000241.1 coordinate 318,866, forward strand.
CTTATGGCCAAACTATCAAAGCAGACACTGAGACAAGGCAGAGTGCATGGAATCTTATCTAAGAAGTGGGAAATAGTAAGATCTGGAGAGGACAGGAACCCCACAAGGAGAGCAATAGAACCAGAAAATGTGAACACAGGGGTCTTTCCATAGACTCATACTCCAACCAAGTACCATGCATAGATATAACCCAGAACCCCTGCACAGATGTAGCCCATGGCAGTTTAGTGTCCAAGTGGGTTACATAGTAATGGGAAGAGGGACTGCCTCTGACATAATCTGATTGGCCTGCTCTTTGATCACTTCCACCTAGCACTCATTGTACAGGAGACAACTTCCTGAACAGAACACCAATAGCACAGACTCTAAGAGCAACAATCAATAAATGGGACCTCATGAAACTAAAAAGCTTCTGTAAAGCAAAGGACTCCGTCATCCAAACAAAACGACTGCCTACAGATTGGGACAGAATCTTCACCAACCCTTTATCTAACATGAACTGATTGGCCTGCTCTTTAATTACCTCCCCCTGAGGGGGGAGCAGCCTTACCAGGCCACAGAAGATGACAATGCATCCACTCCTGATGTAATCTGATAGACTAAGATCAGAAGGAAGGAGAGGAGGACCTCCCTTATCAGTGGACTTGGGGAGGGTCATGCATGAAGAAGGGGGAGGGAGGATGGGACTGGGAGCAGAGGAGGAAGGAGCTTATGGGGGGATACAAAGTGAATAAGGCAAAATTAATAAAATTAAATTAAATTAAAAAATCTAACAACTTCATTTTATTAATACATATTATTTTAATTCCTCTTATTTATTTATTTATTTATTTATTACAGTTTATTTGCTTTGCATCCCATCTATATCATTCCCCATCTCCTTCCAGTTCTACCTACCCTCCAGACCCCACCCTGTCAGTTCTCATCAGACTGGCTGCACCATCTTCCTCTGTGGCCTGGCAAGGCTGCACCCTCCTTGGGTGGTGATCAGAGAGCCTGCCACTAAGTTCATGTCAGAGACAGAACCTGATCCCCTTAGTAGGGCACTGAGAAACCAATGGGCTTCCTTAGAACAGGCTTCTAGGTCTCAGTTCCTGCTTTCATACCCTGATGGGTAGAGTCCTCCAGAGGGCCATTTTGGAAGGTTTCTTTCCTGTTCTCGTAGTATTTTTTATATGTTCTTATGTTAGTTCATGTTTTCAAGATTTATTTATTCCATAAAGTTGAATCCAGAGATGTATTTATTGGGATAGGTTTAGATTTTGAAGTCCTTACTCTTTGGATGGCTACAGCTTTTGATGAATCAAAATTTGTAGTACACTGTTGAGATGCACTGAAACAGTTCAAGTGGATTTTTGTTGGTAAAAATGGAGGATGGAGGACTTATATTAAAAGATAAGCATTCTTTTTAGCTTCTTTCTTTCTCTCTGCTTCCTATCCAACAAATTTTGAGCAATTCTGTGCAGACATGCCTATATGTGCTTCTGATCTCTTTATTATACCACAGAAACATGGAACCTTGGCTAAGATCCCTGAAACTATGAACCAAAACAAATCTTTCAGTATAAACATTGATTGCATTTTTCACATATTTTTCTTAGTATTGAAAAGTGGAACCTTATTAATAATTTTCATGCCAATGAAGTTTAAAGAGTTTTATCATAAATTGGGAATGTAACTAAGTTGGAAGCCTGTTTGCCTAACATGTATAAAGCCCTGTCTTAGTTCTCTGGTTTTATATGAATCATTAGATAAGATGAAATGTTTCTAATTCTAGCACAGGGCTGATAGAGGCAAGAGGAGTATCAATTTGGGGTTATTTTAGCCACATAGGGAACTTATGGTCAACTGGGCTATAAGAGTTTATTACTGAAACTCTTTTCAAAGATAGTGTAAAAATGTAGAAATCTCAGGCTTTAAATTTACAAAGTAAAATTTATGCATTAATTTGCATCTCTGAGTGCCATATTAGTATTTCAATGTAATGTTACAGGAGGATTAATTGCCTGGATTTGCAGACGTTCTTATTTATCATCATTAAAAAGCCTGTTGAAGGTTTTTTATGGTGTAATATGTCACTTCTAAAATTCTTTTTCTGGCAAGCTCACAAAAATAGTAACTTAGCTGTTATGATATCTAATTACATCACTTGAATTCAGCAGCTATTTTCAGTTTGCTGATCTCAATATATGAGGATGAAGTAGTTGAATGAATCAGCTGTTAAATCTTTTGAATGAAATGTATACGTGTCTGCAAATAGTAAACTAAGGGTTCTTAACACTCTAATGAGTAACGTCTGCAAATCAAACAGAAGAATGTGTGATGTAGTGCAGAAGGACAGATTTTCATGAAGAAATTATGCAAACGTAAGTTCATCAAAATTAACATCTAATTAATAATTAAAATACTTTGTATGACTATTATATTAATTATAATTATGTGCATTATATTTTTTGTTTTAAAAGGAATAATCATTTTTATGCATGAATATATTAGTTACTGCCTAATGATACTAGTTTAAATTGATAGTAAATATGTATCCAGAGTAAAGAAATTGCTGTGATATATACAAATAGATAAAAACATTATATTCATAATTTGTATCACATTTCTGTATAGTTTTCCATGTACTCTTTTTATAATTAATTTTTTGTTTATATGTTTTAATTTATTTGTTTTATTAATTACAGTTTATTCACTTTGTATCCCAGCTATAGTCCCTTCCTTCTTCCCCTCCCAATCCCAACCTCCATTCCTTATTTCCTCCCATGCCCTTTTCTAAGTCCACTGATAGGAGAGGCCCTCCTAACCTTCCATCTGACCCTAGCCTATCAGGTCTCATCATGGTTGCCTGCATTGTCTTCCTATGTGTCCTGGTAAGGCTGCTCCCCTATCAGGTAGGTGATCAAAGAGCCAGCCACTGAGTTCATGTCAGAGACAGTCCCTTTTCCCCTTACTAAGAAACCTACTTGGATATTGAATTGCTGTGGGCTCCATCTGAGCAGGGGTTCTAAGTTATATCCATGAATGGTCCTTGGTTGGAGTATCAGTCTCAGAAAAGACTCTTGTGCCCAGACATTTTGGTTCTGTTGTTATCCTTATGGAGCTCCTGTCCTCTCCAGGTAGTACTATCTCGCCTTTCTTTCATAAGATTCCTTGCACTCTGCAAAAACTTTGTTTATGAGTCTTAGTGTCTGCTTTGATACATTGCTAAGTAGAATCTTTCAGAGGCTCCTGTGGTAGGCTCCTGTCCTGTTTCCTGTTTTCTCCTTTTTTCAACATCCATCCTGTTTGCCTTTCTGAATGAGGACTGATCATCTTATCCAAGGTCCTCCTTCTAGCTCACCTTCTTTAGGTGTACCCAAGAAAGCATAGGATACAGATAACTTCACAACAAAAATTAAAAGAAAACAAGCAATGAATCACAGTAATACCACCAACTCCACAATAAAAGGAACTAACATTCATTGGTCACTAACATAACAACTCCAATATTTTTATTTTTATTTGCTTTGTTTACATAAATGTTATATTCAGTGAGCAAATATTTAGATTTGTCATCTCTTAAATTCTCTTGCATGTGTTTTACTGCTGAGAATAAAAAAATAAAATCAGTTTGATTGGATTGGAAAATTTATTTGCATGGACATTTCCTTCTAGGAGTTAGGAAGGTCTTGTTTAATAAAGGAAGGTCTTTTACTAAGATCAAACAACATACAAACTCATATGCACAGAGCAAAAATCCATCAGCTCTCCAATAATGCATAACAAAATATAACTAATATGAACAAAGCTGAATGAAGGTTTGATTATTTCTATTATGTGATATTGAGGAATGTTGATTTGCACATTTGTAAGACTGATTCTCTATGGCAGGTGGGTTTAGAACCAGAGAAGATACTCTTCAAATTCTTCCATTTATGCATTTTGTAATCATGGACAAATCATGCAATTTCCCTTGGCAATTTCAAAGTAAATATAGTAAAATTATACTTATTATAAAAAATGTAAAATTTAAATTTAGTTTGAATTTAAATATATGACATGCCAATTCTTAACAATGTATGTTTGATAACATATATTGTTATATTTTGTTTGTTTTGTAAGTTAATTATTTTCATATTTATTTATTTTATTTACTTTACATCTTTGTATCCCTTTCTCTCCTGCCCTCCTACTCTTACCCTCTCTCCCTCCCCCTTCTGCTTCCAGTCCATTGCTCCTCCTTTTTTCCTCGGAAAGGGGGTGCTCCCTTTCCCATCCACCCAGCTCACCAAGATGCATCAGGTGAATATGTCCTCTTCCTCTTTGTCCTGTTAAGTCATTCCTTCCAGGGGAAAGTGATCTAAAAGCTGAAAAGTGAGTCTTGGTCCAATGCAGTCCCCACTTCCCTTACTAGAGGACCCAACTGAAGTCTAAGCTGCCAATCTGCTACATCTTTTTAGGGTGATTGGTCCAGTTCATGCGTTGTCCTTCGTTGATGCTTCAGTCTCCACAAACCCTTCTGTGCCCTGGTTAGCTCTGTTGTTTTTCTTGTGGAGCTCCTGTCACTTCTGGGTCCTTTTGTTTTTCCTCCCACTATTCCTCAAGACTCCCTATGCATTTACCAATGTTTGGCTGTGAGTCTCAGCATCTATTTTGAGGAGCTAGTGGGTAGAGCCTCTTAGAAGATGATGCAAGGCACTCTATTGTAGAAACTGGTTATCAATTTCTATAAGGTATCAATTGCATGTTGTTTTTTGATTGGAGTTAGGACTGTCTTCACCTTCTTCTCTTATCAGGGAGCCTGTCTGTCTTCAACCTGTGCAGGTCTAATGTATATACAGTCATATTCTACTTAGGTTTATATGAAGTTCAGGAGCATCAGAGATTTGAAAGAAAGATACTCTTTTCTTGTACTCATCATCCACCTCTGGCTCTTAACACATTTTCTGCCACCTTTTCAGAGTAGATATCTCATATTTAAAAGAAAGAGTTTGGTAAAGACATCCCATGTAAGGATGAGTGATCGAAAGTCAGATGAATTTATGCCCTGCTCCCTCCTTCCTCCAAAGGATATAAAATAAACCATCACAACAGAAGAAATAAAAAGAACTTATTGGAATCATACCAGGTGACTGCCCATTCAGAGACGGGAGGGCTAAATAGGGCTTCAGTGAGCAAGAGATTCAAAGAAACTTCAGTAACAAACTCGCTGACATTTTAGAGAAGGATAATTACAAGTTTGAACTATGGTGTCTTCACTTTTCTTGCAGGAATGATTTGGGGGTGGTTTCTGTCAATAACAGTTTGGCTGTTTTACAGTAAAAGCTTTTACTTACCCAAGTAGGCAATGGAACAAAATGGTTAGCAGTTGGGAATGTTTATATGAGAGAGTATATACCGTGTGTGTCTTTTTGCTTCTGGGACAACTCACTCAGGATGATCCTTTCCAGGTCCCACCAAAAATAAGGAAATCATGAAATTTGCAGGTAATTGGTTTATCTCTTAAGAGGAAAACATTAATAGGTGTCTGTAGAAGATAATACATGTATGAATCTTTATGGATTTTGTTACTACAAAATACAGCTCTACCTTAAAGAAAATTTCTTTATTTGGAGCCAAATATGAATGAACTACCAATACCTAGAAACTTTTATAACCATGCAACCAAAAAAGGGATAGCTCTATACTGTTAACAGATTTATTTACAAGAGGATAGAGTGGCAGGCTGCAGCAAAGCCATGGTATTATGATGTTTCACAGTTCAAATATACATAGTTTAGTTTAATTATCTGATAATCTTATTTATTAGGATAATATAAATGTGATAAAAGTGTTATTAAAAGTACAGAGGTAATATGTAAATGAAAGCTCAAGATAATTTGGGTTCCTCCATTCAACATTTCTTTTTAATTTCTTTTTATTATTATTATAACCAATGTATTCGCTTTGTATCCTGGTTGTAGTTCTCCCCATCTTCTCCCAGTCTCACAGTCCTTCACTCTTTCTCCCTTGTGTGGCAACCTAGACAGCTCATAGAGGAAGAAGATCCAGGAAGTCCTGATGCCGCTTGATAGGCTAGGGTCAGACAGTAGGGAAGGAGAATGAGCATTCAACATTTCATTTCATCTGAATTATGATGTAAAACCCCAGTGAGGGCACAGGCTTCGGTGTCTTTATCATAGATATGGCTTCTTCTATAACACATCTTTTATATTCTGATAATCTATAATGAGTTATCACTGTTACTTATCACTGGCATGTCTCTGTGAATACAGTCGTCTGTGTTTCATGTTACTGTAGTATACAGTACAGAAATACTTTAAAAATATTGATCATATATTCTAATAACTATATATTTTCTTATTTGTAAGCTATGAACTTATTAAAATATCTTTTGAGCCTTAACAGACATTAATATTTAAAAGTTCAGATATTACAAAACTTGATTCAAATATTTTCTAATTAGATATTTCCATGGGATTTAATATTTAATTTCCTTACCTTTAAAATGTTGTGTGAACATTATTAGCCCTTATGTAAATGTACTATAAACCTAATGTTAAGCAGAACACAGAAGTTTTTATTAATTTCAAAGCTCAAATTGTTAGAGAACAGCATCTGAAATTTGAAAAAAATACCCTGTTCCTAAAGATACAACATACTTGATTCATATAACACTGAGAAATCAATCTGGTACTCCCTTGGAAGCTTTAACCCAACTGGATAGCATACATAGTACTAGAAAGTACCAAGTGCATATTACTGGATAAGTAAAGTAATCTCATCTAGCTGTGAAAGCTGTGAGCTGTAATAATAACCAGACTTGGAAAGACTTGCTCTTGGTGTTATAGTGGCACCAATGTCAAAGGAGAAATCAACTATTTTATGATTGGATGTAAGCTTTTCTCAGCAAGTTGAAACCCATACCTGACATCAATATTGGGGCCCAGAACTTGTGGCTACATTTGTCATAGGCATGAAAGGAGTATCTGCAATTATTAATCTGCTAAATCAACTTCTAATGACTTATCCTGTAAATTAATTTATTAGCCAGCTCTCATCAGAGAAGTTAATTTTGTAATGGATGATGTTTAACATACAGAGCAACAGTTGCTCGACATACAGAGAATAAAAACCGAAGACATTCTTGTGGTAAATAAGGCATTCATATCGCACACCCATTTCTCAAGTGTTCTGTACCAATGCAAAAGATTTTAAAAGCCAGAGGTAAGTGGCTAAAATATAGTTTTCCAGGGCACAGCATATCAGTTATATACAGCATTTCCATAGCACATAAAAGACAAGTGAAAGCTAAAATCAGACAAATTCCAGCACAGAGAAGGGAACACAGCCCTACCAGAAGGCAAGAATCTATCGGCACTTGAAAGCTGCTGGGAAAGGGACAGTAAGTTTTCTTTAAGGCTTTGACCACTATTGAGTTTACCTCATTCCAGTAGATTGTCACATGTTTAAGGGGGGAGGTCCCCCCCTATCAGTGGACTTGGAAAGGGGCACAGTGGTGATGAGGGAGGGAGGGAGGGACTGGGAGGGAACGAGGGTTCGGGGCACGGCTGGGATACAGAATTAATAAAATGTAACTGATAAAAATAAAAAAAAAGAATATACGGTATAAAACAAAACAGAAATGGACAAAATTGTGTGAGTATGTAGGTCATTCTGATAGGGGTTAGAAAAGTGCAAAATTCTCTCAGAGTAATTAAACATCTGAAGAGATTATAATAACACCAACAGAAAAATTTTAACACAAAGGGAATTAAATATTCAATATGTAAAATATTAATTATTTTTATTTTACTGTAGAATATATGTCTGAGCTGTGTCGTACAAATCAGATGTGAACAATGGCCCAACACTGAAAAGAAAAAGTAGTCCTTAAAGTTAAAATTTAAAGTCAAGGGTATTAAAGTTTAAACCTGCAGTTTAAATCTACAAAGTCTTACCCAGGAATAAACAAAAAGACACTCTTTAAACAAGTGAATCCTTTTTACCAAATATGGCCTTCAGGACCACAGGCAATGCCTTGAATAACACCAGGATGCAAATTGGTAGTCATTGGAGACTGTTGTGCATTGGTTAAAACCAATCAGCAGCCAAGTCATTTGTACCCCATGAAGTCTGTAAGTGGTTTCCAGGGGTGACCTTTTTTAGAGTCAATTTGAATAATCTAACTTGAAGTTTCACATTTGGGTCAAATGATGGACATATAGCAGACTACTTGGCTCATTCCTTAAATTGGAAAAGAAGGACTCTCATATCTTGTATAGCTTGTAACATTTTAAAAACTAGTGTGACATAATGATATATTATATGGTTCATATACAAAATTTGTTTTATAATTAATTTTAAGACAGAGTATCATGTTGTCAGTAAAGCCCAGGCAGGCTTGAACTTGTTATGTAGACAAAGATGATCTTAAAATTTTGGTCCTTCTTCCTCTTGTGTACTGAAATAAAAAATATGCAGCACCATGATGATTTAAGTATGTCTGAATATGGAATGCAGTTTCTTCCATGCTAGAAAAACACTGGACTGAAACCCCAGCCCACAAAACAATCTAATTACTCTGAAGATGAATTTACTTTTATGAGTGGTTAAAAATTGTTCCTTTTAAAAAACATAAGAGCATTTCTTTATCTTACACTTCTAACCACTGAAAATTGACAAACTATCATTTATTCTTCATGCATGAGACTTGCCATTTGGCAACTATATTAGAAACATTCATAGAAAACACATTTTTTCTATTATATCCAACAAATATTTACTCCTTCACTAAATATATATTATTTATTCAATGTCTGAAAAAGATGTCACATGGAATCTTTTATTGGATTTATGCTCTGCTTTCAATGGTCTCCTTATTCCAGCACCCCTGTAAAATAGTGAGAAAATTGTTATTTCAGCTTGTTTAAGATGTTCAATTACTTTTAGAAAACAGAATAATTTTAGCTATGTGTATGAGGTTTTAGACTGCATGCAAGTGCATCATGTGAGTGCTTTGTCCTTGAAGATACCAGCACAGGAAGTTGAATCTCCTTGAACTAACTACATGATTGTTTGCGAGCCACTACATAGGTAGTGGAAACATAACCTAGGTCTTCTGCATGAACAAGTGCTCTTTAACACTTAGCCATTTATCTAGCCCCTAAAGATGAATGCATTCTGAGCTAATATGCTCTTAAAGAAGTACTATGCTATAAATTTCAAATATCTACTTTAAATAAAAATATATAAGAGAACTTAACAAATGAGAGGAAAGGAAAAGGAAGGTACGTTTGTTCCCAGATGGAAAAGGAACCAGACATTTTGTTTTAGTTCTCACTCTTCACTTTAAAAATAGCCTTGTCTTTAAGTGTGGCAAATTACTTACTATTCCAAAGTTATAGCTGAAATCATTCTATTGCACCAATTATTTGCCAAGGGAGACAATTTTCTCTAATAGAAGAGTACTGACAGAACAGGATGAGTTATTTCATGAGGCCATTTGCAGTTTCAGCACATTAAATGCACTTGGCCTTTTGGTTCATGTTTAGGGTAAGAATATCAGGTGAGGAGAAGAACAAAACACCTCTTGTTAAGTACCTAATCAATATGTCATGGTCATCATTTATTCACATTATTACTGTACATCTTATGTATTATTCCTATCTTAGTGAATGTCAGGCAGAATCTCAATATTGCTTGTTTTGCATTTTTCATAATGATTCATAGAGTGTTATTATATGCCTATTTGCTACTTGTATTTTGTCTTTGGAGAAATACCCCTGCAAATTTTTCTTTTAAATTTGAGTTACCTGTCACAGCAGTTGCATTTCATGATGAATACTCGCCCCCTGCAGTCATACCATTTGTGAATGTCTTCTACTTTTTTGTTGTTTATCTTTTTATTTTTCTGATGCATCATCTCAAGTACAACACTGGAGTTTTGATGAACAATCAGTTCATTCGTTACTTCTCTTTATGCATCTATGCGTCTTGTTGTTACACTGAAAAAAAAATGGATAGTTTACTACCAAGAAAAATTAAACATTTTCTATTTTTATTCTTCAGTTTTAATATCATTGCGCTTCAGTCTCTTGTCTGTTTTGATTTTCTTTTTTTCTCAATTTTTTAACTTTTTAAAATTATTATTATTTATTACAATTTATTCATATTGTTTCCCGGCTATGGGCCCCTCCCTACTCTCATCTCCTCCCAACCTTTCCTCACTCCTCTGCCTCTAATCCTTTCCCCTATTCCACTAATAGGGGAGGTCCTTCTCTCCTACTATCTGACCCTACTCTATCAGGTCTCATCAGGACTGGCAGCTTTGTCTTCCTCTGTGGCCTGGGAAGGATGCCCCCCGCTCAAGGGGCAACGTCAGAGAGTCTTTCAATGAGTTTATACCAGAGACAGCCCCTGCTCCCCTTATTAGGGAGCCATTAGGGAGCCACTTGGAGACTGAGTCTATGAGCTACATCTGAGCAGGGGTTTTAGGTCCTCTCCATGCATGGTCCTTGGTTGGGGTATCAGTTTTTACAGTAGAAAAAAGATAGCATCTTCAACAAATGATGCTGACCTAACTGGATGTCTATGTATAGAAAAATGCAAATAGATCCATATTCATCACCCTGCACAAAATTAAAGTCCACGTGGTTAAAAAACCTCAGCATAAAACCAGACACACTAAACCTGTTAGAAGAAAAAGTGGGAAAGAACCTTTAACTCATTGGCACAGGAGACACATTCCTGAACAGAACACCAACAGCACAGGCTCTAAGATCAACATTCAATAAATGGGACCTCATGAAACTGAAAAGCTTTTGTAAAGCAAAGGACACTGTCACCAGAACAAAATGATAACCTACAGATAAGGAAAGAATCTTCACCCACCCTATAACTGACAGAGGGCTGATATCCAGAATATATAAAGAACTTAAGTTAAACAGCAACAAATCAAGTAATGTAATTGAAACTGGAGCACAGAGCTAAGCACAGAAAGTTCAACAGAGGAATACTGAATGGCAGAGAAACGCTTAAAGAAAGTGTTCAGTGTCCTTAGTCATGAGGAATATTCAAATGAAAGCAACCCTGAGATTTCTTTTTTCTTTTCTTTTTTTTATTTTTATTTTTATCAGTTACATTTTATTAATTCTGTATCCCAGCCGTGCCCCGAACCCTCATTCCCTCCCAGTCCCTCCCTCCCTCCCTCATCACCACTGTGCCCCTTTCCAAGTCCACTGATGGGGGGACCTCCCCCCATTCATCTGATCCTGTTTTATCAGGTATCTTCATTGAGTTCCTGTTAGAAATAGTCCTTGTTCCCCTCACTTTGGGAAACCAATTGTTTACTGAGCTACCACAGGCTACATCTGAGCGGAGGTTCTAGGTTATATCCATACATGGTCCTTGGTTGAATGTCAGTCTCAGAAAAGACCCTGTGCCCAGATATATTTGGTCTTTGTGGAGCTCCTATCCTTTCCCCATCAGACTAACTCCCCTTCTTTCTTATGATTCCCTGTACTCTTTTTTTCTTTTTAAATATACTATGGAATTGTTACCACACAGATATCTAGTTGCCTCACTTTTGAAGAAGGATGTCAGTAGGAGAGAGCAGGAGCATTAGATCAGGTAATAAGGGTGAAAGCAACTAGCTCTCTTATATAAGCTGTACTCAGATAAACTGTATTCAGTAAAACTCACTTATATAGCCCACCAACATGTATGCAAAGTAAATGCACATAACCAATTTATTTGTGTGCTAAGAAAAGGGCTTTATGTTTGAAAGAAGTTAAAGATTTTTCATTTTATTTACCACTGTGTAACAAGATACTTTTACCAACATCAGCTGGTTCTTCACTCTCAGCACCCTGATATGCTATCTTCCATCTTGCTTGCATGAAAGTGGCTACAGAATTTGATGTTAGCCAGGAAAATACGATTTTCAAAAAAAAAAAATCGACTACAAACTACAGTTTATCTGAGTACAGCTTATATAAGAGAGCTCCATAAAGTAATATATATATATATATATATTCATATACATATGCAATATATATACATCTAGTATGTCGGCACATCAAATTATTCAGCAATGATTTGGGGTTTTTGTATTTTAATTTTGGTTGCAATTTACCAATGATTTAATATAATTGAGGAAGGTAATATGTATGCTCCAGACTTCCATTGTTAAGCAATTAAATCATGATAATTAGTTATAATCATCATTTTATACACCTACTAGTTTGTATATGAAAAATACTAGTTTGTATTTGAAATGTAACTTTAGTGATTTTGAAATATGTAATGTGGGTTAAATACGATAATTATAAGATTTTATTTTAAAATAATATGCTAAGCAAATAAATAAAAAACAGGGATACACACACACACAAAATGCCACTTTTCCACAGAATTTATGCTAATCAAATTGAAAGAGAAAACAGAATATTATCTACCAGAGGCTGAAGAAAATGATGGATAGTGATGTTAGTGGTATTTTTAAAAAATGTGTGTGTGTGTGTGTGTGTGTGTGTGTGTACATTTCTCTCTTAACATGGCTAGCACCCAAATAATTAACACTGAACCACTATATTTATTTAATAAGCTTTATGGCACAACAATTGAGCAATATAAGTCTGTATTAACCCTCTATGCTATTCTGGCTTCCTTTAGGCCAAAATCCCCAAGATACTTGCATTATATAGCTTTCTCTGCTTAGGTGCTCTATCAGATGTCTGCTGGACATCTCCCATGGTTGAATATCCCACTTTCTCTCCTCTCCTCCTCCCCTGGCTAGCAGGAAGTCCAGCCCTATCCTCCTGTGCTCAGAGACTGGCTGTTATACGCTTTATTGAAATATCTGAACAACTGAGGAGCAGTGATTACATATCCAGACAAGTGATTCTCAGCTAAGAATTATAAGGATTATAACCAGATATGGGGAATAAAGAAAGCAGCATTTGAGTCTTTACACAATACACAATAACTTTATGCCTACATGGGCAAAAAAGAAGGTGCTAATCAAAGGATGAAAGTTTTCTGTTGTTATTTGGAATAAAAGTGTTTCTCACAAAAGCTCACATTTTGAAAATATAGTTCATAGCTAAACAGTCTAATTATTGAATGTGAATTGCTCCGGAGGAAGATAACCTGGTATATTGAAATGTTACTTCTCTTCTCTTCTTCTTATTATTTTTGATTTGTTTTAGTTTTTTTCTACTTTAAAAAAATATTTATTTTTTTTATAAATTACATTTTACTCTGAATGTAATCATTCATTTCTGCCTAATGAAAAGACTGAATAGATCTCCTCCCTCAGCAGTCATTAAATTTGAAAAGGTCATGAAAGTGAGTTTAATATTTCCCCAGGATGAGGCAATTAAAGGGCTTCAAATTTGTTGTATTGTTTGTTGTGGCCTTTTACACCTCCAAATTCCCAAAAATAAATTCTCCAGGGCACCTGCTTCTCTTTCCACTTTAGATGCAGATTAAATAAAATTGAAAAGAGAATAAAGAGAATTAAACAAACAGGCCTACAGCTTAGATTTGAGCTTCTTAGCTGAGCCCACTTTAGATCTACTGAATACATATATATATATGTATTGATAAATAAGGTAAATCTCAAAGGAGCCATCACAGCTAATAGTATATGTGGATTTTGTTTGTAGGAACCATGTTGTATGACTTTGTAAAAGTTTATCAGCAGGTTTTATTGGAAGAAAAACTTTGGGAAGAAAGCCATACTATTATTATTCCTTCATCATAGTTTTAGTTACATATTGAAATGTGATTTTGAACTTCACATTGCATACAAGTCTGATTAACATGCCTCTTTTGAATATTGAGACCAAGAGCCATGATTAAATGCATAAAACTTGAATGCCTAAACAAAATGCAGATGTCCTGATAAGGACTATCTGCATCAAACTACATAGTGTAACTCATATACTAACTTCAAAAAATTATCTTAAGCTTATGAGTTAAATTTAAAGTTTCCGTAGCTCTCAAACATTTAATCATATGACATACGTAAGACCATATTATAGCATGCAGAACTGAGAAATATATTTGTAATATCCATGTGTCATCTAAGTACTCATCTGTTTTTTACATAAACAAGAGACAACTTTAAAATACTCAAGACTTGTGGGGGGAAAAAAAACAACCCTACCACCTGACAAAAAGTTTTCTTTCTTCCTTGAGATATACCCTGTGTTGATTACCATTTTCTAAGCTGAAGATCTTCCCCTCCCCAATTAAACTGTGTCCATTTAATTTCTCTAATTTCAATATATAAAAAACCCAACAACCAGTTTAATTAAATCTTAATGAAGAAAACAAGATTTCTTATTTTAACATTTTTTAATAAGCTATAATTGCATTGTTTCTCACACTCTCTTTCCCTCCAAACCCTTCCATCACTGTCTTCTTCCCTTTTGTACCTCTCAAAATACATGTTTCCTTTCTTTAATTGTTAAAGTTATTTAAATATATAAATAAAACCTGCTGAGCCCATTCATTGTGACTGGTATGTATACAATGGCAGGGATAATCAAGTGATATTGCATGGACAATTAAGGGGTTAATTTCTGGGGAAGCTAACCCTGCTTCCAATAATATTTAGTTACCTGAAACTCCTGGCTTAGGGGTAGGTATGTATGATATTTATCTTTTCCATTACAGTATATGTGTTTGTGTTGTCTTTGTTCAAGTCATGTTTAGGAAGTTATATCTTTGAGACGTCATATAGTATGTTTCTCTGTTATTTCTTAGGTACGTAGTCCTTAGTAGATTTCCTGGTCTTCTAGCTCTATAAATCTTTCCATTTCCCATATCCATTTAAATATTTTACTTGAATGATGAGAATTATCAAAATAAATTCAGATTTAAAAGTTACTAATGCCTACACGAAGTTAGGAAGTAGTTTTTCAAGAAAAAAAATGGCAGAACTTCTGTATGATTCATGTGTTTTATAGAATTGACCCTTCCAAAGCTATAGGTTTCCTCTCTTAATTTTTTGATAAAAAAAACCAACATTAAAATCAAAGTTGGAGTCAGCAGGCTATTGGCTACTTTAGTTCTTGGGTCCTTCAGAGCTTCCTGTCTGGAGACTCATTTGCAAATTTGACTTTACTTTCAGAGTCTCAGAGGCTAGCCATAGCAAAAAAATTTTTTCTGGGGATGTTGTAGGACAAAATTGATTACATTCATGTATGATATGGCTGTAGAATACAAATTAGGAAAATATAGAATGATCAAGAAACTTGGAAATAAGTTTCCTATAGGATGTTTAGAAATAACGTATACTAATAAACATAGATCACATTCAAGTCCAAGGTTTCATAATCAGAAAAGACCTTAAAAAGCCCGCTTGATATCAGTGTTTGTTTATCTATGAAAACAGGAGTAAACTTTAAGAAACATTTGGGGCTGCCTTGCTATTTAAGGTATGCTCCCAAATGACAAAAGAACAATTTGGAATGAATAGAAAATATACTGATCTTAATTTTGAAGAGAAACCTTTGTACAATCATTTGACCACATCACTCAGCTAAATATAGAACAGCAAAATTTTTGAGATAATAGACTGATTCAGTTGGGTCTTATTAAGGGTTTTAAGGGTGAGTATTAAAGGCGAGAATGTTAGTTGTGTTTATAAGAAGGGCCACACACACACAAACAAATCTATAGTAAAATACACTAAAAAGAGAGTATTCATTTTAAAACAATAGTAATAGGAAACAGAATAGCCAAAGAAATTTTATATGCAAATAAAGGAAACAGCTAAAAATACTATATCAAAGTTATATAAGTATTACTGTGCATACACCAAATATTCCACTCCCCTAAAGTAGCACAATACTGTATCATATTACTAGAATTTAAGAATAACAGCCAAGGCTTAGTTTAAAAGATATACAAGGTAGACAAGAAAGGACAAAAGAAGATACTTAAAAAATAAGCAAGATGGAGGGACTGATTCTAGTACTATAAAGCAGACTAAAATATAATTTTAATTTATCCCAAAGACAATCAATTAAAATGATAAATTCAACGACATATACAAGTGACCTGTTGTTATGAACATAGATATACCTAAACATAACAATAGTCTTTTGAAGAAATTAAGACCTAATATGATAAATGCTCTCTTAACCCAACTATCACTGTGGTCCCTCTCATAATTCCAAGTCCTTGTAATCTCCCCTGAACAACTGCTCAGGAGGCCCTGTGTAGTGTAAAGAAAGCCAGATTTTATTAGGATGCTTTCACAGTGTGTTAGCAGAAAATAACCAAAAGTCTACTGCTCTGATCTATATTTCAGGCAGGCTTTATAATCTTTTCAATGACTCTCTAGGGTAAGATTTTCCTGAGGATCATGGTCTTATCCCGAGCTTGGAGTACATCCTACACCCTGAAGGCAGATCAACAAAGTGGACAGTATTACAAGTGATTTGGTGGAAACCTCTTTCAGCTAGCTCTCTTGCTTTCTACTGCTTCCCAGGACACTGGTCTGGTCTCAGAGTCTTCTTTGAACTCTTCCTTGTTTTAACAGGAACACTTAGCAACTTCATTTCTTTAATCTTAGGAGGAAAGGGCCTAGTGATTCTGGTCAGTTTCAGGGACTTTCTTTTTTTTTTTTTTCTTTTTTTCTTTTTTTTTATTTTATTTTTATCAGTTACATTTTATTAATTCTGTATCCCAGCCGTGCCCCGAACCCTCATTCCCTCCCAGTCCCTCCCTCCCTCCCTCCCTCATCATCACTGTGCCCCTTTCCAAGTCCACTGATAGGGGGGGACCTCCCCCCATTCATCTGATCCTGTTTTATCAGGTATCTTCATTGAGTTCCTGTTAGAAATAGTCCTTGTTCCCCTCACTTTGGGAAACCAATTGGTTACTAAGCTACCATGGGCTACATCTGAGCGGAGGTTCTAGGTTATATCCATACATGGTCCTTGGTTGAATGTCAGTTTCAGAAAAGACCCTGTGCCCAGATATATTTGGTCTTTGTGGAGCTCCTATCCTTTCCCCATCAGACTAACTCACCTTCTTTCTTTCTTTATTTTTTTCTTGAATATTTATTATTATTACTATTAGTAGTAGTAAATTTTTATTTTTTATATTAATTACAATTTATTATACACTTTGTATCCCGGCTGTAGCCCCCTCCATCATTCTTTCCAAATCCCCTCCTCCCTCCCTCATCTCCTTCCTGCCCCTCTCCAAGTCCACTGATAGGGGAGGTCTTCATCCCCTCCCATCTGACCCCAGCTTATCAGGTCTTTTTTTTTTATCAGTTACATTTTATTAATTCTGTATTTATGATTCCCTGTACTCTGCCAAAGGTTTGGTCATGAGTCTTTGCTTTGAAAACACTGCTAGTTAGAGACTTTCAGATGCGCTCAGTAGACTCCTGTCATAGGTTCAATGCACATCCCATCTGTCTTTCTAAACGAGGATTGATCATCTTACCCCATGTCCACTCTCTTGATTATCTTTTTTAGGTGTATAGATTTCATTATGTTTATCATATCTTATAGGTCTATATAAGTGAGTATATAGTATATACCGTGTTTGTCTTTCTCCTTCTGGGATATTTCACTCAGACTGATGTTTTCTAGATCTCAGGGACTTTCTTAAGCAGTTTTGAGTGTTTATCTTCCTGTTAAGGAGCTTCCCTTCAGGATGTAATATTTAAACATCAGACAATCATTATAGAACAGATGTTGTGGCTCAGGGGCTATGAATATTTTTCATAAATTTATCAAAGAAAAATCTGCACAGAGGTCAAGGTTGTAGATCAAACAGTCCAGATTATTTATTTAAAATCATAAGATGAAAACACAATAATATTGTGGTAATTTAGGTAAGACAGAACCATAAGAGATGTTCAGTGAATGGTTGCTACTACACAGAAACCAAATTGCCTTAATTGGAATGCATACAAGTCTTAAACCAAACATGATGTGTTTCTAATATGTATATACTCATCTATACTACATCTATAATGATCTGCATATATATACATGCATATGTATATATAAATTAAATATAATAACTACTTAGAGTTAAGTTAAAATTACATTGTTAGACTGTTTCTCTTTTTAAATTTATTTTTTAATATTTTTTAAATTTTATTAATTTCACTTTATTCACTTTGTATCCCCCTATAAGCCCCTCCCTCTTTTCCTCCCATTCCCACCCTCCTCCTCCTTCTTCAAGCATACCTCTCCCCAAGTCCACTGATAAGGGAGGTCCTCCTCTCCTTCCTTCTGAGCTTAGTCTATCAGGTCACATCAGGAGTGGCTGCACTGTCATCTTCTGTGGCTGGTAAGGCTGCTCCCCCCTCAGGGGGAGGTGATCAAAGAGCAGGCTAATCAGATTATGTCAGAGGCAGTCCCTCTTCCCATTATTATGTAACCCACTTAGACACTAAACTGCATGGGCTACATCGGTGCAGGGGTTCTAGTATTTGGTACTTGGTTGGAGTATGAGTCTCTGGGAAGACCCCTGTGTTCAAATTTTCTGGTTCTATTGCTCTCCTTGTGGGGTTCCTGTGGTCTCCAGATCCTACTATTTCCCACTTCTTACATAAGATTCCATACACTCTGCCCAACAGTTGCCCATAAATTTCAGCGTCTGCTTTGATAGTCTGAAGGGCAGAGCCCTTCAGAGGCCCTCTGTGGCAGGTTCCTAGGTTGTTTCCTGTTTTCTTCTTCTTCTGACGTCCATCCTCTTTGCCTTTCGGGATGGAGATTGAGCATTTTAGTCAGGGTCCTCTTTATTGATTAGTTTCTTTAGATGTACAGCTTTTACAGGAGACAACTTCTTGAACAGAACACCAACAGCACAGGCTCTAAGAGCAACAATCAATAAATGGAACCTCATGAAACTGAAAAGCTTCTGTAAAGCAAAGGACACCATCATCAAAACAAAAGGAATGCCTACAGATTAGGAAAGAATCTTCACCAACCCTTTATCTGACAGAGGGCTAATATCCAGTATATATATAAAGAACTAAAGAAACTGAAAAGCAACAAACGAAGTAATCCAATTAAAAAATGGGTTAAACAGCTAAATAGAGAATTCTCAATAGAGGAATAACGAATGGCAGAGAAACACTTAAAGAAATGCTTAACCTCATTAGCCATTAGGGAAATGCAAACCAAAACGACCCTGAGATTTCACCTTACACCCACCAGAATGGCCAAGATGAAAAACTCAAGTGACAACACATGCTGGAGAGTTTGTGGAGAAAGGGGAACCCTCCTCCACTGCTGGTAGTAATGTAAACTTCTACAACCACTCTGGAAATCAGTCTGGCACTTTCTCAGACAACTAGGAAGAGTGCTTCCTCAAGATCCAGCCATACTTTATAGGTCTATATAAGTGAGTATATACCATGTTTGTCTTTCTCTTTCTGGGATATTTCACTCAGATATGATAAACATAATGAAATCTATACACCTAAAAAAGATAATCAAGAGAGCGGACATGGGGTAAGATGATCAATCCTCGTTTAGAAAGACAGATGGGATGTGCATTGAACCTATGACAGGAGTCTACTGAGCACATCTGAAAGACTCTAACGACCAGTGTTTTCAAAGCAAAGACTCATGACCAAACATTTGGCAGAGTACAGGGAATCATAAGAAAGAAGGGGAGTTAGTCTGATGGGGAAAGGATAGTAGCTCCACAAGGACCAAATATATCTGGGCACAGGGTCTTTTCTGAGACTGACATTCAACCAAGGACCATGTATGGATATAACCTAGAACCTCCGCTCAGATGTAGCCTGTGGTAGCTCAGTAACCATTTGGTTTCCCAAAGTGAGGGGAACAAGGACTATTTCTAACAGGAACTCAATGAAGATACCTGATAAAACAGGATCAGATGAACGGGGGGGGATCCCCCCTAACAGTGGACTTGGAAAGGGGCACAGTGGTGATGAGGGAGGGAGGGAGGGACTGGGAGGGAATGAGGGTTCGGGACACGGCTGGGATACAGAATTAATAAAATGTAACTGATAAAATAAATAAATAAATAAATAAATAAATAAATAAATAAAAGATCCAGCCATACAACTCCTAGGCATATATCCAAAAGAGGCTCAAGTACACAATAAAGACATTTGCTCTACCATGTTTGTAGCAGCTTTATTTGTAATAGCTAGAAACTGGAAACAGCCCAGATGCCCTTCAACTGAAGAATGCATGCAGAAATTGTGGTACATCTACACAATGGAGTATTACTCTGCAATGAAAATTAAGGAAATCATGAAATTTGCAGGTAAATGGTGGGACCTGGACAGGATCATCCTGAATGAGCTGTCCCAGAAGCAGAAAGACACACAGGGTATATACTCACTCATATAGGCATATAACATAGGATAAACCTAAGTTTATTATTCATTATAATTTATTCAGTTTGTATCCTATCTGTTTTCCACTCCCTCCTCACCTCTCAATCCCACCCTCCTTCTCTCCTCTCCCTGTATGACCCTCCCCTAGTCCACTGATAGAGGTCCTCTTCCCTTTCTATCTGATCATATCCTATCAGGTCTCATCAGGACTGGCTGCATTTTCTTCCTCTGTGGCCTGGCAAGGCTGAACCCCCAGGGGGATATGATTAGAGAGCCTTCCACTGAGTTGATGCCAGAGACTGCCCCTGCTCCCCTTATTAGGGAACACACTTGGAGACTGTGTCTATGGACCACATCTGAGCTAGACTGTTTCTCTTAAATATTACAAAAGCATTTTAAAACATACACCTATTTTTTCCTTTCATTGTCCTTCAAAAATCATGAATTGTTATCCTTTATCCTTTATTGAAGACATGCTTTCATAATGCAATGGCTCATTAGTGTACTCTTTCAGAATTATTTAACACAAAAAAACCTTAATATTGTGAATGTCAAGCTTTTCCAAAATAAGTGTGAATTTGAATCTTAAAATAATGGACATTAATTTTAATCACTTTACCTAAGTTTATGTATATGACCATGATATTCATCCTTTGTACTAGCTGTTCTATTATTTCACAAATGATAGTTTTGATATTCATCTTTTTCTATAGGTAATACTAAAAACAAATAAATGTTAAATGTCATCAGGTTGTTCAAAATTTAGTCTGAAACATATGCAGCATATGAATAGATTATGTCCCATTCTCTTTCATAATTTGCATTTCTAGGTGCCTTCTCTGCTGTAAGTTTTGACACCATCAGTGTAAAAGGTTTTCCTAATAGTGACAATTGCAGCTTAATGCAGGAAACTGAACATGAAAAGACTATGCTTTTGTTCTATGACAATTATTTTCTTTACTAGTGTACCTTGCACTGAAAAGAGATTTCTGTCAACAAAGACTATCAATATCCTATGCTACCATAGTTATTTGTTAATATTTCTTTTCGGCATCATATCAGATTTAAAAACAACTGTCAGCTAAGGTAGTTCAAGTATAAAATGTATAACCTTAATGATCATGTGGCCGCTTATTTTATCTGTATGTACTTACCAACGTTCCTTTTCTATAATATAATACTTTGGTTTTTAATTTATTTTTATTTATTATTTATTACAGTTTATTCATTTTGTATCCCAGCTGTAGCCTCCTCCCTCTCTTCTCCAAATCCCATCCTCCTCCTTGTTCTTCCATTATGCTCCTCCACTAGTCCACTGAGGGGAGTTCCTCCTCCCCTTCTATCTGACCCTATCAGGTCTCATCAGGACTGGCTGCATTGTCTTTGTATCAAAAGACCCCCCCCCCAAAAAAAAAGAAAGAAAAAAAGAAAAGGCCAAGGAGAAGGAAGAAGTATAAATGTCGACTCACTTTATCAAATCTTTACAGTGTTTAATTTCTTAGCATAAATATGCATTAAGTATATTTATTTATATATATTTGACTATCCCTTTCACTAAAAGAGAACATGCTAGTTTTGAAACATTCATTCATCTTAATGCATAGTGCAGGTAACATTATTAAGTTTGTTGATTGGAATTAGTAATGCATTTTAGGCTTTAATTTGTTTCCAATTTGATTGTGCTGATATGTGTTTACTCACTGTCAGAAACCCACTTATGAATCTGGGAGATTATTTAGATTTAGTATTTAATAATTACATGCATTTCAAATATATGATGTTTCAAGGTTTGAGATTGTTACATAGGACATGTTATAACTTATTCAGTTTGGGAAGGAAAAATACATTAAAATTATAATTAATTAAATTTTTATTAGTGACATGGGTTTATGTCATTCTCACTTTCCTCACCAACTGAATGATTTGGAGGCTGCTTGAATCTATATTTCTTTAGTAATTTTAAAATAGGTATAAATAACATCAAAATATTTTCTGAGAATCAACTCAACTGATGAAATGAAAAAAATTTAAATTATTTTCACAAAAAAAACTTATTTAATAACCCTTGGGGATGGTGATAATGAATTAATACGAATGAAATTATGACAATTCACTATAGTTACTTTGTGTCAATTTATACTTATCATAAAGTATTCAAAATTTCTGAGTATATGTGATATAAATTCCAACAGTTTTGTATTTCTCTTGAAACAGATAACACATAATTTTAAGACATTCAAGAAATATATGACCACCTATGAATATATAATATATTGTCTATGAAATATATGATTCTTGCCCTCTAAAACCTTTCTTTTTTCATGACATACTATGAAATTAATGATCCAAATTTACTATATTTGAAATTATACCAAAATTGCTTCAAATATCCATCCTAATGATAATAAAAATATCAATTTGATAGCAAAATATTTTCCCTGCATTTCAATTTGATATAATTTAAAATAACATGTAAAATTATATAAATTATTATATTTACATATTCTATGCAATTACTTTTTAAGTTCTTTTTTGAGCAAGGAGAGTATAGATCTATGATTATTAAGAAAAAGAGAAAAAAGATCTCAGGACAGGGAGAAGCCCTTTTTTATCCTTTTCTTCCTCTGAATTTCATTTAGTAATAATTTATAAAATATGTTCTTAGGAATATAGTAAATATATTTTATATTATCATTTAATAAATAAACCAAATCTTTGAGATATTGAACATGTTCTTTTCCTTTTTCACTCAAGAGACCTAATTTTTAACAAGTTTAAATTTATTAAAATTACCCAGCAAATAAGTAGAAATATTGAGAACCTGAAAATAAGCATCCAGACTCATAGCTTATGTCTTTATTTCAATGTATACTGTTTTAAATACATGGGCTTATCATTTTATATTAGTATGAAAATGTATGCTGTTAAAATTATTCATGTATTGGTATCACGTTTTCTATATTTTAGGGTGCCCAATAATTTTACATGTTTTGAACATAATCCCCACGTATATATTACAATTACTGTCAAAATAAAAATGAAAGAATAATAGAATATGTTCCAACTGTATAGTGGAGTATCAATGAATACATTTATGTAATTTCAGTATAAATTTAGATTTGGATATATATTTTTCCACTAAATATAGGTGATAGAGTTTAAAAAGATATTTCAGTTTCTCATTTAACTCATTTTATTTTTTTAAATTGTACTAACAAATTAATGGTAGGCTTATTAACAAATTGATTAAATAAAGGATAAAATTATGAAAATAAAAAATGAATACATTTATGTATCTATAAAAAAGATTCATGCTATTTTTTTATTATTAATTTTTATTTTGTATATTAATCACAGGTTATTTACTTTGTATCCCAGCTGTAGCCCCCTCCCTCATTTCTTCTCATCCCCATCCTACCTCTCTCATTTCCTCTCTGCCCCTTTCCAAGTCCACTGTTAAAGGAGGGCTTCCTTCCCTTCCATCTGACCCTAGCTTATCAGGTGTCTTCAGGACTGGCTGCCATGTCCTCTTCTGTAACCTAGCAAAGCTGTTCCTCCCTCCGGGGCCTAGGAAGTAAAGGAGCCAGTGATTGAGTTCATGTCAGAAATAGTTCCTGTTCCCCTTACTAGGAAAACCCACTTGGTTACTGAGCTACCATGGGCTACATCCAAGCAGGGGTTCTAGGTTATATCCATACATGGTCCTTGGTTGGAGAAACAGTGTCATATAGGAACCCTGTGCCCTGATATCTTTTGTCTTTGTGGATCTCCCATCCTCTCCCGGTCATATTACCTCCCCCTTTTATCATATGATTCCCTGTACTCTGTGGAAGGTTTGGTCATGAGTCTCTGTATCTGATTTGATAGACTGCTAGGTAGAGTCTTTCAGAGGCCCTCTGTGGTAGGCTCCTGTCCTGTTATTTGTTTTCTTCTACTTACCATGTCCATCCCAATTTGTTTTTCTAAGTGAGGATTGATCATCTTACCCCAGGTCCTCTTTCTTTTTTATCTTCTTTAGGTGTTAGGTGATGCATGCTATTGAACTCAAAATATATCTTACCATGTTCCATATTCCTCTGTGTAAAGCCAGTGTTTACTCTTAAATAATAAGCCTTTTTACAAGGGAAGAACAGGCCTTAATGTCCAAAATATTAATCTTCAGGAAAGCTGAGAGCATTTCCATTTATACAATTCATAAAATTAGTTTAACCTCCTAAGACATAAGTGTGTGTATCTATAATTCAGGTACTTAATTACTTCTAGTCAAGAGGGAGGCCTCAATATGTCTGTCCCTGACTTTGTGTTTGCTAAAGAAAGAGATCTCATTATCGTGGCCTATGCTTAGGACACTTTGGGGGAAAGTCAGGAGGGAGAATGCATTATACATCCACAAAGAGAGGACTATGACACTATTTTGTTTTTCAATTTATCCTCTCTTGGGAAATTCTAGTTTCAGCTGCAGAAAAATATGTTTTTAAATAAACACACCAGATTTGAAGATGCAGACTATGACCCAGGATGCCTGAACAAGATCCATAATGAAAAGTTCTCAGTGTCTCATCCCCTGGTGATCAACATCCTCTCAAACTTCTGATACTATTTTGGTGAAAGTCTCACTACTTGACTCAGTTGTTACAGTTTTGTTTGTTGCTTGTATTTTAATTATTCTGTCTGTTGTCTTTAAAAACACATTTATAGATAAACAACTCTTGTTTTAATACTTAAACAGGTTTATTGAAAGACTCTATCCCATATCGTTTTCGTTTGTTTTGTCTTTCCAGATTGTTTTTCTCTCTGAAGCTTAGCTGTCCCAGAACTCACTTTGTACACTGGACTGTTCTCTTTTCTTTTTTTTTTTAATTTTTTTTTAAATTTTATCTTTCTTATTAGTTACATTTTGTTAAATTCTGTATCCCAGCTGTATTCCGCTCCCTCATTCCCTCCCCAATCCCACCCTCCCTCCCTCATCTCTTCCCTGCCCCTTCCCAAGTTCACTGATAAGGGAGGATCTCCTCCCTTTTCATATGACTCCCTTTTGTCAGGTATTTTCAGGACTGGCTGCAAAGTCCTCCTCTGTGGCCTAACAGTACTGCTCCTTCCTTGTGTGTGTGTGTGTGTGGGGGGGGTGTCAAAGAGCCAGTCATTGAGTTCCTGTTAGAAACAGTCCTTGTTCCCCTTACTATAGGAGACCAATTGGTTACTGAGCTATCACAGGTCACATCCAAGCAGAGGTTCTAGCTTTTATCCACTCATGGTCTTTGGTTGAGTGTCCATCTCAGAAAAGACCCTGTACCCAGATATGTTTGGTCCTTGTGGAGTTTCTATCCTTTCCACATCAAACTCCCCTTCTTTCATATGATTCCCTGCACTCTGCCAAAGGTTTGGTTATGAGTCTTTGTATCTACTTTGGGACCCTGCTAGGTAGAGTCTTTCAAATGCCTTTTGCGGTAGATTCCTGTCATACATTCAATGTACATCCCATTTGTCTTTCTAAGTGAGGATTGATCATCTTCACCCTTGTCCACTTTCTTGATTATCTTCTTTAGGTGTGTATATTTCATTAAGTTTATCATATCTTGTAGGTCTATATAAGCGACTATATACCATGTTTGTCTTTCTCCTTCTGGGATACTTCACTCAGAATGATCTTTTCTAGGTCCCACCATTTGCCTGAAAATTTCATGATTTCCTCCTTTTTGATTGCTGAGTAGTATTCCATTATGTAAAAATACCACAATTTCTGTATCCATTCCTCCGTTGATGGACATCTGGGTTGCTTCCAAGTTCTGGCTATTACAAATAAAGCTGCTACAAACATGGTTGAACAAATGTCCTTGTTGTGTACTTGAGCAAATTTTGGGTATATACCTAGGAGTGGTATAGCTGGGTCTTGAGGTAGCACTACTCCTAATTGTCTGAGAAAGCGCACCAGATTGCTTTCCAGAGTGGTTGTACCAGTTTACATTCCCACCAGCAATGGAGGAGGGTTCCTCTTTCACCACAACCTCTCCAGCATGTGTTGTCATTTGAGTTTTTGATCTTGGCCATTCTGATGGGTGTAAGGTGAAATCTCGGGGTCTTTTTGATTTGCATTTCCCTAATGGCTAATGAGGTTGAGCATTTCTTTAAGTGTTTCTCTGCCATTCGATGTTCCTCTTTTGAGAATTCTCTGTTTAGCTCCGTTCCCCATTTTTTAATGGGATTACTTGGTTTGTTGCTTTTCTGCTTCTTTAGTTCTTTATATATACTGGACATTAGCCCTGTGTCAGATAAAGGGTTGGTGAAGATTCTTTCCCAATCTGTAGGCAGTCATTTTGTTTTGATGACGGTATCCTTTGGTTTACAGAAGCTTTTCAGTTTCATGAGGTCTCATTTATTGATTGTTGCTCTTAGAGCCTGTGCTGTTGGTGTTCTGTTCAGGAAGTTGTCTCCTGTGCCAATGAGTTCTAGGCTGTTCCCCACTTTTTTTCCCAACTGATTTACAGTATCTGGTTTTATGTTGAGGTCTTTGATCCACTTGGACTTTAGTTTTGTGCAGGGTTATAAATATGGATCTATTTTCATTTCTGTGCAAGTAGACATCCAGTTGGTCAGCACCATTTGTTGAAGATGCTGTCTTTTTTCCATTGAATGGATTTGGCTTTTTTGTCAAATATCGAGTATTCATAGGTGTGTGGGTTTATTTCTGGGTCTTCTATGAGGTTCCATTGATCCTCCTTTCTGTTTCTATGCCAAAACCAGGCAGTTTTTATTACTATTGCTCTGTAGTACAGCTTGAGATTGGGGATGGAGATACCTCCAAATGATCCGTTGTTGTACAGGACTGTTTTGGAGATTCTAGGGTTTTTGATTCTCCATATGAAGCTGAGAATCTTTTTTTCAAGGTCTGTAAAAAATTGAGTTAGTATTTTGATGGAATTGCATTGAATCTGTAGATTGCTTTTAGCAGATGGCCATTTTCACAATGTTAATCCTACCAATCCATGAGCACGGGAGATCGTTCCATCTTCTGAGATCTTCTTCAATTTCTTTCTTCAGAGACTTGAAGTTTTTCTCAAACAGGTCTTTCACTTGCTTGGTTAGAGTTACACCAAGGTACTTTATGTTATTAGTGGCTATTGTGAAGGGTGTTGTTTCCTTAATTTCTTTCTCAGCCCTTTTGTCTTTGGTATACAGGAGGGCTTCTGATTTGGACTGTTCTTGAACTCAGAAATCTATTTGACTCTGCCTCCCAAGTGCTGTGATTAAAGGAATGTGTGACCATGCATGGCTTATAGCTCATATCTTAAGACAAAATTCTATTCAAAATGCTAACTTAGTCTTTTTAATGTTTATTATTAAAGAATAATGCTTTGATTTCCTGGTCTCTGTCTTTTTTAGCTAATTGAACTGCAAGTAAATTCTTAATTTCTACTTCCTGCCTATTTTTATGCTTATTTATTTATTTATTTATTTATGCAGTCATTTCTTTCTTTTTTGCTTTCTTTCTTTATTACAATGTATTCACTTTGTACCCCTGCTGTAGCCCCCACCCTTTTCTCCAACTAGTACCACAGATACTCCGTCTTTTCCCTCTTTGTTCTTTCCCTAGTCCCCTGATAGGTGAGGACCTCTTCCCCTAGCTTATCAGGGCTAATCAGGGCTGGCTGCATCATCTTCCTCTGTGGCCTGGCAAGGCTGAATCCACCAGGGGAAGTGATCAAAGAGCCCGCCACTGAGTTCATATCAGCGACATCCCCTGCTCCCCTTACTAGAGAACCCACTTGGAAACTAGCAGCCTATGGGCTTCCTCTAAATAAGGAGCGCGTGTCTAGGTCCTCTCCATACATGGCCTTGATTGGAGTATCAGTCTCTGCAGTCCCCCTGGGCCCATGAATTTGGCTCTGTTGGTCTCCTTGTGGAGTTTTTGTACCCTCCAGGTCTTTCTTTCCCTATCTTCTTCCATAAGGTTTCCTGCACTCTTCCCAAATAATGGCTCAGCATTTCCTTTGATACCCTGGTAGGTACAATCTTTCAGAGGTCCTGTCTTGTTCCTTGTTTTCTCCTACTTCTGATATCTATCCTTTTTCCCCTTCTGAGTGAGGTTTCAGCCTCTTCCCTAGGGTCCTCCTTGTTGTTTAGCTTCTTTAGGACTATAGATTTTAGTATGTTTATCCTATATTATATGGCTAATATCCACTTATTATGTATATAGCATATGTGTCTTTCTGCTTCTGGGTTACCTCATTCAGGATGATCTTTTCTAGGTCCCACCATTTGCCTAAGAATTTCATGATTTCTTTGTTTATAATTGTTGAGTAATAGTCTAACTTGTAAATTTTCTATCAATTCCTTGGTTGAGGGACATATAAATTATTTCCAGATTCTGGATATTACACACGAAATTGCTATTGACATAGTTGAGCACATGTCCTTATTGAAAGGTGGGGCACATTTTGGGTAAATGCCTAGGAGTGGTATAGCTGGATCTTGAGGTAGCACTATTCCTAATTTTCTGAGAAAGCACCAGACTTATTTCCAAAGTGTTGTACAAAGTTACATTCCCACCAAAAATGGAGGACGGTTCTTCCTTTTCCACAACCTCTCCAGCATGCATCATCCCTTAAGTTTTTGACCTTAGCCATTCTGATGTTTGTGAGGTAGAACCTCAGGCCTGTTTTTATTTTCATTAGACTAATCCAATATTGTTCTTATGGTTAAAAATATTTTTACACAGTTAATGTCTCTCAAGCATAAATAATATAAAAATAGTTACAGTAACACTTGAAAATTTTAAGGTAAAGAAAAAATTCCAAGTAACAAATATGCTTTGTTCTTTATTCACTAGAGAATCTTTTTTTTCTTGTTCACTACAAGTTCCCAGTTGTATTTTTCTGGGTGTGGAATATGTTTGGGAATAGTTTTCTTTCAAATTTATTTTCAGTGTTATTGTACTGTTCTCGTCCTCTCATTGCTGTCCAGAGAATGTTTCTGTGAGTTAAGTCATTGTCCTCTTCCTGTCCAATTAATGAAAATAAAGCTGTATAAAGCTGTATAAGTAGAGTGAGAGGCAGAAAGAGAGAAGGCGATGTGTTTATAGTCCATCATGAACAAGGTACAGTGCTTCACACTTCATGTTCATGGAAGATCAAAAACTTGACCTTAAAGTGAAGTCAGGGGTCATGCATTCTGCAAAGAATCGTTTAATGAACTTACGTTTAGGGAGGAGATGAGGGAGGGAGGATGGGATTGGGAGGGAAAGTGGGAGTGGGATATAGCTGGGATACAGAGTTAATAAAATGTAACTAATAATAAAATAAATAAATAAAAATAAATAAAACATGTATACTTATGTATAGTGTCAGTGAATGAGGGTTGGTATACAAGCAAAGACATCAGTTTATTTTTTTTATTTTTGTATTTTTTTTTATGTTCGTTCAACAGAACTGTCTGAAATATTTCCCAGAATTTATCCCTGCCATTTTGTTTCGTTTTGTTTTGTGACCAATAAGCCTTAACATTGACCATCTTTAAGACCAGGAGTTAAGACATCAGTTTAAAGCATCAAGAATATATCAGGAAGTTTCTGTGGCATTTTTAGGTAACATAATGGCTTGAAAGGATCAAGAATGAAATGTCTTCTGAGGAAAAAAAAAATTTAAAATACAGCCAGGAGAATTTCTTGGTAAACTGTATTCAACCTGAGATAAAGAACAAGTCAGAGATTAGTACAGAAGGTCTTACCTACAAGATTATAAGATTCCTGAATTATCAGCTATCAATAATGTTTTTGCCATGGTAGATAATCACGTTTAGGTAGAGAATAATAAGGTTTTCATTATAATAGCACATTTAGTTAGAAATGCTTCACTAACCCACTTTTGTGGGTTCCAACAAACATGTAATAAAGTGTACCTATCACTTAACAAATAAGTACTGCTTAAATATCTTTCTTGTGTATGTTTTCCCCTGGACCTCTTAAACTATCATAACCACTTATATTTTTACTGTCTCCATAAGTTTATTTTTTCTTTAATATTCTTTCCTGAAAATAGTACATAATGTTTGACACATTGCCTTTTACATTTTAATAAAATGAATTATACTTTAGACTTGACATGAAATTGTGTGGCCTGCTAACTTACTTCTACTTAGTGTTCAATAAAATGCAATTGTTCATATGTGACATGTTTAACTTGTCTAGTCATCCCCAAAAAAATATAACTTGGTTTATTCTCAGTCTTACAAATTATAAATGAAGGTACTATAACTATCTACATGGAGGCTTCTTCGTGGAAATAAGTTTTCAATATGCCTGAGGTGATATTGTGGAGTATGAATCTTAAATCATATTATAAAATATGAAAAGGTTTGTAATAAATTATGCAAATGTGTTCCACCATGTTTATATGAGTTTTAATTTTCAGTAGTGATAAGTGAGGATTCTTGCTGCTTCCAAGACTAAGGAACTGTTGTTGCATTATCATTCTGAAATATGCTCATTTTTTGCATATAATGTTATGCCTTTGTGTAATTTTTAATTCTCTGATAACCTTGTCTGTAGAACCTCACATATTTGTTTACCATCTACAGATAAAAGCCCTTTTGTAATTGGGCTTTTTTCTTATTGCTGAATTCTTACATGATATTTATTTTACAATTTCAGTTATCTGATACATTTTACAAGATATTTTAATCATTTTACAAATATAATGTTATTCAGAGAGAGAAATTTAGTTTTAATTCTAGTTTATCTTATTAATTCATAGGTTGTAGTTTTAGTTTTATATCTAATTTCATCAAAATGCCTATTGTCATCAGAGTTTTTGCTGTTATTTCCTAGTAGTTTTTTATGTTACTTTTAGGTCTGTGATCAATTTTATGTTTTTAGAAAGTGTAAGGTCTGCTCCTGGATTTCTTTCTTTGTAAGTGAGTGTCTTCTCATTTCAAGAATCATCATTTGCTCTGAGGGGTGTTTGTTTCTCAGCACCATAGAATCTAGAGCATTGGTTCAGAAAAGTCAGATTGAGCTTTGTATCTCCCACTTACCGAGAGTTACTGTTAGTAAAAAACTACTCTGACCTAAATTTTGTCTGCCATGCCAGGTTAGCCTTATTTCTATCACATAACTGAAGGAGTTAAATTAAAAAAAATAGTTTCATTAATGTGCTTTATGCACTGTTAATTGTTACATAAATATAATGCATCTATTAAAATTCTGACACAATGTTCATTCATTAAAAACATCTGAAAGCCTCTAACTAGCAGTGTTTTCAAAGCAAAGACTCATGACCAAACCTTTGGCAGAGTACAGGGAATCATAAGAAAGAAGGGGAGTTAGTCTGATGGGGAAAGGATAGGAGCTCCACAAAGACCAAATATATCTGGGCACAGGGTCTTTTCTGAAACTGACATTCAACCAAGGACCATGTATGGATATAACCTAGAACCTCCGCTCATATGTAGCCTGTGGTAGCTCAGTAACCAATTGTTTTCCCAAAGTGAGGGGAACAAGGACTATTTCTAACAGAAACTCAATGAAGATACCTGATAAAACAGGATCAGATGAATGGGGGGAGGTCCCCCCCATCAGTGGACTTGGAAAGCGGCACAGTGGTGATGAGGGAGGGAGGGAGGGACTGGGAGGGAATGAGGGTTCGGGGCACGGCTGGGATACAGAATTAATAAATTGATAAAAATAAAAATTAAAATAAAAAAAAGAAAAAAAAACATACATTTATACTTTCAAACTTAAGAAAAAGATGTTAATGTTCATAAGTAATACATATCTTTTATTTACATAATATAATTTTTAGATCTTTTATATTCATAAAATCCAGGTGTTTTCCAAACATTAACTGAATATTGTTATAGAGTAGGTGTTCTTCACAGAAAATTTAGTTAGATAAACAAATAAATATTTATTTGGAAAAAATGAACATATTTGCATAGATAATGTTGTTAAACTCTGGTAAGTTTTGATGGAATTTATCTTTAAGGCTGTGTTTCAATAAACATTTACTCTGAACATCTGCATGTTTGGTTTGAACATTTGAATGTACAGTCATCAGGGCAAAATGTGGGTGCAGATGAATTAGAAGCACGTGGAGAATATAGATGTATTTTTTAGAGTGTTATGTTACCATCAAATCCAAGCAGGTGCACATGCTTCAATGATCATGCCTTCCATATTGAGTGGCTTCAATATAAAATCACTTTACAATGTGCAGATGCAATTTTCTCTATTCCCAGTGCTTTTTTTTTTCATACGTAAGTACTGCAAAATGGCATTTTAATGTTTTTAAGTAAACAATTAGCCTCTACCTTTAGAGAGCTTCATTAGATTAGCAGCAGCCTCAACAACAGCCCTACTTGACACACTCCATCCTTTAAATGTCCCATATTCTCCAAATCACATGGTGATTTCTTCTTAGAATTTTCAGTCGGGAAACTGGGAGGAAATGATGTAGAGTTCCTTATAAGCAGCTCCAGAGTCTGGAACGAAGCTGGATCACGTATACAGGTAAAAAAAAAAAAAAAAAGAAAAGAAACTAGTTGTAGCTACAGAGGTGGCTCAGTGATTAAGAGCGCTTGCAGTTCTTACAGAGGACCAGAGTTCCGTTCCTAGCTCTCAATTTAAACAGCACAGTATTGTGTAATTTTAGTTCCAGGGGATCCAGTGACCTCTTCTGACCTTGTGATACCTATACTCACTGAATGAACACATACAAACTTATAATTAAAATGTAAAGAAAAATTAGTCAAGAAAAAAATACGGTATTTAACAAGGATATTTATTATCCTTTTTAAATTTTATTTTTATTCTTCACAATTTATTCATTATATATCCTGATTGTAGCCCCCTCCATCAACTGGCTCAGTCCCACAATCCCTCCATCTTTCCCTCATTCCCTTCTTCTAGTCCACTGAAAGGGGGAGTTCTCCATTTTTGCCATCTGCCTGTAGCTTGTTAAGTCTCCTCAGGACTGCCTGTATCCCTCTTCCTCCTTGGCCTGACAGGGCTGCATTATCAGGGGCAAGTGGTCAGAGAGCAGTCAACTGAGTTCATTATAGACACAGCCCCTGATCCTCTAGGTCAGAGATCCACATGGAGGCTGAGCTGCCAATTGGCCACATCTGAGAATATCCAGGACCTCTCCATGCATGGTCCTCAGTTGGCACATCAATCTCTGCAGGACCCACTGGGCTTAGATCTTTTAGGGTTTTTTTTTTTTTGTGTGTGTGTGTGTGTGTGTGTGTGTGTGTCCTTGTGGGGCTCCTGTCTCCATCATGTCCCTCTAAATCCCACCCCTCTCTTCTTCCATAAGACTTCGTGTGCTCTACGCAGTTTGGTGCTGAGTCTCAGCATTTGCTTCGATCCCCTGTGTGGGAATCCTTTCAGACGACCCGCTATAGTAGACTCCCATCCTATATCCTCTCTTCCACTGTTTCGAGCGTTTATCCTATTTGCTATTCTGAATGGAATTTAAACATTCTCCCTAGGGTCTTACCTAGTGTTTAGCTTCCTTAGATCTGTAGATTGCTGTCCTATATTATACGGCTAATATCCACTTAATAGTGAGTATACACCATGCTTATCTTTTTGTTTCTGGGTTGGTTAGCTCACTCAGATGGTCTCTTCTAATTCCATCCATTTACCTGCAAATTTCATGATTTCCTTGTTTTTAGTAGCTGAGTAGTAATCCATTGTGTAGATGTACCGCAATTTCTGTATTCGTTCCTCCGTTGAGGGACATTCACATTCTGGCTTCTATGAATAAAGCAGCCAGTAACACAGTTGAGCAAATGCCCTTATTGAATTGTTGGGCATCTTTTGGGTATATGCCCAGGAGTGATATAGTTGGATCTTGAGGTAGTGCTATTCCCAATTTGCTGAGAAAGCACCAATTTGTTTTCCAAAGTTGTTGTACAAGTTTTCACTCCCACCAGCAATGGAGGAGGGTTCCCCATTCTCCATATCCTCTCCAGCATATGTTGTCACTCAAGTTTTTGATCTTAGCCATTCTAATAGATGTAAGATGGAATCTTGGAGTTGTTTTGATTTACATTTCCCTGATGACTAAGGACGTTGAGCATTTCTTTAAGTGTTTCTCTGCCATTCTGTATTCCTCTGTTGAGAATGTATGCTTACGCATTTGGTTATTGAAACTAAGATGAAAAATACACTTCAAGAAGCCAATGATTCTAAGTGACCATGTTTGAATTAAGGTTAACGTTTTTATGTTAAGGAAGTCACTCATAATACAAACAACTTTAAGTGAAGGATAGGTGGGTGAATAGTAGTTTGCAAATACTGCCCTGAAGTACATCAATGACGATCCTAAGAAGGTGGCATGCCACTGAAAATATTATACTGAAAGGACAATAACAAAGGAAGTTCCAGATTCAAACTTAGAAAAATATGTGATTTACTACAGTTTTTACCATATATAAATTGTTATGAAGATATGAGATGAATATCCTTTTAAGAATATGATAACATTCTAGAGAAGATCTCAGGAAAACTGCTAAGACTAGAGAGTACTTCATGATAGACAATGCACTTTTTCGTGTATTTCAAATAAAGCTCAATACTTCATTTTCTAAATTCCTTTTCAGTTACTCCAAGGAAAAGAGACAAAGAAGGTTTGAAGTATGTATTCCTTGGTTACTTTCAATTCATTTTTCAATTTCCCATGCCCTCACTAAAGGGCAGGTTGTCTTCGCCAGGCTTCATTATAAACTCTATCATAAAAACCTGGTTACTATATTTTAATGCCCTCTGACAATACCACTCAGAGAGTCATCAAAATTGAAGTGTTATGAACATTCCATGTTCCCTGAGTGTTACTTAGCATCCCTGACTTATCTGCCTGATAAGAAACTTACCCTGAATGCAGGAATCATGTCTATATATCTTTGTGTGCAATTTAATATTAAGTGACTGCTTAAAATTACAGGTTTGTATCCAATATGTGTTGAATATATGAATGAATTAATTAAATTTAAAATTCTTATGCATAACTTGTGATAGCAAGTTTCTCCATATAAACAAATTGTGTCTAACGGTACAGCGTCTTTCAAATAATCTAGAAAGCCACAAGCTTATTTTATAGTGAATTAAACTTCTGCTACATCAAGAATGGCATGCAATATCAGTTATTTTAATGCCCATATTAGTTTAAACAGAGCTTTTCACCATCTGTTCCATCTACTAACCATGAATGTAAAGGAACACATTTTATATTACTTTTGTGAAATGTGATATATAAATGATTTAAATACACTTATATACTCATGAAGTCATGTTGCATGCAGCTGGCTTGCAGCTCCCTTATGTTACAAACAGAAACAAAGGAGAAAATCTGCTTTATCTGAAACAGAGGGCTTTGTGCTGTGTGAGTTTCACTTGTACGGACAGTAGGTCAACTTTTTACAATAAAACTGGACTTTTCTCAGTACTGAATTTGGCTTATAAATTGCAGTGCATTTCTCCCCTCTTTTCACGTATTCAGTACATTTAATTTCT
Organism: Rhombomys opimus; assembly: GCA_010120015.1. Taxonomy (NCBI): domain Eukaryota; kingdom Metazoa; phylum Chordata; class Mammalia; order Rodentia; family Muridae; genus Rhombomys; species Rhombomys opimus. The sequence continues at coordinate 354,724 of REGO01000241.1, forward strand.
CTAAAAAACTATTAAATTCTGTGAAGTGCTAACTAGAGAACATTTGTGTATGTTGAAATGCTTGGTGCATTTGTGAACTATGTTATCCTGCTGTGAATTTGCATAGAGGTTTAAAGACACACTGAAGAATTGATAACTGAGATCAGTTAAACTATAGTCTGCCATATAATCTTTGGGAAAGGGGGCCAATTAAAATTTAACAAAATTGCTTCATTTGGACTGTCAACACTGAGAGTTTACTACAAAAATAATCAAGAAGAAATAAGATGTGTGCTTTCATTTAGCTTGTCACATCTATATCCATTCCCCATGATAAACACTGCAATGGTTTTCAGACCAATAACTTTCTAGGGAATAATATTTATGAAAAAGTCATGAAATGTAATAAAAATTTATATTTAAGGATCATAGGAAATGAAAATTGACAAGAGAAATGTGCCAAGACTTTAAAACTCTTTCACATCGTGTTAACATAACAATTTCTTCACTCCCTGAATAAAATGAGTTACAGTTTTCATTGGCATGTAAATTGAGAAAGTGGGCTATTTATTCCATGGACTGGTTTACTGTCGACATTTAGTGATAACATTAAAAAGAGGGAAGGAGTAGAAATTTAACATTTTAACTGCTGTGAGTTACATCCTTGGCTTTCATACTCTATTCACATAACATGTTGATCAAAGAATAAAAAAAAATGAACAAACAAAATATCTTGCTTGTATTTTTTTTCTTACCACCATGTTAGCATCAGATACAAAGATTGTATTTGTTTTTGCTACTTTTTACAGATAAAATCTAGAAACACATACAGGGATTGCCTTACAGATTGTCACAATAATGATGGTACCAAAAGAGTAGATGCTAAGGGAAAAAAATCAGTAAAAATTCAATCAGAACAAGAAATACATGTTAAAGATTGATGTGATATTCATGAGGTGATAAATGTATTTTCTTTGATTATTTTCAGAATATAGTATAATTGCATCATTCCTCCCTTCGCTTTCTCCTCTCCAAACTGTCCCATATATCACTCCCTTGATCTATAAATATCCATGGCCTCTTTTTTCATTAATTACTGTTACATGTATGAATATATTTATATATACATATATCTTTCTAAATATGACCTGCTCCATCTTTGTAATTTTACTCATTTGTATAATTTTAGGGTGGATGCTTTGTTATTATTTGTTATTGCATAAGCAATTGCTGTGTTCTTCTCTGGAGAGACTATTTCTTCCATGCTCAGCCTCCCTTCGTGGGCTGTAATCCTCTGTGTATGGCTGCAGACTGTGGCATTACCTCTCTGTTGTGCCATATTTATTGGTGTTGTTTAACTCAGGGAGTCCTCACCTGTAATCAATGAAACTACTCTTTGCAACAGACCATTGAGAGAATCAAACTACTTATTTTTACATATGCAGATTTACCTGTTCAAGAGAATATTCTAGTTTTGCTTTTGGTAGTTTTCAGAATTATAACATTAAAAACTTTGGCTTCTTGAATTAGGCAAAATAATCTCAATGCAAACAGTTTGCCCAGTATTTGTTGTCACCCTTGCCATGGAGGTGAAAGGGGTTTACTTTATATAACCTCAGCTGTATTATTCCCAAGAAGCTTTTAGAATTAAGAATTTGCATTCCAAGTCCTCAAAATTACTAACATCTGGATAACTTATGACTTTTGAATAAAATTAAATGCAAAAAAATGGAATGATAAAAAGAAGTCATTAAAAAATACCATGATCTTAATGTATAACAATTGATGCCATGTATCTTTATTCTTTATGTACAATTTGCTATCCTTGGTTGAGAAATAGTAGGGTGGGAAAGGGCTTTAATACCCTAGATAAACTTGGAGAATTACCTTTGCTACTTGAAGTAGACTTTTCGCAGATCTAGAAAATTCTATGGAATGCAGGTTTGTGTGTGTGTTTGTGTGAGTGTGTGTGTAATATATATTCATTTATTCATTTATGATACTAAATGTAAATATGTATTGAAGGCTTTTCTGTGTCAGTCACTTGGTGGCCTCTCTACGATAAGTGAATTTTAGAAGATTTCATTGTCTTTTAAATATAAGCTGTAAAATACTCTCAGTGTAGAGTAGTTTTATTTTATTTATTGTATATTGTTTATCATATATTTATGTATTCTGTATGTATGTATGTATGTATTTTGGCATTCTTTTTCCCATGTGGTCCAAAAGAAGTTGAGAGCATGGACATTTGCTTTCCAAGGGCCCGCAGGCATTAATCCCTTGAACAATTATCCAAGAAAATTTCTAATTTACTTTCCTGAGATCGTAGTATTTTAACTTAATTATGATGATATAATCACTTTTATATTGACAAATTCTGCCCATGCTCATGGGAAGATGGTTACATAGTTTGTCACTCCAGGTGAGGCCTGTTTTACGAAATTTATATTGGCAGTTAAAAAATTTATATTGCAGTAGTTATGAAACAGTATTTGTTAAGACATTTCCTTTAATTCTCAGATCACCTGTTTTATAATATCTTATTTAAATAATACACTGTATGCACCACATTGCTAAACCAATGTACATATGTAATATAGGCAGGAATATAAATACATTTCAAACTGCCTTCCTATCGCTCGCGCTCCGCCAGCAGTAATGACGCAACACTCTAGGATTCTTCTGATCACGGTTTATTGGGGAAACAGCTTAAGTTATAGATGTGAAGAGGAAGACCCCGAGCTGGAGAGCGGGTACTGCTTAAGTAGAAACCCGGATCCCGTGATCTTCTCTGATTGGGTGTGCAGGCTGCGTGGCCATATTTAATTGGTCTAACCATGATCCCTCATTAGCAAATGCCAAGGGTGGTCTGGCACAGGGTAGCAAGCGCGCTGACTTGTTTACCGCAAGGTTGAATCTTAGCGGACCCGGACGCCGGGGCCATCTTGTAATGGCGCATTATATATATATATATATATATATATATATATATATATATATATATCTTGAGAGACAGATTAAAGTTAAGTGGTGTAGTGGTGTGCTGGCTGGTTTTGTATCAACTTGATACAAGATGGAGTTATCAGAGAGAAAGGAGCGTCAGTTAACTAACTCCATGTGATCCAGCAGTAAGACATTTTCTCAATTAGTAATGAATGGGGTGTCCCATCATTGTGGATGGCACCGTCCCTGGGCTGGTAGTCCTGTGTTCTCTAAGAAAGCAGTCTGAGCAAGCCAGTCAAACAAGCCGGTAGGCAACAGCCCTTGGCGTTGCTTCCGTCTTTGTAAGCTGCCATAGGCCTAGTTTGGTTGCGTTTATTGGTCTTATTACAGCATTCTTGTCTTCTCTGGGTCCTTCTGTCCTTCCCTTCCACTCTTCAATAGGACTTTCCGGCTTCTGCCTGATGTTTGGCTATGAGTCTCAGCATCTGATTTAATCAGCTGAGTGGATGTGGGTGTAGGCTCTCAGAGGATAATTAAGTTAGGCTCCTGTCTGTAAACATAGCAGAGTATCATTAACGGTGTCAGGGTTGGTTCTCTCCAGGTGTCACTTTGGGCCAGTCATTGGTTTGTCTATCTTTGTCTCTGCCCAGTTGGAAGTAGGGTAAATTTGGGTTAGAAATTTTTGTTAAGAACTCTAAAAGGAACATTACTTATTCGTTTTTATGTGTGGATATCTTATCTGTAAATGCTTCCCTCGCTAAAGGCAATTCTTTTTTTTTTTTTTCAATCACAGGTCATTCACTTGTATCCCAGCCATAGTTCCCTCTCTTTTTCCCCTCCCACTCCCACCCTCCCTCCCTCATCTCCTCCCTGCCCTTTCCAAGTCCACTGGAAGGGGAGGTCATTCTCCCCTTCCATCTGATTCTAGCTTATTATGTATGTTCAGGACTGGCTGCAATGACCTTATCTGTGGCCTAGCAAGGCTGTTCCTCCCTTTGGGAGGGGAGGGGGGAGGAAGCTCAATGAGCCAGTCATTGAGCTAGAGGGGACAGGAGCTCCACAAAGACCAAACATATCAGGGAACAGGGTCTTCTATGAGACTGTTTCTCCAACCAAGGACCATGCATGGATATAACCAAAACCCCTGCTCGGATGTAGCCCATGGTAGCTCAGTATCCAAGTGGGTTCCCTAGTAAGGGGGATAAGGATTATTTCTGACCTAAAGGTAATTAACACAGCCTCGAGGAATCAGTTTAGTAACATGCAGGCACCTGATGTAACTAGGAGTGCTCGGTGAGCACTCAGCAGGCCACTGCTGGCTTTCTCCCAGAATTCATTTCTTTCGAGGAAAGCTCCCCTCACTTTATGTGCAGATCAGTCTTATAGGGAACTGCAGGCCAGCTATGCAGTCAAGGTGAATTCCAGAATCCAGACTGAGAGCGCAAAAACATGGACACAGCACTGTTTGGTTGTACTTTTGAAAACTGTTAGGGAAAGCAGGAGGGTAGGCACTAATCCTGTACAGAGAAGACCTATAAAACAAACCAAAAGGAAGACATAGGATGCTTCAGTTTATAGCTGGTTAGTACTTCAAGTGCTCAAAATGTCTTTATTTCCACTATTTAAAAGAAAATTCAGATAAATGGTGAAACGTGGATTAGGTAATTACATAATGCTAGATTTTAAGGGTTAATATTAGGTGCTTCTTGAACATAGCTATTGGCTATGGCTTTTCTTTTAATTTTTTCTTTTTTGTTCTGTTTTTAAATTTTTAAAACAGTCCTGGCTTGTGGCTGTGTATAAATGTTAAGCCACATTAAAATGATCAGTTATAGGGCTAGTATGATGATTCAGAAAATAAGTTTTTGATACTAAATTATGAACGAATAGCAGAATTTGGATCTCAGCACCTGAAGACAGCTCATAAATGCCTGTAACTCTTGCAACAAAGGATCCAATGTCTTCTTATATCCTAGGTACTTTCACATATGCTCATATCAACCACACACACTTCCTACTCTCCTATAAATTCATGGCATCTTTTAAAAATTATTATTACTGATCACATATTTGAAATTGCATCTATATACTTATATATTCGTAATATATGTACAAACACACACATATATGTATCTGTAAACATTGCCTATTAAGTCCATATACTGTTTTCAGGGCTAACCACTGGCACTGGATAACCCATTTGTAGGCTCTTTCCTGGGTAAGACCACCTCTCCCTTTTTAAGCTTGCCTCAGATGCCTACAGTTCTTTGTGTATGCTCGAGCCTCACAGAGAATGGATTTTCTCCATCCAATTTAGCATGTTCATTGGTCACATTGTTTTTCAGCTCATGTTTGGGCTGTCATGTTTTTGAAACTTTTTGTCTGTAGCTTCTGATATTACTAGGACACACAATCCCACAGCAAGCACCTGGATCATCTTTCTGCTCCATCTTTCACTATATTCCCTGACACCTGTGTGGGAGAAGTGTTTTGTAGATGTACCCATTGAAACTGTGTGCCACAGTTCAGCATTTTAAATGGTTCTGTTTTCTTTTTCGGTCTGTGTCTGTTCCAATGAGAAAAGAGTTTAAGATAAATAGAAATTCATGTGAATTATTGCACACACAATGCCAACAAGTTGATAAATAAAGCTATAGCCCTGTTTATTATTGTTTTGTTTTGTTTTCATAATATGGTTCTGGTAAAACAATATGCTTTGATTTTCCTGGAAAACGCACCTCTGCTTTATAGGTGGAATAGATATTACTGTTGACAGCTTCATGGTCATCCATATCTTTTGGAGCTTAAATCTGTGAGGAAAAGTCCTTCTTTCTGAATAAATTACCATGTTTTCTTTTCTTTTCTTTTTAAACTAGGTTTGCAATTCAGCAAAAACTATATTAAAAGTAAGTTTCCACTTTGAAACATCACCAGTGTATATAAATTCCTTTTATCAGGTTTTAAAAGCAAATGGACAATGGTAATGCAAGAATAACATTATCTCTACACTCAGATGAAAATACAACTTGGCTGAACAAATCTACTCACCAGTAAAAGCTAATGTTTTCATTTAGACATTGAAAGTAATTTGCTATTTTTGCATTGTCAAGTTAACCCTGCCTAATGTCCACATTACTAGGGCTGAATGGCTTTACCTGTTGTGTTATCCCGACTATTTGTTAAATGTTTTAAGAAACAATGAGGGTGGAATACCGGAACTTCTGAGTTGGTGAATGGAAGGACCTCTAACCCAGGAAAACAACGGTGGAGATTTCTAGACCGACAGGGAACATCACAGGAG
>REGO01000241.1:367422-392084 GCA_010120015.1 Rhombomys opimus
GATAAAAATAAAAATTAAAAAAAAAAACAAAACAAAACAAAACAAAAAAAAACAAAAAAAAACAAATTAACAAACAAACAAACAAAAAGAAACAATGAAAATTAAAGAATGGCAAACTTTATGCCTTAATTGAGTAAGAAATTGATATAAAACTTTTAATACATGATCATATAATAAATTCAAAAAGTCAAATAAAAATATTGAATTTCTTCTTAATTTATAAACCTATCAAGTGAAGACAAATGAAGAAATGAAGTAATTACAACAGATACAAATTTTAACTAACAAAAAATTTTAACTTTTAAAAGCTTTGAAACTTGGAAAGGCCATTCTTTTTCTGGTTTTGAAATGTTAGAGGATCAAACACATTTTGCTACTGCTATGATTTTTTTTTAGAATGGCATATATCCCTTTCCTTCAGAAATTCATACATAATTATAATATATTTTGACCAAGTCTACCACTGTTTTTCCCTAGCCATCTTCTTCCCTATATAACTATCATGCTTTCCCTTCAACTTCATAACTATGTGATTATTTTCAAGTATGTCACAAACTGTTGCAACTATGGTTTTAAACTTAAAGTAAGGTATAAAACCCATATGTAATTCTGCTTGTATTTTATTGACCTTTATGTTTAATTTAAATTTATTTTTGATAATTTATTGACAATTTATCCCGATTGTAGCCTTACTCTTTGTCTCCTCCCAGTCAAGCCCACTCCATTCTCTTCCTCAATTTCTCAGAAAGGGGGGCCCTCCTTCTCTTCCATCTGACCCCAGCCTATGAAGTTTCATTTGGGCTGTATGCATGTTCTTCCTCTGTGGCCTAGCAATGCCCCCAAAACCCACGAGAGGGAAGCGATCAAAGAACAAGCTACAACTCCTTTTCCCTTATTAGAGAACCCACATCACGACTAGGTCCTCTTCATGTGTGGTCCTTGAGTGGTGCATAAGTCTCTGCAGATCAAGATCAGACCAAGAGCCCAGATTTGTTAGCTCTGTTGATCTTCTTGTGGAGCTCTTTTCCACCCTGGATCCTTCTATTCATCAACTCTTTAGCATGACTCCCTGTGCTCTGCCCAAAGTTTGACTGAACGTCTTAGCATCTGCTTCAACCCCCTGCTGAGTGGAGTCTGTCAGAGGACATTGATGTTAGGCTCCCATTTTGTTCCTGCTCTTCAACTGCTTTCGATGTCTATTCTATTTGCCCTTCTGAGGGAAAATTAAGTATCCTCCCAAGGGTTCTTCTTGATAACTTCTTTAAGTCTTTGGATAATATTATGGTTATCCTATATTATATGGCTTGTATTTCTGGTTCTTGTTTTCCTCACTCAAGATAGTCTTTTCTAGTTCCCACCACTTGCCTGAAATTTTCATGATTTCCTTGTTTTTAATTGCTGAGTAGTATTCCATTGTGTAAATGTTCCACAATTTCTGTATCCACTCTTCAGGTGAGGGACATCTAGGTTTTTTTCCGGATTCTGGCTATTTTAAATCAAGCTGTTGTGAACATTGTTGAACATGTGTCCTTATTTTAAGGTATAACTGCTCCCGCTTCAGCAAGGTTTTCCAAGTCCTCAGGGGTGAGATTTGACGGAGGCATCTCTTTTTAGAGCTGTGTGTTCCATAGTCTTTCCGTATGTAATATCTCACTGCGAGGCTCTCTGCCTGTGTCCGTCTTCTACTAGAGGAAGCCTATCTGATTGTGATGAAGTCACTTACCTATGAGTAGAGCAGACTATCTTGAGGAGTCACTTGATTATCATTTTTTTTTAAGACCAATAGTGCTTGGCTTTACTCTAGGTCTCTGTGCTATCTAGTCTCTGGATTTTGTCACCCAAGCATGTTGAGTGTGGGTTTTATCTTACGAAGTAGTCCTTAAGTCAAATCAGACATTGGCTGCTGACTCCACAATTCTGTGCAACCATTGTCCTAGCATATCTTGCAGTAGGTCCCAGGTCTGGAGGATGAATACTTGTTTGCATTTATCTTTTGGTAAGCTAGAGAATACTTTCCACATCAAAGACACTCAAACACAGCGATGAAGGCTCCATGTAGGCCCCAATTCGATTTCCCCGTGTTCAATGAGTTCTCTGCAACAATGACTCCCGACAGTCAATTTGCAAAAACCAAAGCATTGTTTTAGCCATAGTGTGGTTTGTTTGGAAATTTCTATGGAATCTACTTAGGCTCACTTCTCAATTGAATGCAACTCAGTCTTGCTACTGGAAGCTCTGTTTGGTGACAGGAGGTGTGTAGTGGAGACTGTTTCCCACATTATTAAGAGACTTCATTAGGATCACCTTCATATATCTTCAGAAGTTTCCAGTGCAAATAGTTTTCATATCATCCTTCAAATGTTCCTCGTGTCCGGCTGTCTTTCCCAGTACTCCTGCCTCAATCTTATCTCCTCTTCCACACCTCACCTGATTCTCCTGTTCTGTTCCCCAGCTCTTCCTGGTCCACCTTCAAAATCTACTTTATTTTCCTTTTCCAGGGAGACCTCTTTTGTACCTTTATCTATTTCTAACCTCTCTGGGTCTACCGATTGTATTTAGTCTATTATTTATTTAATGGCTAATATCCACATATAAGTGAATATATACCATATTTATCTTTCTGTGTCTAGGTTTTCTGACTTGGAATTTTTTTATTTGTTTGTTTGTTTTTTGCAGTTCCATCTATTTTCTTTCAAATTTTATTCACTGTGTAATTGTACCACATTTTCTTTATCAATTCTTCTGTTGAGGGACATCTAGGTTCTTTCCAATTTTTTTACCATTATGAATAAAGCAGCAATGCATGAACATGTTTAAGCAAATGTCCTTATGGTAGGATGAAACATTCTTTGCTTATTTGCAAAGAGTGGTATAGCTGGATGCTGAGGTATATTGATCCCAACTGCCCAAGAAACTTACGTATTGATTTCTATAATGGCTGTACCAGCTTACACTTCCACCAGCAATGGACGCTTGGTCTCAACACAGCACATTCTTCATGCCAGCATGAACTGTCACTTGTGCTTTTGATCTTAGCTATTCTGACCTGTGTAAGATGGAATCTCAAAGTAGTTTTGATTTGCATTTCCCTGATGGCTAGGGATGTGGACCATTTCCTTAGGCATTCCTCAGACATTTTAGTTTCTTCCTTGAGAAGTCTCTGTTAGATCGGTATCTCATTTTTAATTGCTTCTTTATATATAATTTCTTGAATTCTTTATACATTTTAGATATCAGTCCAGAATTAATTAAACATAGTGGTTTTTTTTGTTTGTTTGTTTTTGCTTTTTTTTTTAGCTGCTGCTTTGTTCTATTGATGCTGTACTTTGCTTTACAGAAGCTTGTCAGTTTCATATGCTAGTTCAAGGTTGTTCCTAATATTATGTTCTATCAGGTTCAGTGTATCTTGTTTTATGTTGAGGCCTTTGATTTATTTTGACATGAGTTTTGTGCGGGTTGATAAGCATGGATCAATTTGTATTCTTCTGCAGGCAAACATACAGTATTACCAGCATCATTTATTAAAAATGCTTTCTTTATTCCAGTTTTTTCTGGCTTCTTTATGAAAAATCAAGTGTCCATAGGTGTATGGATTTATGTCTCAGTCTTCATTTCAAATCTATTGATCATTGAGTCTGTTTTTAAGCCAATATCATGTGATTTTTATTACTCTATCTCTGCAGTGCAGCATGAAATCAGGAATAGTGAGATTTCTAGAAATTCTTCAATTTTTCAGGATTGTTTTACTATCCTGTTTTGTTTTGTTTTATATAAAATTGAAAATTGTTATTAACTGAATAGCATTCACTTTTTATCTAGTATATATTATTTATCCATTTTTCTGATAATGGAGACTGTTGTTGATTCCATATTAGGAATACCATGAATAGGCTGCAACAAACTTTAGTTCATGTATATATTCAATATGATGATTAAATTTCCTTTATTTTTATACAAAATTGTGGAATTTTTGGATTCTGAGGCAACCATGATTTTCATTTTTAAATGAATTTTCATACTCAAAGTCACTTGATTTTTGTCTTTGTTATAAAAGTCATTGGAACTATAATGATGTGATATTATATTTTGGTTTTGTATTTATTTCCCTAGTATTGGTATAAGTAACTATTTTTGAATAAACTTGTTACAATTTATATTTTCTTTTGTAAGTGCTTATTAAGATTAATGATCAATTTTTACCATGTTACTAGTGTTTTGTTGTTTTTTTATGATTTATTGTATTTATTTTGTATGTCATTTATCATCACAGTCCATATAAATATATGTGTATATGTACCTATGAACACGCAGAGAACAAAAAAGGGTGTCTGATCCCTAGGTCCATAGTTTACAGTTTTTCCCTGAGCCTCACTAGTTTATAGGTGACAGACCTGAACTCTTGTTCTTTTTTTTTATATTTTCTTTTTTTTTTCCTTTTTTTAAATTTTTCATCAATTACACTTTATTCATTCTGCATCCCCCCATAAGCACCTCCCTCCTCCCCTCCCAACCCAACCCTTCCTCCCCTTTCTGCATGCATGCCACTCCCCAAGTCCACTGATAGGGGAGGTTCTCCTCTCCTTTCTGACCTTAGTCCATCAGTTCACATCAAAAGTGGCTGCATTGTCCTCTACTATGGCCTGGTAAGGCTGCTACGCCCCAGGAGGAGGTGATCAGAGAGCAAGCCAGTCAGATTATGTCAGAGGCAGTCCCTCTTCACATTACTATGTAACCCACTTGGAGACTGAGCTGCCATGGGCTACATCTGTGCAGGGGTTCTAGGTTATCTCCATGCATGGTCCTTGGTTGGAGTAAGAGTCTCTGGGAAGTTCCCTGTTGAACTCTTGTTCTTAATATTGCTCAGGAAGGGTTTTCCATGTTGAGCCTTCCCTCCAGCCCTGGGATTATTTTTTTTTCTTATCTTCTATGAAGTGGAGTGTAGTTAAACAATACACAGCAACATGGATCATGTCACATATTGTATCCTCCATAAGATGCAGATTGCATAGCCAATTAACTTCTCATTCTCATTTATCACTAATAAAAAAGATTTCAGGTGTCTTAACCTTCTGGTCCACTGTGTGTATGATCTATTGATACTCCTTGGTGAAGAAAAGCCACAGAAGTCTCACGTGTTTTGCATAAGAACCTTCAAGTGTCTGGGGGATAGCATGTTTACTAAAGGAGATTGGAGTGGTCCGAGAACATGACAAGAGGGCAGGCTGCAATATTTATATTTTCTAAAAGTACAGAAGAAATGAGGAAATATATGACTCTATGGAGGAACCTTGGTAAAATAACCTTGGTAAGACACAAGTTTACAGAGTTTCAGAGTTGAGGAAAAGTGAAGAGGTAGAGGTCCCTGAACATCAACTGTCCCTGTGGTGTCAGAGAGTGCCAGGTGATCTACTGAGGAATACAGGCAGGGTGTAAAAGCAAGTTTTTGTTTTCTATAAAACGTTAAATTCCATTCAGCTTGATTTTCTTAACTATAAAACATCAATACAAACTAAGAGAACTTCTGTCCTTTCTTGAAAGAGATAGATTTATAGAAAAAAACAAACAAACAGATTTATAGTGTGTGTGTGTGCCTGTGTGTGTGTGAGAGAGAGAGAGAACCTGCACCTAACTCTATGCTCCTCATCTACTCTAATTGGACCCATACATTGCACAGATGGTGACTGGCATCAACTTACATAAGTATGTAGAAAAGATTCTTCTTATATACTAAAAGCTAAATGAATTGTAATTAATAAAAAAGACATTAAATGCATTCACATTTCAAGAAAGGCTTAATGTAGAGTTCTCTAAAGTTTCTTACGTAAGTTATTCCTATTCTATCTGCTATGGTTTTGACCAGTGTTGTGAAATGTAATCTCAGATGGTTGATTTATTCAAAATGGTAATATCCAAATCACTACAACCTTCATCTTGTCTTATATGTATTTTTAAAAAACAGATACCAAGTTCTTAATAACCAGATTTTTAAGTATACATACTAAATTCAGTTTCTCCAAAGATGATCATTGGTACAATTGAAAACTGGCACTGTAGAAGGGAAGATGTTGAATTATTTAAAGCATGAAATAATAAATGCAGAGTAGCAATGTGAAGCTGAAAAAAACTTGAGCTGCATGAATACATTTTGCATGTTTAAATGAAAAGAGTAATAGCAATGTAAAAGCACATTATGTACAAATCTAAATGTTCAGATTTGAAGACTAATATCAATGCTTGGCCACAAATAGGTTTATTTCTATAAAATTAGTGAAGGAAATGTCATGTATTCAAATAAAGGTTAATCACTGGCAAGAAAAGAAGACTTATAAGTTGAGTTCTTTTGACAGGGGGAGATGAAAGACTTAGAAACGGAAACATGTCAGATAAAAGGGAGAAAGAACACTCAGACAAGAACCAGAAACATAGGAAAGGTTAGATAAATATGCAATTATAACAGACTAAAAATGAAGTCTAGGGAAAGGAGAGAGGATGAAAACAAGATAGGAACAGTAAAATAATCTGAGGCCAAAGGGGTATCAAAATGAGCTTTGAATATTAATGTTACTAAATATTAAATGTTACTAATAATTTCTTTTCAAATTCAAGAACACATTATTTTGAATGGTTCTTTTCAATGTTAATTTTGTAGTGACAGTCAACTATCTGATGATCCATTATTCATCTCCTTAGTAACTACAAAACAATATGAACATCATATTTGCTATGGAACCTCTTTATCAAAAGACAAGTATCATAATTTTGAATACTGATATTGGTCTGACTGATTTGATTAAATTGGAATTTGCATAAATTTGTGATGAGGTTTTTATGGAAGACTTGTTTCTACAAGGCAGGACATTAAAGCTCAACTATGCCTTACTCCCCTGAGGGTACAGCTTATACCTGTGGATACCAAATTTTAGGCACACTCCTGGGATCCTGCCCAAATTCAACTTATTTTAATTTTTCTGCATATGGTCATTATATTTTTTCATGGAATTAATATTTCATCGAGATAAAATTGAAAACCTATAAATTGTATTATAATATAGATGTTTTGGTTATATATGTAAATATGTATATAAGTACAAAATTCAAATATATAGACAATAGCATTCAGTATGGAATAATGGCCCCATCTTATGCCAAATCCTGACACTACTCACTTTTCCTCAGAATCCTTGATCTCCAATTTTTTTTGTCAGAATCTATCTGCAAAAAGAGAGTCATACATTCTGCCTTTAGGAAGAAGCAAAATAATTTTAAGTTACTCACATTTAAGATTAACATACACATAAAGCCAAATCTGAAATGACCAGAATTAGTTAACACTGCAAAGTGGCATGATCAAATAAAGGGGGAGAACTATGGATTATCCTCAACCAAATTATGTATTTTCATGTTAATTCATTTATTTTGTTATTTCTTAATTTGTATGTCCATTATCTTGTTAAATTTGTCATTGTCTTGCTCCAGACTCACTCTTATGTTTTGCAGTAATCTTTCTTCTGTGGAATATAATCTCTTCCTTTTTCTCGTGGAAGACATACTGATAAAGATTATAAATCAAGTCTATTTATAATGATGAGATCAGATAATGTTCAACCCAAGAACTTTTCATTGAATGTAAACTTCTTAATCTAGTTCCTCCTTAGCATAACAGATTTGTATTCAGTGTTGGAATTTTCTTTAGTAGGAGATAGTGATCTCTCAGCTTTATAATCTTATTGACCCAGCTCTTTTTACTTGTAGATATAATCAATCATTTTCTTTTTTTCTCAGGTTAAAGTGCCCAATCAGAGGTATATACTCAAAATAGAACTTTAACCAGGAACAGGACAGGAGCCTGCCACAAAGGCCTCTGAAAGGCTCTACCAACAGATGCTGAGACTCATAACCAAACATTAGGCAGAGTGCAGGGAATTTTATGAAAGAAGGGGGAGATAGAAAGACCTGGAGGGGAAAGGAGCTCCACAAGAAGAGCAAGAGAACCAAAAAATCTGAGCATAGGGATGTTTTCTGAGACTGATACTCCAACCAAGCACCATGCATGGAGATAAACTAGAACCCCTGCACAGATGTAGCCCGTGGAACCTCTGTCTGAAATTTTTTACCCTAGTAAGGGGAACATGAACTCAGTGGCTGGCTCTTTGATCACCTTCCCCTGAGGGGAAACAGTTTTACCAGGCTGCAGAGGAAGACAATGCAACCAGTCATGGTGAGACCTCATAGACTAGGGTCAGAGGGAAGGGGAGGAGGACCTCCCCTATCAGTGTACTGAGGGAGGGGCATGGGAGGAAACAAGGGAGAGAGGGTAGGATTGGAAGGGATGAAGAAGGGGCTACAGCTGGGATATAAAGTGAATAAACTGTAAAACTAAAAAAAATTTAAAAATATTAAAAATTCACAGTTCAATCTGGCTCTTTCTCAGACAATTAGGAATAGTGCTTCCTCAAGATCCAGCTATACCACACCTAGGCATATATCCAAAATATGTTCAAGTACACAACAAGGAAATTTGTTTAACCATGTTTGTAGCAGCTTTATTCATAATAGCCAAAACCTGGAAACAACCCAGATGTCCCTCAGTTGAGGAATGGATATAGAAATTGTGGTACTTTTACACAATGGAATACTACTCAGCAATTAAAAATAAGAAAATCATGAAATTTGCAGGCAAATGGTGGAACCTAGAAACCATCATCCTGAGTGAGGTATCCCAAAAGCAGAAAGACACACATGGTATATACTCAGTTACATAGACCTATAAGATAGGATAAATATACTGACATCTATCCACTTAAAGAAGATAAACAAGAAAGAGGACCGAGGGTAAGATGACCAGTTCTCACTTAGAAAGACAAATGGGATAGACATTGGTTGTAGGAGCAAACAAATAGCAGGACAGGAGCCTACCACAGAGGGCCTCTGAAAGACTCTACCTAGCAGTGTATCAAAGCAGATATTAAGACTCATAACCAAACCTCCAGCAGAATGCAGGGAATAAAAAACAAACAAACAAACAAACCAAAACAAACAAACAAAAATTGGGGCGGGGGGAGTTAATATGGCCTAGAGAGGACAGGAGTTCCACAAGGACCAAATATATCTGGGCACAAGGGTCTTTTAGAGACTGTTTCTCCAAATAAGGACCATGTATGGATGCAACCTAGAGCCCCTTCTCAGACGTAACCCTTGGTACCTCAGTATCCAAGTGGATACCCTAAGAAGGGGAACTGGGACTGTTTCTGACATGAACACGATGGCAGGCGCTTTGACCCCCCCACCACCACCAGGGAGGAGCAGCCTTGCTAGGCCACAGAGGAGGACTTTGTAGCCAATCCTGAAGACACTTGATAAACCAGTAGCAGATGTAGGGAGGAGATGAGGGTGGGAGGGGGGGATTGGGAAGGAAAGAGGGAGTGGGATACAGTAAGGATACAAAGTTAACAAACTATAACTAATATTAAAAATTATAAATAAAAAAACACAAAAAACTTACAGTTCTGGAGTGTTTCTACTGCGGTAGAACACCATTATTGCTAGTATTTTTTTTATTAGTATTGCTTTTATTAGCATTGTTCACTTATAATTCTCTTTACTTCATTATATTCCAAAGTTATAATTTTTAAAAATCACTGATGATGTATAGCTAAACAAGCATTTATATATTGGTTCATGACTTTTATAAGGATTATATGATAACCTTCATATATTAATATATACTGCTTTCACTTTCTATATATAAAGGTCAATTAAATTAGTTTTATTTTTAATTTTTTTTTCTTTTTAGTTACATTTTGTTAACTCTGTGTCCCAGCTGTATCCTGCTCCCTCATTCCCTCCTCAACCCCAAACTCCCTCCCTGGTCTCCTCCCTGCCCCTTTCCAAGTCCACTGATAGGGGAGGACCTCTTCCCCTTTCATTTGACCCTGTTTTATCAGGTATCTTCAGGACTGGCTGCAAAGTCCTCCTCTGTGGCCTACCAGGACTGCTCCTCCCTTGGGGGGTGGGGAGGTCAAAGAGCCTGCCTTTGAGTTCCTGTCAGAGATAGTCCCTGTTCCCCTTACTATGGGATACCCATTGGTTACTGAGCTCCCACGAGCTTCGTCCGAGCAAAGGTTCTAGGTTATATCCATACATGGTCCTTGGTTGGAGAGACAGTTTCAGAAAAAAACCCTGTGCCCAGATATATTTGGTCCTTGTGGAGCTCCTATTCTTTCCACGTCATACTAACTCCCCTTCTGCCGAGGTTTGGTTATGGGTCTTAGTAGCTGTTTTGAAACGCTGCTAGGTAACCTAGAGTCTTTCAGATGCCTTCTGTGGTAGACTCCTGTCATATGTCCAATGCACATCCCATTTGTCTTTCAAAGTGAGGACTGATCATCTCACCCCGTGTCTGCTTTCTTGTTTATCTTCTTTTGGTGTATAGACTTCCTTATGTTTATCATATCTTGTAGGTCTATATAAGCGACTATATACCATGTTTGTCTTTCTCCTTCTGAGGTACTTCACTCACAATGATCTTTTCTAGATGCCACCATTTGCCTGCAAATTTCATGATTTCCTCCTTTTTGATTGCTGAATAGTATTCCATTGTGTAAAAATGCTACAATTTCTGTATCCAATTCCTCCATTGATGGACATCTGGGTTGTTTCCAGGATCTGGCTATTACAAATAAAGCTGCTACAAACATGGTTGAACAAATGTCCTTGTTGTATACTTGAGCAAATTTTGGGTATATACCTAGCAGTGGTATAGCTGGGTCTTGAGGAAACACTATTCCTAATTGTCTGAGTAAGCGCCTGAGTAAGCGCCAGATTGACTTCCAAAAGTGGTTGGACTAGTTTACATTCCCAACAGTAATGGAGGAGGGTTCTCCTTTCCATAACCTCTCCTGCATGTGTTGTCACTTGAGTTTTTCATCTTGGCCATTCTGATGGGTGTAAGGTGAAATCTCAGGGTCGTTTTGATTTGCATTTCCCTAATGGCTAATGAGGTTGAGCATTTCTTTAAGTGTTTCTCTGCCATTCGAAAAAGTGTGGAACAGCCTAGAACTCTTTGGCACAGGAGACAACTTCCTGAATAGAACACCAACAGCACAGGCTCTAAGAACAACAATCAATAAATGGGACCTCATGAAGCTGAAAAGCTTCTGTAAACCAAAGGACACAGTCATCAAAACAAAACGACAGCCTACAGATTGGGAAAGAATCTTCACCAATCCTTTATCTGACAGAGGGCTAATATCCAGTATATACAAAGAACTAAAGAAGCTGAAAAGCAGCAAACCAAGTAATCCAATTAAAAAATGGGGAACAGAGCTAAACAGAGAATTCTTGATAAAGGGGCACTTTTTTAAAACTTCAAATTATTTTGAAAACTAACTCTATTTACCTTGCCAATTTCACCTGCAGTATTTTTTTCTGAGATCAGCATTTATCCACATTATTATTTTTTTATTGAAGAGGTCAAACTAATCAATTTGATGACTTTTATTCTCTACAAAATGAATTATTAACATTCTAGCATGTTTCACAAACATTTCAATAAAATAATATAATCTGAGAGACACATACCACTTTTAATTACTTAAATCACGCACACACACACACACACACACACACACACATACACACATGCCCCTGTGAATATCTACTTGATATATATCCTAAGTATAGTGAATAACAAATTTCACAGTGACTTTTGTTAGTTGTTTCTTAAATAGAGTCTTCTCTCATACAGTACATCCCAATAACAATTTCTCCTCCCTCTGCTCCTTCCAGATCCCCAAGGCACCCTTTCCACAGGTGTATCTGTGACTCTTTTGCCTGCTCTTGGGACTATTTTCTTCCTTTTGGGCTGCCTTGTCACAGCAAATTTTAAGTTAGCATAATCCTAATAAAAAAATTATGCATATATATATATATATATAAACAATTTTCGAAGGAATGGCTTCATATTTCTGCTCACCAGGTAAATCCATAATGAATAACTAGCAAATTTATACCTCTCACATTGTTTTCAGCTCTCTTGAAGATCATCTAAATCGAATAACATATCAGTTTTACTGAGTAATTGTTGAGTTTGTTTGGCTATATTTTACCTAGGAAATGTTTTCTGGAGAGCCAAGAGTATTTATCAGTACACAAAGGGAGTATCTTAAAGCGTTCAGTAGAAAGGTCAGCATACAGATATAAATTTAGTAGTGAATGGAATCGAGATAATATTTAGATCTGTGACACTACTGGATTAATCAGGCAGTATTCCAGAATTATTCAGTCAAAAAAGATATAAAATAAACTTGTGATTCAAAGACCTTCATGATATTAGGATTATAGAGGATTGATGGCTTCTTATAGATATGAAAAGAGAATGTTTCAAGGATGAATTAGTAAATCCTTAGGAGTTAAGTAAAATGAGGACTGTTTTATCAGCTTGACAGAGGAGTGCTCTGTAACAATTAGTAAGAAATTTTGCAGTACTAGGGAATTACAATTCCAATTAGATAAATAGCCGAATTGGAATTTCTTTCTTAATTTTATTTATTCATTTGTTTATTGCAATTTATTCACTTTGTATTCTAACTGAAGAACCCTCCCTCATCCCCTCCCATTCCCACCCAACCTCTCTCTCCTCCCCCTATGCCCTTCCCCTAGTCCACTGATAGGGGAGGACTTCCTCCCCTTCTTTTGGAACTTAGCCTACCAGGTCTCATCAGGCTGGCTGCATCATCTTCCTTTGTGGCCTGGCAAGATTGTACCCCCCATGGGGAGCCAGCCACTGAGTTCCTGTCAGAGACAGTCCATGCTCCCCATACTAGGGAACTCACTAGGAAATTGAGCAGCCCATGGTCTTCCTCTGAGCATGGTCCTGGGTTGAAGTATAGGTCTCTGTAGACCTCCCTGGGCTAATTCCAATTGGTAAAGAGCATTGCACAAGGGAACTGTGAGAGAATAGGGGAGATTTCATTTTAAATACACAGCAGTTTTAAATCAATACTTTACATTGATGAGAAAGATTTATTCCAGACAGAATAACCAGCACACATGAGAACTGTCTGACAAAGTTCCTCGGTTATTTAAAAGGGGCTAGAAACGAATTCAGAACAGAAACAATTAGTAAGTATTCATGTTCATGTGCACATTTGTATAGGAAATACAGATTTCTCAGCACAGTTTAAGGCACTTTTATCCCTCATAATTAGAGTGATTCTCTGTAAAAGTTAAGGCTTTTTGTTATTCATGGTCAGGAATGTAAAGCAGCAGAAATAATCAGCAATTATGTACATTGACACAAAGAGGGTGGAATTTTGGTAATGCACTTTTATTTCCATAGGTAACCTTAAATATATCTCCAGTGCAACATTTTAATAATGAAAGTTGCATCACAATGTTGAAAACAAAAACCTATGTGATGGAGCTAACAAATACAAATAAATCTTGAGGAAACATTTGTAAATAAACAAAATGACCAAGCTGGAAATGACTTAGGCTGTTTAACTGACATGAAATCATAGGACTGTATCTTTTATCTTTGGTGCTTTATTTTTAAATTTTATTTCTTTATTATTATTATTATTATTGATAATTTATCTACCCTGTATGACTACTTTATCTTAATCCATTCCCTTAGTGTGCTCATAGAACTGTAGATTTAGTCATATGAACAAATAAAGAAATCATAATTGAGTTATGCTGCAACCCATTACCTTTATGACATCTATATCACCTTAACACTAGAATATACATGAATGTGACGTTGAGACAATTGCTGAATAAGTCTTAAAAGTTATTTGAAAATATGATGATGCAGTTCCCCCAGCTCTACCGGAGCCCTAAAATAGACTAGCCTACTGCCACTTTGAAAGTCTGAAGTTGGGCAATCCACCAATGGGGCCCAGTAAACCTGGAGCCCCCTAAGGACTTATCCCCCAGATACTTGTCACCATTTAGTATGTTTGGTAGCTCTCTAGAAGACTTTATTTTCCTTGTAAGGCTGTCTTCACTTGTTTTGACTTATAAATCATGCCAAGCAAAGTGGCAAATGCTGACAGATATCCTTTGACACCCTTATTGTATTGGTTTATCTATTTTGCAGAAATGTCTATTAAAAATCACTTTCCTCACTTTAAAAAAAAAAAAAAAGAAAATATGATGATGAACACTCTCAGAGTCAGTTTTAAATCATTAGCCGCTCAGTGAACATGTTTTCCATTTTAAATGAATAGAAACACATTCTCTTTGTAAAATCATTTAAAAATGCCGATATTAAAATATATTTTTTCTGTCACTAAGCGTTTTTGACAATTATTTGCCACTAGTACTCTGTAAACAATTGTTTACTTTAAACACACAGGTTTCAAAGCAACCTCTTTTAGGGATGCTTTATAGATAATTACTGAATACACAAATGAGAAAAAGAAATAAATCTTAGGGCTCCAGATTGTTTTCAGTTTGGTAGATGATAAAATTGAATATCACTCAGTAATTAATATTTGTATTTGCAGAGTATCTAATTTTTACTTTCTTGCAAATAATTTAAATGTTTTCTTTTTACCTTGAAGGCACTATGCAATTTTAATTTATAAAACCATAAAATTGGTTCGCATTTGTATTTAATGTATATAAATTTCATAAACACAAAATAATGGATCTAAACTTTCAGTGAAAACTCAACTCTTACTTAGTATTTAGTTTTCGTTTTCAGGCGTGACCCAACTAATAAGCACTAACCAACCTTTATGCACCCAGGAAGCAAACAAAAATGACATGCTTGCATAGCTGCAAAATCCCAGGAAGAACGATTCAGCTTGAAAATGTGATTTTTATTCAGCATGTTGTGATCTCGTATTCTCATTCCCTCGGTAACGAGAATATGTGACCCATAGTTATAATCACCTAATGTTCTAATAAAATTTGAATGTTAAAGATCAGAAAAAAGAGCCAGGATTGTGTAACTCCCTTCATTGCTCTCATAAAAATTAAAGGAAGTTATTGTGTCTAAGCCCTTTGAAGATTTGGGCAAAAGTACAGTAGAATACTTAATGAGACTTAGAAACACAGAACAGCTGGACTCAGACTCTGGGGTATGCTGTAGGCATCATTGATGTGACTTCTGGGAAAAAGAGAGATATTGAAGATTCAGTTTACTTTTATCAAATAATGAATGAAAGATACTTAATAATTCTGACACTTTGTTAGCATAATGGCATAAATAGTAGGCTTCATATTTCCCATTATAAAATATAATAGCCTGATATACTCAGTAAATTAAATAAATATTGTCCTTTTAATTTAAAATATTTCGTATTTTTTGGTCAAGTCTTAGACCACACTTTGAGAAATTAAAGATAGCCACACGGAGGGACTGTGACAAATCCATGTTTGCTTCAAAGATATTCATCTCAGCTTTGAATGGAGAAATTCCAACAGCTAGACTTGAAAGGAGAAATGTAATTGGCCTGTTTAGAAAAGTCTACAAGGGTAACAGTGACTAGATTCAACATGGAACTGCCATCATGATGAATGTTTACACCACTTTCTTGAGAGCCAATTACACTGTTTTTCTGTGCAGGAATTGGAGATCAGCCAGGTCAGTTGTGTGCACAGAGCTGCTTTGGATCTGTCTCTTCAAACAGGAACTCCACAGAATGCTACAGTAAGGGTGAAGCATTATTACATTCTGGTAAGAGAGAATGCTTTCTGTTTATCTTAGATAAATTCTTTCAAGCCATGGTGTGATATGGCAGAGAGCAGGTGCTCTGAGTTACAAGTTACAAAAGGTTTTTGCTTCGAGATTTGTTTTCATGATGCCTTTTCCAGGATAAACAGTAACACTAAGTTCTCTTGGCCATGCTAAACTTGTACTGGAAGAAGGGGAGTCTAGAGCTTCTCGGGGGTAATGAATCGATGTGTATAAATGTGCTATAACTCTGTTCAAGATGAGGGCTATTAAAAACACGGTGAGTTAATCTGTGTGTTTAAGTTTTCTTCTGTCCAATAGTGTAATGAATAATCACCCACTCTCCAAGGTACACGTAGTGTTGACAGACTTTTGGAGCACTCTACTTTCTTTATATTGAAAATTGGAAAACCTGTAGATAAGAACTCTCAGTGAATTGGTTTATATATAGATTTTTCCTTTTAGCTTAAATATTACAAATGTGCATAAATGTAGAAAGTGTATGGTTTCTTGCTCTTATCTTTTGGCCTGTGCTGCTATTCAATAAGTTTACAAAAACCTTTAGTCCTTATCAGCTCTGAATGAATTCATTTCTGTCCAAAATTATAAGAAAAAAATAAATGTTAATGTAAACATATATGTCTCTCTCTATATATGTATAAAGATAGAAATATAAGTGTGTGTATGTGTGCTAATGCAGGCAAATTTATTTATTCAAGTAAAATATTTATATGTGAGTATATGGTATAATTGTATATGAACATATGAACTTAATTAGACATTCAATTGTCAATGGTCAATTACAGTGGTCAATTTATGTGCTATAACAGTATAAATCCACAAGGTTTTATTATTTTAGGTTTTCAATTTTGAAACTTCCTCTCTTAAGTAAGCATTCATTCAAAAAACAAAGATATAAATATAAAGTGTCTTCCCAACCAAAGAGACACATTTGAAGATTAAGTCTAATCTTTCAACTAAAAATA
The DNA here is from genome assembly GCA_010120015.1 of Rhombomys opimus. Classification (NCBI taxonomy): domain Eukaryota; kingdom Metazoa; phylum Chordata; class Mammalia; order Rodentia; family Muridae; genus Rhombomys; species Rhombomys opimus. The sequence continues at coordinate 384,094 of REGO01000241.1, forward strand.
AACTTGAAGGGCACAACTTTATTTGGTTTGGTTACTCAGTTGAATCCATATTTATGTCTCTATCAAGTTTGAATATAACACTTTTCAAACTTATTCTCACCTTCAAAAGGATAAGTAATTTACAATGACCTGCATGTCTCTAATAACCATCGATACTCCTTCAATTAAAAGAATTGATCCACTTGAACTTTAGTATTGTGCAGGGTGATAAATATGGATCTCTTTGCATTTTTCTTCATATAGACATCCAGTTAGACCAGCACCAATTTTTTTGAAGATTCTGTCTTTTTTCCATTGTATAGTGTTGGCTTCTTTGTAAAAAATCAATTATACATAGGTGTATGGATTTATTTCTGGGTATTTTATTTGGTTCCATTGATCCACCATTCTGTTTCTATGCCAATAACATGTAGTTTTTATTACTATTACTCTGTAGTACAGCTTGAGATCAAAGATGGAGATACCTCCAGACAATCTGTTGTTGTACTGGATTGAATTGCCAATTCTGGGTTGTTTTTCTATATTAAGTTGTGCATTGTTCTTTCAAGGTCTATAAAGAATTGTGTTGGTATTTTGATGGGAATTGCATTGAATCAGTAGATTGCTTTTGGCAGGATGGCCATTTTCACTATGTTAATCCTATGGATACATGACCATGGGAGATCTTTTCATCTTCTGATATCTTTGGGGTCTTCTCTGAGACTGATACACCAACCAAGGACCATTCATGGAGATAACCTAGAATGTCTGCTCAGATGTAACCCATGGCAGCTCAGTGTCCAAGTGGGTGCCCTAGTAAGGGGAATTGTGACTGTCTCTGACATGAACTCAGTGGCTGGCTCTTTGATCACCTTCCTCTGATTGGGTAGCACCCTTTCAAGGCCACAGAGGAATACAATGCAGCCAGTCCTGATGAGAACAGATAAGATAGGGTCAGATGGAAGGGGAGGAGGACCTCCCCTATTAGTGGACTTGGAGAGGGGCATGGGAGAACATGAGGGAGGGAGGTAGGATTGGGAAGGAATGAGGAAGGGGACTACAGCTGGGAGACAAAGTGAATAAACTGTAATTAATATAAAAAAGAAAAATATAACAGTTCAAAATAATAGATGAAAATTTAATTTAAAAATAAATGAAATAATTGATCATTATTTTAACAAATAATACTTAAATTTTAAGTAAAATGAACATAAAACATTTTTACAAATTCCATCAGTGTTTACCAAATAGGCATGAAATTATTACTTTGAAGTGAGCCTTTGGCCAATGATGGGTAGAATAGAGAACCTAGAACAAGGGAGAATCAAAGTTGAATGTGAGTGAAATGAGAAGTAAATGTTCTGATTTAACAAATATTTTGATTTTACTCACTCTAATTCATTATCTTGAATAATTTTCATCAAGGCCACCTCATTTTTTTCTCCTATCATTTAAATCATGCACATACAAAATCATACTCCAAGCCATGAGCTATTAACAATTGTTAATTTTTAAGCTTATACACTCTGCTAGGTCAACCATGCTCTACAGAAAGACCACACATCCAAGATTATTTGGAGTTTTGCCCTGCAGAGACTTGGTGTGCCAGGACAGGATTCTAGCATAACTGTCTTCAAAGAGGATTCATCCAGGAGCTGATGAAGACAGATGGAGTGACCCACTATCAAACAATAGGCTGAGCTTAGGGAGTTTTGTGGAAGAGTGGGTGAAGGATTGAGAGAGTATAAGGAATCAAGGACACCATAGGAAGACTTACAGAGTAAACTAACCTGGGCCCATAGAGGCTCACAAAGACGGAACCACCAATCAAAGAGCATGCATGTGCTGGACCTAAGCCCCCTACACATATGTAGCAGATGTACAGCTTTGTCATCATGTGGGTCTCCTAACAATGGGAAGAGGGGCTGTCTCTGATTATGTTGCCTGCCTTTTGATTCCTTTCTCCTAGCTAGGCCTTGGTGGGAAAGGATATGCTTAGTTGTAATGTGACTCGAGGTGCCAAGGTAGATTGGTACCCCTTGAGGTCCTTCCCTTCTCAGAGAAGTAGAAGAAGGGAGAATTGGGGGAGAGGAAGCTTGAGGGTGTGACTGGTAAAAGAGGGAGGGAATAGTGATCAGGCTGTAAATGATTAAATAAATGGGAAAAAGAACACTTTGTGCGTGTTTATTTACAGATAGTTTCAGAATGCTACACTTCAGTATCATTTTTAACCTTCTTTTTGCTCCCTATTCATTATGAAACTACAGACTATTTGAAGGGCTTCCCAAATTGTTTTTTTCTTTTTCTTTCTTTTATTATTATCCTTTATTACCATTTATTCAATGTATGTCCTGGCTGCAGCCCCTTCCCTCATCCAATCACAATCCCAACCACTCTCCCTATTCTCCCCCATGCCCCACCCATAGTCCATTCATAGGAGAGGTCCTCCTCCCCTTCTATCTGACCCTAGCCTATCAAGTCTCCTCTGAACTGGATGCATTGACTTCCTCTGTGGACTGGAAAGGCTACATGCACCTCCCAGGGTGAGGTGATCAGAGAGCCTGTCATCAAGTGAGTTCATGCCCCAGAAAGGCTCTGTTCTCCATCCTAGGGACCCCACATAGAGACTGAATCTATGGGCTACATATGAGCTGAGATTTTAGGTCCTTTCCATGCATTGTCCTTGGTTAGGGTATCATTCTCTTCAGGTCCCACAGGGCTCAGTTTTTGTTGTTTTTGTTGTTTGTTTTGTTTGTTTAGCTCTTACCTTAAACAGACTTTCCATTTTTTTAAAAAAGAGTTACAAAATCTATGTCCTTACCTGAAGGGGAGTGGTGGGCACAATTATTGCACACCTTGCTCAGGAGGCTGTTGATAGCTGTTGGGAGAGAGATAAACTATATAAAACCTGTCTTATAGAAGGAAGAGCCTTTAAATGTGTTAAACAATATTCTGTTACTCCTATGATATTTGTCCCAGTATTGTACCAAGAGACAATTCTTTCCAGCTTGGTAATTATTGTAGTGCTTATTGTAGAACTGTAAGAATGATGGCTATATTCTCCTCTGTTAGCATGCAAAACACTTTCCACCCCTCTGAAAGTTAGATAGCAGAGATGAAGCTCTTCCTTATCAACTTGACATTTCAGTAATCTTTGTCTAAAGTATATGGTGTCTTCAGAAATGTGGTATTATTTTCAAGCTGTAGAGGGCATGGAAAAGTATTTTTCAAAAGCCTATAGCATTTGAGAATCAAAGGGACATGAATGACTAATAGGTCTAAGAGAGGTAAACCATATCTGACATCTGACCCCTGTGGTATCTACTAAAGGCGTGTGTGTGTGTGTGTGTGTGTGTGCAGATATACACACACTACACCTACAGTATACTGTGTGTGTACATGTGTGAGTGTAAGTGTGTATGTGTGTGAGTCTGTTTGTGTTAGGAAGCTTCTACAGACGTCCATTTCCAATTGAATTTCTTGAAATGTCACTAGTGTTAGCTGTTGTCCCTGTTTATATAAGATCCTCTGCCCTGACCTTTAATTTCCCATCTTACTAACCCTGCCTGTTAAATTATTCTGTGTTTTTTTTTCCCCTCAGTTCTTGCACACACTGTCACAACTACTGTGAGTTCCTACATATATCTGCAAGGCTGCATCTGTAAAACACTTTGTCTTTGTATATATCAACCATTTTGACACTTAAAACCTTACTATACCTTGTTCACAGTGATTCTGGAACTTTCTGAGAACTGGGTATAACAGTGGAAAATTATATAAACAATAGTAACTCTTTCTCTATCAGGTTTTGTTGACTAGCTTTATGTCAACATGACACTGATACACATAATGTTATAGATTAATTGGTAGGTTAATATATACACATGTATATGTATATAAATATGTGTTAATAGGCTTCTGTAGTAGTAGAATGTATTCTAAACTTATACAAACTTTATAGTATATTTTCAGTAATTATGTTATCTCTCTATTTCCTTCTTCTACCAAATCTGTACGTTATGTTCACTAATTACTATCCAGACAAATCACAGTGTACAGGTACTGACAAAAACTAAGCCAACTTCACTGCACTTAGAATGCGCTCTACAGAAATAGTTATGGAGATGATAAACTGAAGGAATAAGATGAAGATGATTATTATGATAAACAGGATAGATACGTTGACAGATGTTAGAGAGACTGATAAAATATATATTGATTGATCTGTAATTTACTGGTTTGAAGATTCCGTCTATAACCTCTTAACTTTGTTCAGCATCCTGATTTAAAATCCAGCATTTAATCTTATCATTCACTATATTATACTGTGCATGAAACTAAGCCTAAAATTTAATATTATACTTAACTATTATTACCACTCCATAAAATATTAAACATACAAGTTATAAATTTTCATAGATGATAAATAACTATATGAATTTTATATATGCATTCTCCCATTTTAAAAAATATTTAATAAAATGCTACCACACATATAGTCAGAAAAATAGAAGCAATATTAACTCCATCATTTCTTATTATGCTGTGCTGGATAGTTTTATTACTACTTGACAAAATATATGGTCATCTGAGAGGAAGGAAACCTCAATTCAAAAAATACCTCCCTAGCATAACTGTCATTGAGTGGCCTAACCCAGCAGCTGATGAAAACAGATGCAGTGACCCACAGCCTAACATTAGACAGAGCTCAGGGAATCATATGGAAGAAAGGGAAGAAGGATAGAAAGAGCCAGAGTTGTCAAGGACACCACAAGAAAACCTACAAAATAAACTAACCTGTGAGACTGAGCATTTGTTTTGAGGTGCTGCTGGGTAGAGCCTCTCAGGGGACAGCTCTGTCAGGTTCCTGTCTGCAAGCTAAGCAGAGCAGCCTTCATAGTGTCAGAGGTTGTCACTCTCCAATAGGGTGGGTTTCTGATTGGTTCAGGCATTGTTTGGGCATTCCCTCTAACTCTCCTCTTTCTTTATCCCTTGACATCTTGTAGGCAGAGTAAATTTGGGGTGGAAACTTCAGGAGATGGTTAGGAAATCTTGTGGAAAAGTGGGAAGAAAGAGAAAAGGACTATAGAAAAGGAGCTCCACAAGAAACCAAGAGAGCCAACTAACCAGGGCCCAGATGGGCTTGCTGAGACTGAAGCATCAACCAAGTACCACTCACAAACTGAACCTAGGTCCCTGACAATGATGTAACAGATGGAAAGCTTAGGCTTCATGTGGGTCTTTTAGTAAGGAAATTGGGACCGAATTGCACAAGGATTCACTTGAGAGCTTTTTGATCACTACCCCCTGGCAGGACAACCTTACCAGGCCTCAGGTAAAAGGACACTGCTCAGTTCTGATGCAACTTGATAAGCTGGGGTGGATGGAAAAGAGAGCTTCCCTGAAGAAAAGGGGAGGGGGTGAGAAGAGTGTGGGACTTGGATTGGAGGGAGAATAGGCATACAACAAGGATGTTAAGTGAATAACAAAATTACACACATACACACACACACACACACACACACACACACCAACTAACCTGGACCCACAGGGGCTCACAGAGACTGAACCACTAACAAGAGAGCAGCCACGGGATCCATCTAGGATCCCCGCATATATCTAACAGCTGTACAATTAAGTCCTCATGCGAGACCTGCAACAGCAGCAGCTGGGCTGTTTCTTACTCTGTTGCGTACTCTGGGATCCCTTCTCCATAACCACAACGCCTTTTCTAGCCTCCACAGAAGACTCTGCTACCAGTCCTACTTAATATGCCAAGGTGGGTTGAAATCCATGGGAGATCTCCCCTTTCTCTGAGAAGGAAAGGAGGGGGCAAAGTAGGAGGGAAGGAGAGAGCAGAGAGAGAGAGAGGGTCTGGAAGGAGAAGAGGGAGGATAATTTCCTATTGGGATGTAAAGTAAATAATAAATGAGTTTGGAAAGAAAGAAAGAAAGAAAGAAAGAAAGAAAGAAAGAAAGAAAGAAAGAAAGAAAGAAAGAAAGAAAGAAAGAAAGAAAGAAAGATGCCTCCATAAGATTGAGCTGGAGCAAGCCTTTAGGGTAGGTATTATTATTATTATTATTATTATTATTATTATTGATTGAAGGAGGAATGCCCAGCCCATGGTGGATGGAGTCACTTCTGGGTTTATGGTCCTGAATTCTATACAAAATCAGGCTGAGAAAAACCACAAATTCCAAGGTAATAAACAGCACTCCTCCATCATTCCTGGCTTTCAGGTTTCAGCCCAGTTTGAGTTAGTGTTGTGACTTCCTTGTTGATGGAGGGTGATATGGAAGTGTAACCCAATAAAACATTTCCTAGCCAACTTGCTTTTAGTCATACAATTTTTTTTCATCACAGAGATATATCCCTAAGGCAGAGGTATAATTTACCAATTTGTAAATATGGTTAGATTTTTGAATGTTAGGATCCCGATACTTATGAGTTAATCATGCCTCTCAAATGAGGCTATCTTACCCATGATGTGCAGAGGAAACTGAAAAACAGAACTATGCTTTTCAATGTTTTTTTTCTCTGTGTGCTGCTTTTTGCCTCTTTTCTAATGGAAACGTAGTTAAGAATAAATACAAAAGATCACAAAGCCTTACTGCTACTCCTTCTTCCATTCCATCACCCGTTATTGGTAGTAATGTGGGTAATTAAACCAAGCCCCACTAACTTTCAGTTTTTTATCTTTAATAGGGAAATAATGACATCAATTTTATAGGATTAGATGAAATAATTTTGGTTAAGGATTACATGTAATGTGCTCATTTCTTAGTTCTATAACCTAATATGAAGTAATTTAAAACTGATACATTTAGTAGAATGGCTTTTAAATATCCCTGGGGATTGAAAAGGCTCTTCACCTTCTGTGACATTTTAGAAAATATATGATAATCAAGTGATTCATTTCTATCATTTAAAGAGGAATGACATTTTCTATTATTGACCCAGGGTGCCTACACATGCTGAGACTGAACCTGCTCTTCTTCCTGAATGTGAGAAGGTGGGAGTGTGCTCGCTTGCATGAACATGTGTTAGAAAGTCTCAAAACCTAAGTGTTAAATAGAATTTCTGTAACTGTGTAATCTCATTTTTTTCTTACACAGAGAAAAAAAAGATGAGTAAGAAAATTTACTGTAAGTTAAACACATAATTACTCTGTATGTGAGGTAGGACATGCTCTCGTCTTCTTGGAGGAGCCTGGTCCATGGCCAGTGAGTGCTGGAAGAGCAAGAGGGCAGGATCCAGGCCAAAAAATAACTCTGATAGTGTTAAGCAATATTAGATAGGAAGTGTGTTTGGTAGAGTCGTGTGTGACAAATATGGGTATTTGCTTATATAGGTTTGTAAAATTAGTGAATAGATACTACCTACTTTCTCAAAAAAATATTTCTAGTGAAAATGGGTAGATGCATCTCCAAAATCCATTGGCATCCCTTCTGCCCTTTATTCAATGTAAAACCACAGGCATCCTGTCTGCCCTTTATTCAATGTAAGCTTGTTGAGGGACACTGTAGCAAGATGGCACGTGGTTCTGGAAGTACACATACTATGACTTTCACACTCTTGAGGATGAGACTTCTAAACAAACTAAGACATATCGCATGCAATAAAATAAAATAAAGTAGAAACACCATGCTACTAGTTATAGTAAGTTTATGTATGCATATTATACTGTAGCAAAATTTTTCTTTTTCTCATTTTCCTTTTATTCACTTTTACCATAAGTCAGCCCAAGAAATTGGTATTTAAATTGCAATGTAATTCACTGTCAGCAATCTTCAGCAACATGTGTGTGCAGTTACCTTTGGGAACAACAGCTATATTAAATAGGGGAAGATATCATTATATTGGTAGTCAAAAATTAAGTTGTTCTTCACATGCTGGAGAGGTTGCGGAGAAAGGGGAACCCTCCTCCACTGCTGGTGGGAATGTAAACTGGTACAACCACTCTGGAAAGCTATCTGGCGCTTTCTAAGACAATTAGGAATAGTGCTTCCTCA
>REGO01000241.1:408615-424520 GCA_010120015.1 Rhombomys opimus
AGTACAGGGAATCATAAGAAAGAAGGGGAGTTAGTCTGATGGGGAAAGGATAGGAGCTCCACAAGGACCAAATATATCTGGGCACAGGTTCTTTTCTGAAACTGACATTCAACCAAGGACCATCTATGGATATAACCTAGAACCTCCGCTCAGATGTAGCCTGTGGTAGCTCAGTAACCAATTTCTAACAAGAAATTTCTTGAGGTTTTGATAGTAGCCATTCTGATGGGTGTGAGGTAGAATTTCAGGTCATTTTGTTTTGCATTTCTAAGATGGCTAAAGACATTGAGCATTTCTTCAAATGTTTCTCTGCCATTCAGGATTCCCCTGCAAAGAATTCTCTGTTTAGCTCTGTACCCCATTTTAAAATTGGATTTCTTGATTTTTTGGTGTTTAACTTCTTAAGTTCTTACTATACTTTGAATATTTGCCCTCTGTTAGATTTAGGATTTATGAAAATATTTTCCCAGCCTGTAGTCTGTCGTTTTGTTCTGATGACAGTGTCCTTTGATTTTCAGATGCTTTTCAGTTTCATGAGGTCCCATTTATTGATTGTTGATCTTAGAGCCTGTGCTGTTGGTGTTCTGTTCAGGAAGTTTTCTCCTGAATTAAAAACAAGGATATCATGAAATTTGCAGTCAAGTGGTTTGAACTAGAAAAGGTCTTTCTAAGTGAGGTAACTCACAAGCAGTAAAACACATATGGTATATACTTATGCATAAGTGGATACTGACCATATAATACAGAATAAGCAAACTAAAATCTATAGTCCTAAAGAAGCTAAACAACCAGGAGGACCTTAGGGAAGAAGCTGAAACCTCACTCAGAAGGGTAAACAGGATAGATATCTGAAGTAGGAGAAGACAAGGAACAAGACATGAGCCTTACATAGGGGGCCTCTGAAAGACTCTATCCATCAGGGTATCTAAGAAGATACTGAAGCTCATAGACAAACTTTGGAGAGATTGCAGGAAACCTTATAGAAAAGAGGGAGATAGAAAGATCTGGAGGGGACAGAAACTCCACAAAGAGACCAATAGAGTCAAAAATCCTAGCCTGGCAGTGCCTGCAGAGACTGATACTCCAACAAGGCTCATGCATGGAGAGGACCTAGACACTCTTCTCAGAGGAAGTCCATAGGCTATTCTGTTTCCAAGTGGGTTTACTAGTTAGGGGAACAGCAGCTGTCTCTGACATGAAATCAGTGGTCAACTCTTTATTCACCTTCCCCTGGTGGGTGCAGCCTTACCAGGCCACAGAGAAAGATGATGCAGCCAGCCCTGATGAGACCTGGTAAGCTAGGACCAGATAAATGGGGAGAATGTGCTCCTCTATCAGTGGACTAGGGAAAGTGCATAGTGGAAGAAGAGAGAGCTTGGATGGGATTGAAAGGATATGAGGAAGGTGGCTACAGTGGATTCGAAGTGATTAATTGTAGTAAATAAATGAGCATATAAATAAATAAATAAATGGAAAAAGATAATGCCTTCAACATTAAAAAAAAGAAATTTCTTGAGGGTAAGAAATCATAAAATATATAAAGAACTCAAGAAGTTAAAGAGCAACAAATCAAGTAATCTAATTGAAAAATGAGGTACAGAGTTAAACAGAGAATTCTCAATAGAGGAATATCGAATGACAGAGAAACACTTAAAGAAATGTTCAGCATCCTTAATTATCAGGGCAATGAAAATCAAAACAACCCTGAGATTTCACCTTACACTCATCAGAATGGCTAAGATAAATAACTCAAGTGACAACACATGCTGGAGAGGATGTGGAGAAAGGGGAACCCTCTTCCACTGCTGATGGGATTGTAGACTTATACAACCACTTTGGAAATCAGTCTGGCACTTTTTCAGACAACTAGGAATAGCGCTTCCTCAAGATCCAGCTATACCACTCCTAGGCATATATCCAAAAGATGCTCAAGTATACAAAAAGGACATCTGTTCAACCATGTTTGTACCAGCTTTATTTGTAATAACCAGAAGCTGGAAGCAGCCTAGATGTCCCTCAGTTGAGGAATGGATACAGAAATTATGGTACATCAATACAAGGGAATATTACTCGGCAATAAAACAACAAGGAAATCATGAAATTTGCAGGTAAATGGTGGAAAATAGAAAAGTTCATTCTGAGTAAGGTATCCCTGAAGCAGAAAGACACACAGGGTACATATTCACTCATAAGTGGATATTAGACATATAATATAGGAGAAACAAACTAAAATCTGTACACCTAAAGAAGCTAATCAGGAAGAAGGACTCTGGCTAAGATGCTCAATCACCATTCAGAAAGGCAAAGAAGATGGAAATTGGAGGAGGAGGAAAACAAGGAACATACCAGGAGCCTGCCAAAGAGGGCCCCTGAAAGGCTCTACCCTGTATGATATTGAGGCAGATGCTGAGACTCATAGCCAAACTTTGGGCAGAGTGCAGGGAATCTTATGAAGGAAGTGGGAGATAGTAAGACCTGGAGAAGACAGGAGCTCCACAAAGACAGCAACAGATCCAAAAAGTCTGGGCACAGTGATCTTGTCTGAGACTGATACTCCAGCCAAGGACCACTCATGGAGATGGCCTGGAATCACTACACAGAGTTAGCCTATGGCAGTTCAGTATCCAAGTGACCTCCATAGTAATGGGGACAGGGACTGTCTCTGACATGAACTGACTGGTTTGCTCTTTGATTACCTCCACCTGAGGGGGCAGCCTTACCAGGCCACAGAAGAAGATAATGCAGCCAGCCCTGATGAGACCTGATAGACTAGTTTCAGAGGGAAGGGGAGGAAGACCTCCCTTATCAGTGGACTGGGAGAGAGACAAGGGTGGAGAAAAGGGAGGATGGGATTGGGAAGAGTGGAGGGAGGAAGGTACGGGGGGGATACAAAGTGAATAAACTATAATTAATAAAAATAAAAATAATTAAAGAAAAAAGAAAAAAAATAAATGAGATCATTTAAGTTTTTACCATAGTAAGAATTCCTGAATTCCTGGTCCTGTTTGTGTTATACTAATAAAAATTAACAATTTTTGGTGCTTGAGACACTGGCTTATACAGAAATTGCTTGTAAGAATTTGGCCCTGGGTTTGAACATACAGCAGTGACTTGAAACAAAAAACAGTGGAGAGTTCCTATAATCTGAATGCCAGAAAGGGTATATGCCAGGGCAGAAGGAAGAAAACCACTAGAGGTCATTGGCCAGCCAATCTAGCTGAATCTATGCATGATCAATAGGATCAGTGAAGCATTCTATCTCAAAAACTAAAGTGTTTATAAATATCTCAAGTGTGAGATTTGAACCAATCTATATTACCAGGATGACTTCCTTCTTGTGAAGTCGGCCTAACATGCATAAGAGAAGGGTTTGTTACCAGTATAATCACAATGCCACTATTTGACCAATGGGGACATACTTCCTAATAGGCTGATACTGTATTACATGGAGTTGAATTTTGCTTAAAATTATTAATGAGTTTCCTTTCCCTGTCATCTGCATACATTCTCCAGCAGGGTGAAAGCAGGGGAAAAGAAAGAAAGAAAGAAGGAAAGAAAGAAAGAAAGAAAGAAAGAAAGAAAGAAAGAAAGAAAGAAAGAAAGAAAGAAAGAAAGAAAGAAAGAAAGAAAGAAAGAAAGAGAAAGAGAAAAAAGAAAGAAAGAGAGAGAAAGAGAGAAGGAAGGAAGGAAGGAAGGAAGGAAGGAAGAAAGAAGGAAGGAAGGAAAGAAGGAAGGAAGGAAGGAAGGAAAGAGGTAAGGACTTTATAACAAAATTTTAACTTGATTTCCATATGTCCCATGACTAAAGTATGTGATGTTTTCAACAACAAATTCTTACCATGTAGTTTTCATGAGCAGCCAAGCACAATGGCAATAGCCTGGACTCTTTGGGTTGTTTCTGGTATCTCCTTGGCAAAACTCACCATTGTTATTGTATTAAATGAACATGGTGGTTGTCAAATACCTTATGAATCCTTAAGTTGATACATATATATTGGTGTTTCATCCATTGTCAGAGAAGGCTCTTTTATGCTCTGCACAGTGTAGAATCAGGGAGTGATTGCAAACCGGTAAATGTGCTAAGAATAAATGAATCCTCATTCTGTTGAATCCTCATTCTTAAGTGGAATATTGAGAACTCTCTATCTATGTTCAGGGAGAGTTAAGTGATGAAAAGTGCTGTGAAATGGCATGGCTGTTGCATAAGCCTTATGATTTGCTGAAAATCTCTATTTAAAGTTGATGGTTGCTGGAGAAAGATGAAAAATTCTGCTGTAATGTGTACACATAGATGATTTGTATATGCCCTAGTAAATAATCCTACAACCATGAGCATCCAATGTTGATTGAAGTCTAAGTATCAGAAAAAAAGTAGAAGTGATAAGAAGTACATATCCACAGAGAATGGGAGGAGAAGATGAGGGGACAATGTGAGGCTGAATATACTGTAGATACATCATCTGCATATGTAAAATTGTTAAAAATAAAAATTTAGCACAATAAATGATTTACAGAGATACTAATCAAGATTCCAAACATTGACTTTTAGTCTCCACACATACATGTGAATATGCACACAAACACACAAACGTGTACACTACAAACACACACATACAAATAAACAAATCTCCCCATTTCCTTTTTCATATACTATAAACTGCGTATGATAGCCATTTTTTCTATTATAAATATTGTCTATGATAAATTTATGAAAATAATTTAAATATATTCAAATATTTCAACAGTCAAAATATAGGAGCCCAAATATATACAATTGCCTACAATCACAGTAAAATAAATGCTTAAATATATCACATTTTTGTTTATTTTAGCAATATATTAGTTTAAATTTAAAACAATTACATAAATACAGGTAAGTAAAGTCATTCGTTCCACATGTTTTTTTTTGTGTTAGAAACTGCAAAGATCTCCATCAACAGTCACCACAGCAGTTAACTATGCAATATACTTACTTTAGCTTAGTGTATGCAAAACTTAAGGAACACTATCAACTAAAGATCCCAAAGGTGGAGATCTTGCTCAGTGGTTGAGCACAGAAAACAATGCAGAAAAGGTAGGAAATGGAGAGAGAGAGCAAATCTAATAGTCTGTGTAAGAATCCTACCACTCCAGAAAAATCAGATTCAGACTTAACTCAGTTTCTGATTCATGAAGAAGCTGATTATGCCAAGAGCCCAGGAGATGAGGTAAGATTTTATATTTCACATTTTCGTTATACTGAAAACACTTGTCCTGTCTTTTTCTGGTCCAGCTCGTGCCAAACTTCTTCCCTTAATAAGGACTACTTCTGGTCTGAGGAGATGACTCACTGTGTAAGAGCATTTGGTGTATAAGTGTATACTTTTCAAAAGTTAAAAAAAAAGACCTGGAAGTCCAGATAGTACATTATGTCTCATCAATCTCTTTTGCTCCCCACAGCTGTCTTGTAGAGTTGGTTTTGGTGGTTGATGTAAAAATGAAATAAACAGGGGATTTGTGTAGCATCACCTGCAGCAATCCAAGTTTTGTGTTTCTATATCATTGTTACACATGCTGATTTGTCTTAGTACATATAATTCCCAGTCACACTATGGGTTACATTTACTACACAGAAAGAAGGGATGTAGGTCTCGTAAACTGAACGTGATTCTTAATGTTAGAAGGAAGCAGCCTCAAATAGCTACTGTTTCTATTGATGAAATTAGGAAAGTGTCAGCATTAACAAGCATTTCTCCCACTCAGTTCAAAATGAAATAACCCTGAAACAGCTCTCTTGAAGCAAGATGCCTAATCTCCTATTGAGCAGTCAACCTTTAAGGTACACCAGTTAGAAAACCCTAAAAGGACTCAGTGATTAGGAATATAGATCTTCAACATGAAGGGGATTTATGATAGTTCAAAAAGGTAACTAATGGTTGTTTTAAAATATCCACCATTAGAAAATCTTGTTACAGTTCTTAAAAATGGGTTTTCTGACAGCTCATATATTGTCTAAGTCAATAAGAAGTAACTAATATGTGCTCTGCATTTCAGAAAAGAGGCTCTAGGGCCTGAAATTGTTCTTATGAGAATAGCATTGCTTGCTGTGATTTTCAGAACACGCATGATATTGTAAACCCTTAATCTGTGAAGGGAATAATTAAAAAGCAAGAATCCATTTATCTGATAACCATATTGATTAAAGCAGATGATCTCCTGATTTAAGTGTTTGTTTAATACTAATTAAAATACATTCATAGAATCTTCAGGTTTATATTTTTCTCTATGTCCATTCTCAAGAGATAATTTATCTCAAAGTTTTCAAACTGAAAAATTATTTGGGGGAATAAAATCTTTTAGAATTTTTTTTACATTTTTTTAAATTTAATTTAATTTTATATTTTTTTCATCAGTTACATTTTATTAACTCTGTATCCCAGCCGTGTCCCGAACCCTCATTCCCTCCCAGTCCCTCCCTCCCTCCCTCATCACCACTGTGCCCCTTTCCAAGTCCACTGATGGGGGGGACCCTCCCCCCATTCATCTGATCCTGTTTTATCAGGTATCTTCATTGAGTTCCTGTTAGAAATAGTCCTTGTTCCCCTCACTTTGGGAAACCAATTGGTTACTGAGCTACCACAAGCTACATCTGAGCGGAGGTTCTAGGTTATATCCATACATGGTCCTTGGTTGAATATCAGTCTCAGAAAAGACCCTGTGCCCAGATATATTTGGTCCTTGTGGAGCTCCTATCCTTTCCCCATCAGACTAACTCCCCTTCTTCCTTATGATTCCCTGTACTCTGCCAAAGGTTTGGTCATGAGTCTTTGCTTTGAAAACACTGCTAGTTAGAGGCTTTCAGATGCATTCAGTAGACTCCTGTCATACGTTCAATGCACATCCCATCTGTCTTTCTAAACGAGGATTGATCATCTTACCCCATGTCTGCTCTCTTGATTATCTTTTTTAGGAGTATAGATTTCATTATGTTTATCATATCTTATAGGTCTATATAAGTGAGTATATACCGTGTTTGTCTTTCTCCTTCTGGGATATTTCACTCAGAATGATGTTTTCTAGATCCCACCAACTGCCTGCAAATTTCATGATTTCCTCCTTTTTGATTGCTGAGTAGCATTCCATGTTTTATTAATTATGCTTTATTCACTTTGTATCCCCCCATAAACCCCTCCTTCCTCCCCTACCGATCCCACCCCCCACCGCCTTCTTCAGGCATGCCCCTCCCCAAGTCCACTGATAGGGGAAGTCCTCTTCTCTTTCTTCTGATCTTAGTCTATCAGATCACATCAGGAGTGGCTGCATTGTCATCTTATGTGGCCTGGTAAGGCTGCTTCCCCCTCAGGGGGAGGTGATCAAAGAGCAGGCCAATCAGATTATATCAGAGGCAGTCCCTCTTCCCATTACTATGTAACCCACATGGACACTAAACTGCCATGGGCTACATCTGTGCAGGGGTTCTAGGTTATCTCCATGCCTGGTACTTGGTTGGAGTATGAGTCTCTGGGAAGAATCCTGTGTTCAAATTTTCTGGTTCTGTTGCTCTCCTTGTGGAGTTCCTGTCCTCTCCAGATCTTATTATTTCCCACTTCTTACATAAGATTTCATGCACACTCTCCAACAGTTGGCCATAAGTCTCAGCATCTGCTTTGATTGTCTGCAGGGCAGAGCATTTCAGAGGCCCTCTGTGGCAGGTTCCTAGGTTGTTTCCTATTTTCTTCTTCTTCTGATGTCCATCCTCTTTGCCTTGCAGGATGGGGATTGAGCATTTTAGTCAGGGTCCTCTCTCTTGTTTAGTTTCTTTAAATGTACAGATTTTAGTAGGTTTATCCTATGCTATATGTCTATATGAGTGAGTATATACTGTGTCTTTCTGCTTCAGGGACAGCTCACTCAGAATGATCCTTTCTAGGTTCCACCATTTACCTGCAAATTTCATGATTTCCTTATTTTTATTGCTAAGTAATACTCCATTGTGTAGATGTACCACAATTTCTGCATCCATTCTTTATTTGAGGGGCATCTGGGCTGTTTCCAGCGTAAGCTTTTAGAATTTAATGTCACCTTTTATACCTATGTTCTCAATAGACATTCCTGTACTTGGTGTTCCAACTGGCTACTAAACAAACAAGATGTAAAGACAACTCTAGTTATAATCAAAACATTTATTTTATTTATCTTTGAAAACATTTATTATTATTATTCATTTATAATTTATTCACTTTGTATCCCAATTATGGCGGCCTTCCTCATCTTTTCCCTGTCCTACCCTCCCTTCCTCTTCCTTCCCTATCCCTCTCCCCTAGTCCACTGATAGGGGAGTCCTTCTCCCTTACTGTCTGACTCTAGCCTATGAGGTCCCATCAAGACTGCCTGGATCCTCTTCCTCTGTGGGCTGGCTAGGTCACCCCACCAGGGAGAAGTGATCAAGGAGGAGGCAACCTACTTCATGTCAGAAATTGCCTCTTCTTTTCTTACTAGGGAACCCACATGGAGACTGAGATGTCTGTGGGCTGTATCTGAGCAGGGGCTCTATGTCCTCACTATATATTTTCTTTGGTTGATGATTCAGTCTCTGCAGTCCCCCCTGGGTTCTGCTGTTTTGGCTTTGTTGGTCTCCTTGTGTGGCTCCTGTACCCTACCAGTCCTTTCATATCCCCTTTCTTCCACAAGACTGACTGTACTCTGTCTGAGGTTTGGCTGTGGGTCTCTCCATCTGCTTCAATCCCCTGCTAGTTGGGGTCTTTTAGAAGACATCTGTGGTAGGTTCCAGGCCTGTTACCTCTCTTCTACTGCTTACAGTGTCTATCCTATTTTCCCTTCTCAATGAGAATTAGGCATCTTCCCTGGGATTCTAAAACATTTATTTTAAAAAAGAACTATGCCTCCTTTTCTAAGTGTTTCCGCCATTTTCCTTCCTTTGCCATTTTCTCCTTTGACATCTTCTCCTCAGATTTACATAGAGTTCAACTAGCTAAATGTAACCAGTTCAATCCAACCCTCATATCAACACCTAGGAATGCAAAGCTGAGTAGGAGAAAAACATGGTTGTGATATTAATATAATGCCTCATTGTAGTTCATGTATCGTTTCCTAGCTGGTAACACTATTTTAGCAGACAGGGGAAGCTTTGTGCATTGATGTTAGGTGGAGAAGTTAGTCTTGGGCATGCATTTGGAAGGTACAATAGTCTTTGGAGCTCTGCCTTTTATTCTGCTTCCTATTTACTATGTGATGAAAGGCCTCTTGTTCTAGAAGGTTTGCCCACGGAGAAGTTCTATTCTGCAATGTCCAGCATCAATAGAATGATGGGATGTGGGCTTAAATCCCTGACATTGTGAGATGATATAGCTCTCATCTCCTCTAATTTGTTCTTTACTCTCACACTGCACACTTATCAGGCCCTCCAGCTTACACTGGCTCCTACTGGTAGTGCCTAAGAGTCTCTAGCCAGCACACAGCGAGTTGTAGGATTTACTTCTTAGTAATTATGTAAGACAGTTCCCCAATAGAATCTTCTCTTTAATTGTGTATATCTGTATGTCTATTCATCTATTATTGAAGCCCAAACATAGCAAGACTTTTGTAAGTGGCAATTTTTGTCACTACTATTATTGCTCTGTCAACTTAAGATTTTTTACGTATTTTGAGCATAGACTTTTCTATGGTTATTATCAGTATAACATAGGTTATGATATTTATTTGGTAAAATTTGATTGGCTTAATAATAAACTTACTGTTATCTTTATTAATATTTCCATTATGGTAAATTTCTTTTTCTTAGAAATAGTATGACAATACAAAATTTCAGGCTAATCACTAATGAACTTAAAATGGAATATTTTTTCTCACCGTAAAATTGCACTCTTTCTTTGATATGTAGCCTGTATCATAGTGAATACAGATTTTCTCTTCTGAAATTCTACATGTCACTGTTACAGCTCAGTAAGCAAGTATTTATAGATAGCAGCTTCAGAAAAATACATACAAAGGACTTTATCTTTTCTTTATGAAATAATTTCTGAAGTACATACATATAAACCATTTTGTTAATAACATATGCAAGGAAAGCAATTATATGTGAGTCAGGGGACAACAATAATGAGTAAGAGAATAGATTAGTGTCAGATTCTGGATATTGAGGTCTGAGATTACCTCTCCATTTCGAAAAGAAATGCAAACAATTAAGTCATGTTGAGTTACAGACATTTAACTTATTTTTAACTAATTAATACTTATTTTTACATTTTTTTCACAAAACTTATCTTCTTCCCATTCCTCCCATTCTCCTTCACTCTCAACTTATAGCCACTTTTTCTTTAGTTATTATTATTGGTACACACATACTCACACATACACATATGCATTTATGTGATCTGCTGAATCCATTTTTGCAGCTTGTAAATACATAATTTTTCAGACCCTATCTATTTTTTATAAATTTTCTATCATTAATATATTATCTATATGAATTTGAGAGAAGAAAATCAATAATCAGGGTTAAAACCAGAACTAAATGTCTATAATGAATTACAACAGGAAAAGTTTTACGTGTTTGAAGTGTAATAAAGATAAATGTTTACATGGTTATTCTATAAAGTGGGTAATTGTATGTTCCAGTAGCATAAATGACAAGAAAAAGTTATTACATTTTGTGCCAGCTGTTTTAGGCATCATAAAAATCAACACAAATTGTATAAATCCACCATGAACCTTCCACCTAAATCAGAAAACAAATGGCTTCAATCTTTACAAATAATGTGAGGGACTGAAAGTCTATGACTGGTCATGTTTTAATTATATAATTACACAATGAAGCTTTCAACAAAACAGTTTTGTTTTCATGTTACCCATGTGTACATCCAAATACATTTTTATGATCACACTGCTGTTTTCAAATACTCAGCTCTGGGCTGTGTCTTTCTTGTAAGTGTATGTGTGTGTATGTGTGTTTTGGGCTGATACAATCAAATCACATTATCACATGAAGCATGTTTAAATTTTGCAAGGATGTTGCCTAGCAACAATAGGGTTGTAGAGCTTGACTTATACACATGTGTATAATGTTATTTATCTTCATTATAACTAAGTAATTTAAGTTGTCAAGTCTCTTGTGACTATAGGATATTTGTTAAGTGTACATTTAATGCTTGACTACATTGTGCTTTCAAAACAAATACAGTTATAAATTTCTGTTATGTTTAAACTATGTAGCTAAAAAAGGTCTCTAATACATCTTTATCTGTGTATAAAAATATCATCTCTCCATCATGAATGTACTAAATGGACCTTGCCAAATAGTGTGCTCTGTGATTTATTCACAAATTGAAACAGAATTAACAGATTTGTGGTGCAGAATCAAATTGTACCTGAGGGAATTGTTAGTCAACTAAACTGAATAAACTTTTAAAAAAGTAATATCCAACTTCAGTAACATCCACTTTAAAATGCCATTAGTCTTACAGAGCCATGCACACATTTACAAGGAAATAAAAATTTCACTCCAACTTACTTTCTTCCCCATAAATATTGAACTATGCATTGGCAATATTAAAATAATTGGTGGTAGGATTTAAATAGATACATGGTATGGTTTTTTTCTAGTTTGTATTTAGTTACCCATTAGATTTCAGATGCTCAGTGTGTAGTTTTCTATTTTTGCACATAATGATAGAATTTATAAAACCAAGCAAGCATGCCTGATTATATATCTAACGGGAACAATATACTTATTAAATTCTGTTATATATTTTTTAATATTTTTGCCAGTTTTAAATGTATGTGTGACTCTGTGTGAATGTGCATATCTGTGTGCACAAGTACATATGTACATATGCCATAGCTCACAAATGAGCTCTCAACTTGCAGGAGTTTCACCCCTGCCTTTGTGCTGGTGTTCAGAATCAAACTCATGTTATCCAGGTTTAGGGTTTTTTTTCTTTACATTTAATATAAATATATAATAAAACAAAAGCTATGAATGGTAATATTCTATATTTAATAAAATCCATCCTCTCATTTGTAAAATAAACATTCATATCAGTGCAAATTTCGAAATAAAACTAACCAAAGTTTATTGTTGCTCTTGTGTTTTATAAATCATTACAGTAGTTTACAAACTTACTTAAGAATGATTCGCATTAAAATCTATAAAAAATAATTTCAATATGAAATAGCCATTATGTTGGCTATTTGTGTGTGTGTGTTAGAGATCAAACAACTAACTTAAATTAACATATTCATATATTTGTTTCTTTTAGATATGTAGTAAGTTGTTTATTTCACTATGATCTAACATAATTTATTCATAATAATGAACTCAGTTCAAGTATATGGGATGAAAATATTACACTAGGATCTAGAACACTATCATGAGATCATCTTATTTAATTATCATTAGTATGTATTTTCAAACTAAATCTTCATTTTTAAAAACATATTTCTTTTGTATTCATCCAAATTGACCATGTATGCATCACGTGTAATCTTGAGATTTCATTCCATTTAATGAAGGTATAGTTTCTAAAACACCAAGGCAAATAGAGAATTGTTCTCATGGTCCATTTGCGTAATCCTAATTTTACAGGGTCATAACCATAAGACACACCTTTCTTTTGTACCCTATTTGCTCCTTGCTGTATTGTGGATTCTGAGTGGTAATGTAATTACCACAGAAAAGTTACATTTACTGAACAATACTTGTGAATCCCTGTCAGATGTGATCTGAAATACATGCCAGATGTTGTACTTGATACATATCAAAGTATTTAATAATTTACTCACAATATTATTTTGCTTCAGGGCTTTAGCAATAGTATTTTGTTACTGGCACAAAAACTATGATTTAATGATAATTTTAGGTTTGACTGTGACCCTTGCCTTACTGGAAGAAGAGAAAAAAAATGGAGGAGACACAGAGAGAAAACAATGCCGTATCCCTTCCTATTTTCCTATTTTCTTTTGAAACCTCTTTCAGTAAGATTTTTTGTGACTTTGTTTATTTTTATATTATTTTATTTAATTATTTACTCTTTATTTCAGTTTATTCACTTTGTATCCCTGCTGCAGGCTCCTCCTTCCTCTTCTCCCCGTAACCCCCACCCCTTCTACCCTATTCCCTTTCCTTAGTCCCCTTAAGAGGGAAGACCTCCTCCTCTTCTATCTGACCCTAGCTTATCAGATTTCATCTTCCTCTGTGTCCTGGCAAGGCTGTACCCCTCAGGGGTAGGTGGTCAACGAGCCAGCCACTGATTGCAAGTCAGAGACAACCCCTATAACACTTACTAGGCAAACCACTTAGAAACTGAGGAGCCTATGGGCTTCTATCAGTCTATGTAGTCCCCCTGGGCACAGGTCTTAATCAAATGGCAGAACAACACTTAAGTAAATTATCAACATCCTTAGTCATTTGATGAATACAAATCAAAATGACCCTGAGATTTCACCTCACACCCATCAGAATGGCTAAGATTAAAAACTCAAGGGATGATGCATGCCAGAGAGGTTTTGGAGAAAGTGGAACCCTCCTCCACTGCTGGTGGGAATGTAAACTTGTACAACCACTTTGGAAAGTAATCTCGCACTTTCTCAGAAAATTAAGAAGAGTGCTTCATTGAGATCCAACCATGCCACTCCTAGGTATTTACCCCCAAAGTGTCCCAGCACACAACAAAGACATTTGCTCAGCTATGTTCATAGCAGCTTTATTCAAAATAGCCAGTATATGGAAACAATCTAGATGTCCCTCAGCAGAGGAATGGAGAGAAAAAAGGTGTGGGATATTTAAACAATGAAACGCTACTCAGCAATTAAAAACAAGGAAATCATGAAATTTGCAGGCAACTGGTGGAAACTAGAAATGATAATGTTGAGTGAGGTAACCCAGAAGCAGAAAGACACATATAGTATATACTCATTTATAAGTGCACATAAGCCATGTAATATAGGATAAACATACTAAATTCTAGAGTCCTAAAGAACCTAAACAAGAAGGAACTTAGAGAAAATGCTAAATCCTCAGAAGGGCAAACAGGATAGACATCAGGAGTAGGAGAAGACAAGGAAAAGGATAGGAGCCTTCCACAGGAGACCTCTGAAAGACTCTACCCACCATCATATTGAAGGAGGTACTGAGACTCATAGCCAAAGTTTGGGTAGAGAGCTGGAAACCTTATGGAAGAAGTGGGAGATAGAAAGACCTGAAGGGTCTTTCAGAAGCCTTCTGTGGTATGCTCCTGTCCTGTTTCTATACCCCTTTCTGCTTTCTCCTTCTTCTAATGTCTATCCCATTTGTCTTTCTAAGTGAGGATTGATCCTCTTATCCCTGGTCCTCCTTCTTGTTTAGCTTCTTTAGTTGTACGGATTTTAGTATGTTTATCCTGTCTTATAGGTCTAGTATCCAGGAAGAGGGACTATCTCTGACATGTAATCAGTGCCTGGCTCTTTGATCACCTCCCCCTGAACAGCCTTACCAGGGTACAGAGAAAGACAATGCAGCCAGTCCTGATGAGACCTGATAGGCTAGGGTCAGATGGAAGGGGAGGTAGACCTCCCCTATCAGTGGACTTGGAGAGCAGCATGGGAGGAGATGAGGGAAGGAGGGTGAGATTGGGAGGGAATGAAGGAGGGGACCACAGCTGGAATAAAAAGCAAATAAAATGTAATTAAAATTAAAAAATAAAAATTTATTTAAAAAAAAACGACCTGGAGCAGACAGGGTCACAATAAGATTATAGTTACTTTTCTTTCCTAACTATTCTGATTAATTGACTGAATTATCTTCATCTGCTAAATGGCATTTAACATATAAATGTGTGTGCATAACCAAATATGATTATATTTTCTCCTATCAAATTCTCACATATCCCTCTTATTATTCATTCTCCCAACTTTATTCATAAGTAATCTAGTGAAGTTGACACAAATCAAATAGGAATGGCAGCAAACAAAATCTAAAAGTGGGAAATAAATTACTTCTCTAAAACTTCTCCTTATTCACACATTTTTTTTCTCATTTATTTATTTTATTCACTTTCCATCCTTGTAGCCTCTTCTTTCCTTTCCTCCCAGTTCCACCCTTCTCCCCTCCTTTTCCTCAGAAAAAGGGAGCTCCATTCCCATCCACCCCAGTTAATCAGGTTGCATCTGGACTGAAGGTGCCCTCTTCTACTGTGGCCTGTCCAGGCCGTCCCATTAGGGTAAAGTGATCTAAAAGTTGGCAAGTGAGTCCGTGTCCAGTGCAGTCTCCACTTCCCTTACTAGAGGCCATCTGCTACATTTTGTAGGGGTCTAGGTCCAGTTCATGCATGGTCCTTGGTTGATGCTTTAGTCTCATGAAACCCTTCTGTTTCCTAGCATTTAAAGAAAGTCTTTATGGATATTTGAAATCAAATCCACTTCACAGCAATCTATACAGCTGAGATTAACAACATTAGGGGGATTTAAAACAAGACTTGTAAATATTTCATATATTAAAAATAAATTGACAAGCAGATACATGCAATTTAGACAGTGAACATATTTTTTTTTAATTTTTTATTTAACTTTTATTAAATACACTTTATTCCTTTTGTATCCCCCCATAACCCCCTGCCTCCTCCCCTCCTGGTCCCACACTCCCCCCCTTTCTGCATGCATGCCTCTCCCCAAGTCCACTGATAGGGGAGGTCCTCCTCTCCTTCTTTCTGATTTTTTTTTGTTTGTTTGTTCTTCTCAATGCAGTTTATTCAGGAACCTTCAACAATCTTCTGACCCTGGGGAAAGCCAGCCCACAGCTTAAAATAGCCTCCGGGTAGCCAACCCCAGCGTGCCTCATGGGCAATGCAGATAGGTCCACATACACGGAAGCAAGCCAGATCCTCAGCCTTAGCCAAATATGGAGTTGTTTGTGACAGAGAGCACTCACCGTC
>REGO01000241.1:427580-446529 GCA_010120015.1 Rhombomys opimus
TGTATAGATGTACCACAATTTCTGCATCCATTCTTCAGTTGAGGGGCATCTGGGTTGTTTCCAGCTTCTGGCTATTACAAATAAAGCTGCTACAAACATGGTTGAGCAAATGTCCTTTTTGTGCACTTGAGCCTCTTTTGGATATATGCCCAGGAGTGGTATGGCTGGATCTTGAGGAAGTGCTATTCCTAGTTGTCTGAGAAAGTATTTTAACATAGAGATATTGAGTGTTTAAATGTTATTATTCAACCAAAAATTTATTCATACTTGATTATTTGAAAGCAATAATAATCCTTGATTACTCAGTGATACACAAGTTGAGGTACTACTGGTCACATGTAAAGAATACAGGAGAATAATTTTATATTAATGCTTTGGGACATAAACAAGAGTTAGATAGGGATAAACAAGGGCCCTTTGACAGAGGTCACATGTTCAATAAATCCTGATTGGCGTTGTGGAAAGTTAACTCAGGGTAAGTTAGCTTCAACAATTAAACATTATATTTCTATATCCCATTTATTACACTTACTGCTACCCACAACTCTTTGTAGTGGAATCATCCACCAGAATACTGTAGACCTACCAAGATCTACAACCATAGAACAAATTGGCTATCCTTTTCTCAGAAAGAACTGTGTATAGCTCAGCTGTCCCCTTACCTGAGACAAACAGTACAGGCTTTTCACATTTGGTTACTCACCCACCAGAAATTAATAATAAGACCCTACTACTGAAGATATCACATGCGTTGGTTATAGGACATGAAGAAAATGAGGTTAGCATTACAAAGAAAATCTTTGATACTTGCTGGCTTTGATAGTGCTGGAAGGTACAATATAATCCAATTCAAAGAAATGGCATCAAAATCCTAAACTGCTGTGACCGGTATGAACTGCAGAAAAGACTGACGTGTCAAAATATAGCCATGGTTACACCAGTAACACTAATGTAATGCAGCAGTGGGGCAGGAGCAACTAACTCCTTTTAAATCAGGGCTGCTCTTCAGGAGGAAACATTTGCTTGGTTCTGTGAATCTTGCCAAAAGCCTTAGTTCAGGACCTCAAGATCTCAGATTTGAAACTACTCCCATTTTGAATGCACTAGCCAACCTCTGAGTTCATCCTCTTTCCACAGAAATTACTGCCACTCTTCCACCTAAGAGAAATCACTTTGTGAAGTGGATGATGGTTAATATAGAAAGTCGCAGTTAATACAGGTGTAGGAATTTAAGATTAGTGGAACCTCAGCCACTACCAGTACATTATATCACAACCTTCCCCACTTGATAATAATTTTTAAGTTTCTGTAGTCAATGTATTCGAGAAAACATTTTTATTATCTTTATTAGGCTACTTACTTACTTTAAATTCTAATCCTAATCCTTCCAGACCCTCCTTCTTTTTTCTCCTCCCTGAGAAAAGGGGATGCTTCTCATAGATATCAACCAGCCTTGGTATATCAAGTTGTAGTAAGACTAGGCACATCTTCTTCAATCGCCTTGCACAAAACTCAAGTCTAAATGGATCAAAGACCTCAAAATAAAGCTAGATACACTAAATATGATAGAAGAGAAAGTGGAGAATTACCTTGAACTAATTTGCATAGTAATAAACTTTTTGAACAGAAAACCAACAGCTCAGGCACTAAGATTAAAAATTAGTAAATGGGAATTTATGAAAATGAAAAGCTTCTGTAAGGGAAAGGACCCCATCAAAAGGAAAAAAAGGCAGCTTATAGAATGGGTAAAGATTTTCACCAACTCTATATCTGACAAAAGGCTTATTTCCAAAATATGTTAAGAAATAATACTGTATCATTTTAAGTAAAATATTCTTAAAAGAACCACAATGAGACTAGTGTTTGCAAATATGAATATATATATGCTAGTCAATGTAATTAGAAAAATCAGATATCAGTCATTAAAAATTCATATTAATTAAGTGTTGTTTTGAAATATGTAGATTTTGATAGTCCAAGCAAAGTATTAAATCTGCAAATTTAATTATGCTTCAAAAGTAAAGAAAGCTGTTGAGTCCTTGTAAACAATACATACTGCATGCATATCAAAAATTAGGGGTTATCCAGGTGTGGTAATGTATGCCATTAATTCCAGGACTGGGAAAGTAGAGTCAAGATACTCTCTGTGGCAGAGTGCATCCTCATAGAGACAGTGAGTTCTATGCCATCAAGGGTGACACAAGACTGTTAGTTAAGAGTTTTATTGCTGTGAGGAGACACCATGACCAAGGCAACTCTTTTTTTTCTTTTTTTTTAACTTTTATTAATTATACTTTACTCACTTTGTATCCCTCCATAAACCCATCCCTCCTCCCCTCCTAATCCTACCTTTCCTCTCACTTCTTCACGCATGCCCCTCCCCATGTCCACTGATAAGGGAGGACCCCCTCTCCTTCCTTCTGATCTTAGTCTATCAGATCTCATTAAGAGTGGCTGCATTGTCATATTCTGTGGCCTGGTAACACTGCTCCCCCCTCAGAAGGAGGTGATCAAAGAGCAGGCCAATCAGTCTATGTCAGAGGCAGTCCCTCTTCCCATTACTATGGAACTCACTTGGACACTGAACTGCCATGGGCTACATCTGTGCAGGGGTTCTGGGTTATCTCCATGTGTAGTACTTGGTTGGAGTATGAGTCTTTGGAAAGACCCCTGTGTTCAAATTTTCTGGTTCTGTTGCTCTCCTTGTGGAATTCCTGTCCTCTCCAGATCTTATTATTTCCCACTTCTTTCACAAGATTCCATGACTCTGCCCAACAGCTGGCCTTAAGTCTCAGCATCTGCTTTGATAATCTGCAGGGCAGAGCCTTTCAGAGACCCTCTGTGGCAGGTTTCTAGCTTGTTTCCTGTTTTCTTCTTCTTCTGATGTCCATCTTCTTTGCCTTTCAGAATGGGAAGTGAGCATTTTAGTCAGGGTCCTCCCTCTTGATTAGTTTCCCTAGATGTACAGATTTTAGTAGGTTTATCCTATATTATATGTCTATATGAGTGAGTATATACCAAGTGTGTTTTTCTGCTTCAGGGACAGCTCACTCAGGATGATCCTTTCTAGTTTCCACCATTTACCTGCAAATTTCATGATTTCCTTATTTTTCATTGCTGAGTAATATTCTATTGTGTAGATGTACCACAGTTTCTTCATCCATTTTTCAGTTGAGGTGCATCTGGGCTGTTTCCAGCTTCTGGCTATTACAAATAAGGCTGCTACAAACATGGTTGAGCAAATGTCCTTTTTGTGTACTTGATCCTCTTTTGGATATATGCCTAGGAGTGGTATGGCTGGATCTTGAGGAAGCGCTCTTCCTAGTTGTCTGAGAAAGTGCCAGATTGATTTCCAGAGTGGTTGTACAAGTTTACATTCCCACTGGTAGTGGAGAGGGTTCCCCTTTCTCCACAACCTCTCCAGCATGTGTTGTCATTTGAGGTTTTGATCTTGGCCATTCTGATGGGTGTAAGGTAAAATCTCAGGATTGTTTTGATTTGCATTTCCCTAATGGCTAATGATGTTGAGCATTTCTTTAACCAAGGCAACTCTTATGAAGGAAAACATTTAATTGGAGCTGGCTTCCAGTTTTAGAGTCCATTATCATCAGGGTGGGAAGGATGGCAGTTTGCAGGCAGACATGGTGCTGGCAGAGTGAAAGTTCTACATCTTGATCTGCAGGCAGCAGGGAGACACCTTATTATACTGACCAGACTTGAGCATACATCAGACCTCAATGTCCACCTCAGTAGTGACATACTTCTTGCACCAAGGCCACACCTACTTTAACAAGACCATGCCTCTAATAGTGCTACTCCCCATGGACCAAGTATTCAAACACATGTGGTTAATGGGGGCCCAACTCTTCAAACTACGAAAAAGACCATGTATGAAAATCGGGTGTGAGGATAGTAAATCTGCAATTGTAAATCAGTGCTTGAGTGCCTGCCTATCATGCACAAGGCTTAAGTATCTAAGTTCCTGCTTCTAGTATTCACCTTTTCCTTTACCCAAATGAAAGATGATACCAGCACAGCAGCAAACACAAATAATCCATGTAGTCAGAGCAAGAGCACAGAAGGGTGGTGACTTTGAGACGTCCCGGGCTACACAATGCGAAGTTGTAAGTACATTAAGGGAAGGAAGCGGACATGCAGAGCTAAAAGAAAAACAGAAAGCCCAAAGAAAAACCGATGTGACTGTTCAGGGACGATGCTCACTCTAAAACACTTAAAAGTATTTCAAAGGGAGGAAAATCAAGAACATGTGCTGTTATTATAATTACAGTGCACTGAGGTATAAATCCAAAAGGCCACTGAACTTTCAGAATCCAAGAGTTTAGCAGTGCACATAAAAACCCTACTCTGGTTGGTGGAGCATAACAAAGCTATAATTTTACTGGAGGATTTAACCAAGAGTATAATGTTGGAACCTGCATCCAAGATTAAATTCAGCTCCGTTTTCTCTAGTTTTGTAGTGATCCCAATTCTTAGGTGCCAATAATAATTTCCATTTTTCTTGGATTATTTAAGAACATGGTTTGAAAATGGAGACTGAATATATAATAGCTTAAATATTAAAATGATTTTTTTACTTTTGAATGCTTACATAAATTAGAAATATAAACATAGCATGATGATGTCTATCATAGTAATGAAATATTTTAAATAAGCCAAATCCTCTGTTGCATAATGCAACAGATGGTTTATTCATTTCCCATTCTAAAATTTAGAAACACTTTCTAATAAACAGAAAGGAAACTGGTTAGAACTGAAATGATAAAATTTGATCATCAAAATTGCTAAGAGCATCTGCCTTCTGTAACTAATTTATAACCTCCATCTTTTTAATCTCACTATTTTTACTAGGCCATTAATGTCTCTATTTATTGTTCAAAGACATTTTCTTTTGGGTATTAAAGCTCTTGCGGCTATGTTTTTGCAAAGAATACACTGAGAAAAGTAAAGAGAAGAGGACTCACAGACAGTGTTTATGTAATGACCTGTTAACTAGCTTGGGTTGGGGAGATCTCTCAGTGTGTGAATTGCTTGATCTGTAAGTATGAGGATTTGAGTTAGCAAATCCTAGCACCCATGCAACAGATGTCCTATGCACTCCTGTAACCTAGAACTAAGAACAGAGACAAGCTGAATCAGGGGTTTGCTCGAAAACAAGTCTACCAATTATTGAATGCCAGGTGCAGTGAGGTAACTCAGGCTCATGTAAATAAGATGGTAAATGGTAAAGAAGGAATAATTGGATGCTAATATTAGTCATAACAGGTACCCACACATTCCCAAACATACTCACCAAAACATTCATGTAGAACAAATACACAGACACAAAAAAATAATTATTTTTTACTTCACACACACACAAAAACAAAAACAAAAACGTATCCACCAAAAACGAACGTCACTGAGAAAGAATTTAATAATACATAAATCCAAATGAAAATGTCTGTATCACCTATGTCAGTTATGGTAAGAATAAATTGTGATGATTAAACAAAAAAAAAGATAATGCAGAAAAAAAAAAGAAAAAGAAAATGTCCTTTGGGCCATTATCAATTTTGCATCTAACTATTAAAAAAAAAAAAAAAAAAAAAACACCTTAACTTCAAATTGCTTAATAGAGCCGAAGAAGATTTCAATGAGAATGTCATTTAAGTTGAACGCAGGGCCCCAACTCTTGAACAGTTTAAGAAGGAGGAGAAGGGGTGGCCTTTTTGGAGGAGTTGTAGCTTCGAAGTTTTAAAAAATTCCCATGCCAGTTGACTTTTGCTCTTTTCTCAAATGGTTGTTTGTGTCTCAAAAGGAAAGCTCTAAGTTACTCGTCCAGGGCCATGCCTTACTGCTCTCTGCCCTTACGGTAACAAACTAGAATGTTCTGGAACCATGAACCCCAAATTAAATGCTTTCTTTTATTCAAAGTGGTCCTACTTTGTATTTGCAAATTCATTGAAGATGCATATAATGATTATTAACATATATCATAAAGTTATTTTCAGATTGCCTAAGAAACAGAATTTACTCCTTATGGCTTGGCATCACTACTAAGTTGAGTACTCTGAATGCGTTCCTTCCCCCAAAAGATTCAGTAAGGCATCTTTGTCATCCTGGCAATTTCCTCATTAGGCTGATTTTCTCATCACTTGGTTGTTGCTCTTCACAGCTTGACTATTTTCTTCTCTGAGAACAGAGCATGAAGTAAGAAGGAGCAGACAGTACTGAAGATGCACTTTTTTTCAAGGATCCTTTAGTCTTTTTTAAATCACACATGGAAAGTCACTGAAGTCCACCATAGACTACATTTCATGTTTTATTGGTGTGAGTAAGGTAATATATTCATCCTTACTACCTAATCCCTAGCAACATGGAACAAGCTTGCCAGGATTAGTGAAACCAGTTTTTCCAACTGGCATCTTGACATTTTTGGACTAGGAAACCCACTATAGACCAGGACTGTTTCTAATCCCTGGAAACTAAATGCCTGTGTCTTATCACCATGATAGCCAACATGACTCTCCATACATTCTGGAGACTGGGAGTTGCCAACCACTGAGAGTTGGTGATTAAATACAGAGGCTGGGCATGCTGCCCAGAGAATAAAGTCACTTATTCTCAAATCAATGGAAAACAAAGACTGGCCTTGAGGAGATGAACAGTGTCAGTCACACTTCTGTGAGGCAATGAACTAATTATTTCATTATGTCTGTTTGTTCATATAGTTTGCCACTAACAAGGCTCTCGTCAGTACATCAGTTTGTTAAGTTATTTTTAATTGAACAAGTTGTATAGTGCCTCTAAACATCAAAGTTGTTATCTTCAAAATGATAATTTTTAGTTTGCACGATGCTTTGTCTTACTTAAAATATAAGCGCGAGCAAACCTGAGTTTTATTTATTTTTTTATATTAGGTGTTGTGACTATGTTAAACTGTGATTGAGAAGTTGCACAAATTATAAAATATAAAAGAATAAATTAGATTTCTACAAGTTTTCATGATTCCCCTGAGAAATATCCAAAAGTATGAGCAACCAAACATGTAGATATAATATAAATATTATATTATATCAAGTAAATATACCATGTGAATACAAGAAACACATTCCAGATATGAAAAACACGCTTAAATAAGAAGCTCAAGCAATCATTTTCAAAAATTGAAAATGGACCCGAGCTTTGTGTTTAGGTACATGTGTTAATATCTTAACAGTTTTATAACTAAATTATTTTTTCTATTTATTATAGCTTAATAACCTTCTTAATGCTAGTGTAACTTGTGTAAAACTGTGAATGATCGACCTGCCTAGATATGAAAATGCCTATAACATTATCGCAAAATTGTTTTTCCACAATGATGAATTTTTGCCAACAATTATTTTTAAATGTTGGTTCATTTTATGTAAAATATTTCTCTAATTACATATTCATATATAGTATTCATTTATATGTAGGTATGTTTATGCTAGTTAATGTTTAATACATAAACTCATATTCTCCACTTACCAACTTCATTCCCTAAACACCAACTATGTTTATGTCTCATTGCCATTCATGTTTCATAACTCAGGTAAAGTATCACTCTAAAGTCAATGGCCCAACTTTCTCTAATGATTTAGTAGATCCTTTAGATGTTCTTATGCCTCATGCTAATGCAGTAAGTAACTAGGCTTCTGCAGTATGTAACTCAGTGAAAGTAATCCACTAGTATTCTTTCACAAGACTTTACATACTAACAACTAACAGCACTCAGTCTGTCATGCCATTCTAACTATGCGTAACGAAATACCACTGAAGACGTCATTTAGTTAGTACCACATTATCTTTATGAGTGTTATGGTATAATCCGGATGTTCTCCTTCACTTCATAATTAGTGAGGAAAGAATGGAAAGAAGTAGGTAACTTAGCTTATACTGTTAATATATATAAGAAAAATAGAATTCAAATACGCTCTTCTCCACAGCTTTTATGTGCATGTCAGATGTTTATAATAGCTATAGTCAATATATGAGTCACTAAATGAACCTGGGCGCCAGGCTAATCAGTTGAACAGGAGCATGTGCCCATCCTTCTCTTCCAGAAGTCAGTACTTCCCGTCCTCTAATGAGGCTAGCACATCTATTTATGTATTCATCCTTTATTACTCTGTGCATTCACTGTCTTCTCACCTCCTCGTTCTCTCCTAACAGCTAACGACATTGTGGCACAAAGGTCTTATATTCCATACATGGGATTTTCCATGCATATAGAAAATGCTTTGCTGTAAAATTCAGAACTCCTAGAGTGTCTCTCATATGTTGGATTTCATTCTCTGAATTGATATAGGTTTTAGAATACAGTTATTTCTTGTTCTTCAACTTTCTTTTATATCATTCAATGGCTACTTAACTCAAGACTACTTTAAAATAGGTTTATTGCCAGGGATATATGATGGAAAATAAATTTTGAATAATACATCTACCAAAATAAGAAGCCATAAGTGTTCAGCATCCTCATATTCTCCGATATTTTATTTTAAAAAGAGATACTTATTTAAAATAAAATAAAAACTTAGGAGTTTGAATGCCTAGTATACCAATCAGAGTCAGAAGAGCTGAGATCAAGGTTGAGGCTAGTTAACAAAATCTGTCATTTGGCTTAATATCAATCTTTCTGAGGTTCAGTTTGTCACTAAAAATCAAATTCTAATGTATAACTAAAACTTAAAAGTTATAGAATGAATCTCATGTATTCATTAATTAATTAAAATATAAAATAATTTTTGTAAGCTTTACTCACCAATATATTTTTTGGAAATATGTATTATTCAGAGACTCAAAATATCTGTTAAAATTGGCATTCTAAATGTTAGTTATTTTTCATTGATATGATTTACATTTCTATATAAATGTGAATTTATATGTTTTTGTATTATATTTTTATAAGATAAACAAATTATTTAATTTAGAAAACTTACATAAAGTGAAAACAAAAATTATTTTTATGATATTATTTGCTATTTTTCAAAAGTAATTTCCATATTACTTTCTGAGTATACTAATACTCTAGGAAAATAAACTTATCTCTGCTGTATGAAAAATACAGTCATGTCTCAGGGCTGAGAAGATGGCTGAGTAGCTAAAGTGCTTATCATGTAAAGTTGAAGGTCTGAATTTAGATCTCTAATACCAAGTCATAGACTGGACTCATTGGAACACACTTGTAACTGAGAAGATTAGGAAAGATATTCCAGGACTCAGTGTCTAGCCATTGTGATAAAGACAGCAAGCTATAACTCTCAGCTTTTTAATTAAGCTGAGTTTTACTCATCACTATTCACTGATCTTCAGGGGTTATAATATAATGTGTGGGTCATCTGGACTTGGTTCTGGACATTCACTGGGACAGTTCTATATTGTAAACTATTTGGAGCTGATGTGTACATAAAACTATGAAAAGTACGTGCTCATTTTTAGCACGTATCCTGCAAAATCATAACTAAAATTTAGTTTAAGCTATCTACCCTCATGAAATTTGATGTGACCAAAGAAATTCACATGGAAGCTACCAAAACCATTGTTATGCTGATATATTCTGCCTTCTGGAATAGAGGAAAATCTAACATATACAATAGTTAATTCATCACCTGATATTCATGAGGAACACACGATTTTGCCAATATATGGGTTGAAAATAACTCAGTATTATATATGATCAGTTGTTGAATATAATAATTTGATACATAGGACATGCAGTGTGATTCATTTTGTAATTTGCAAATTTGACATATTGCAAGAAAATATATATATTTACTTAGAAATGAAGCCAAAGTTGTCATTAATAACCAAGTTTCATTAAAAAAAACCAGTGTAAATAATTCTTATTTTGGAGGCACTTCCTATTTTGTTTCAGTCTTCGCTGATAAATTGTGTAAATTAAATCACAGAATTGCTGAACATCTGTAGCTTGCATTAAGTTACATTATTATTTTAAAACTGTACTTCCTTATAAGCAATACCATTTTAGATATGAAAAGACACTAAAGTAGTGAACTTCTTAATCCAAATCTTGAAAAAGTAAACCAAATCAAGTCTTTGTTCTCATGTTAGAAAGCAGAGTGCCTTTTCTTTTTGGCAAAGATAGTTAACTTAAAATCTATATATTATGCATTGCTTTCTTAGCCACATTTAAATTTTCTCTCAAAAAATACATGAACAGATATGTCAAAATATACAGTTTATATAAAGTGGTAAACTACATTGTGAAAATCTTCTGATATTTCTTGTCTGCCTGGGAGAATGAGAACTCTAACATATTAATAATATATCATCATTATAGTCTTCCTGCTGCATTTATAAGACTGCTTTGCAGGAATCATCTAAGCTAGAAGGTTTGAATATTTATACATGAATGGCATTTCAGCAGCCATATCTGCACTATAAACATCAATTCTATCTTGTGCATAAGTGTCTCAGCATTAATATCTGTAAACCACACATTGGATTTCACAATCTTAGCTCATGTTCCTGCTTCATGAAACAATAGGGCATTTTGTCACAAAGCTTTAGCTATGTACACATTCATCAAATTGTGATTAGCTGAGGTCAAGCTTTCAGCTGCAAATAACATTCATAGCGTTTGATAAATAATGCAATAAAATATCATTAAGTGCTGGAGCAAATGGATGAGCTACTTTTCACCCCTTCTGTTGCTCAGCTATGATCTTTAGGGCTGCACAACTCTCAGTAGAGCCTGAGCAATAATGGGCTTGTTATTGAATCTATTAACTTAATATTTTCCATTTTATTGCACATTCTAGACAAAACAAACAACTGGCAGTATTTACAATGTCAGTGAACACTGGTTAAATAGATCTTTACTTGCCCTATGTCTCAGATGTTTTTAAAATGCAGTTCATGCAACTGTTTATAAATACAAATAAGAAAAATATAAACAACCTTAGTGGAAGTTTCTCCACAGTCTCTTTTAGAGGAAAATCAATATTGCTTTCTCATAAATGTTTCACTTTTATTTTTAGATATCTACTTTGAGCATAGTTGTCATATCTGTATGTAATGCATACAGAGGTGCATTTCAATTCTATACTATACATAAGTGTCTCAGCATTAATATCTGTAAACCACACATTGAATTTCAAAATCCTAGCTCATGTTCCTGCTTCATGAAACAACAAGGCAATTTTTCACAAAGCCTTTGCTATGTACACATTCATCAAATTATGATTAGCTGAGCTCCAGTTTGCTGCTACAAATTACATCCATACTATTTGATAAATAATGTGATATATTGCATTAATAATAAAAATAATGATGCAAAGAGTATTAGGGTCAGATGCATATAGTCATTTTATCTGAGGGACAAGGACTAGTAAATGAAAAGGCCGCATATTGTCATTATTGTGGGCTGAAAGTCACTTGGAAATTTTAAGACAGAAATTAGTTAATTCAGAAAACTCTTGTCATTTTGCTTCCGAAGAAGTATAGAGAAGAAGTACAAATTCTTTACAGTGATTCACATGTTGACAGAATATATGTAAAAATCATAAAATTATGTATCTATTTAAGATGACTTATATAAAATTAGAAATTAACAAGAATAAATATGTAAATTGTAAACAAACAACTTGTCCAAAATTGTATTTAGTTGATAATTAATTTGCTGTAAGAGAGATAGTAGGATTCGGATTCAGTGAAGAAGGAAATCTGGTGAGGATGTAACTGGGAAGGAAAAAGGGGCAATAAAGGAGGAGGGGAAAGAAGGAAGGATAAATAAAGAAAGTTGAAAGGCCATAGACAAGCATATTATATTATTTTTATTTAATGCCTATATAACAAATATAAATGTATTTGTATCAGATATACATATACAGGGAAAGTTGGTTTCCATAAATAGACACAGGTACACCCCTCAGACCCACACACAAATATATATGCAAAGACAGACAATGCTTTATATTAGAGTGATGTTACTCCCCCAAAGAGCCATAGCTTATTTAAAAGAAACCCCATTGCCAGGCATGAGAAACCCCTCTTGACTTGTTCATGAGGAGAGTCCATGAGAATTTGGAATAATATAAGATATTGCCATTTCCTTCAATTTCCTCCCAGAACCTGAAGGAAAGGTCTTATTGCTGAAGACACCAAAACATAAGACCTGGATAAATTCAGCCTGGACCGACCTGGAAACAGCCTCCCTGATGATTAGCTCTCATGTGTCAGAAGGGGTTCTGCAAGTTGCCAGGGGATAATTGTAATCAAAGCACTACCCATATGTAAGTCAATGAACCAAATCAATATTCAGAAAACCAAGAAATGCCCAAAAGTAGAATAGGGCCACTTTTATCTTGAAAAATATAACAACAATGTAAGTAGACTTTTGGCCTTCTCAGCAGGAATGAAGCCATGTTTTGTACTTCAAAACTAGCCAACTGTCTGGGGTTGGTGAGGTCATAGAGCCTGCAGGAGAACTTCCTACTGTGAATTTCTTAACCCTGTATAATTTGTAACTACTTTCTAAATACTTATCCCCACAGATAAGTGTAACTCTCACTTTTCATCGAGAATATTTTACAGCAGCCAGAAACTATTGAAGAAGGCAAAAGTAGTCAAAATAAGAAAAATAGTTCTAACTGTGAACTGACCAGACCCAAAAGATATATTTACATCTCATTTTTAAACCTAAACTTCAGGAATGTCAACGAAAATGGGGAAAATGGACTATATATTTTAGTATGTTTATCCTACATGTATAGCTAATATCCACTCATAAGTGAGTATATACAATATGTGTCTTTCTACTTCTAGATTACCTCACTCAGGATGATCTTTTCTAGCTACACCATTTGTCTGCAAATTTCATAATTTCCTTCCTTTTTTTTAAGTGTTGAGTAGTATTCCATTGTATAAACATACCACAATTTTCTGTATCAATTCTTCAGTTGAGGAACATCTAGTTTTTCCATATTCTAGCTATTATGAAAAAAACTGCTATGAACACAGATGAGCAAATGTCCTTGTTATATGGTTGAGTATCTTTCGGAACAAGGAGGACCCTAGGGAAGAGGCTAAAACCTCATTCAGAAGGGCGAACAAAACAGACATTGGAAGTAGAAGATGACAGAGAACAGGACAGAAGCCTTCCACAGGAGCCTCTGAAAGATTCTACCCATTAGAGTATCGAAGGAGATTCTGAGACTCATTGCCAAACTTTGGGCAGAGTGAAGGAAACCTTCTGGAAGAAAGGGAGATAGAAAGATCTGGAGGGAACAGGAGCTCCACAAGGAGACCAACAGGGCCACAAAACCTGGGGCCTAAGGGGCTTGCAGAGACTGATATTGTAAACAAGGACCATGCATGGAGAGGACCTAGAACCCCTGCTCAGAGGAAGCCCATAGGCTTCTCAGTTTCCAAGTGGGTTCTATAATAAGGGTAACAGGGTCTGTCTCTGACATGTACTCAGTGACAGGCTCTTTGATCACCTCTCCTTGAGGGATGCAGCCTTGCCAGGCCACAGATGAAGATGATGCAGACAGTCCTGATGATCTGATAAGCTAGGGTCAGATGGAAGGAGAGGATGTCTTCCCCTCTAAGTGGACTAGGAGAGGGGCATAGAGGGAGAAAAAGTAGGGCGGGTGGGACTTGGCGGGTAGATGGGGTAGAGAGATTACAGTTGGGATTCAAAGTGAATAAATTGTAATAAATAAATAGTAGATAGATAGATAGATAGATAGATAGATAGATAGATAGATAGACAGATAGATAGATTGATTGATAGATAGAGATGATAGAAAATGGAGAGGAAGTGTTGTAACATCTAGAGGACCAGCATGTAAGACGTGAACAATGACAAAAGTAGTTTACTTGCCGCCATGAAAAGAGGAAAATCTGAGCACCATATTTCTGTAGGAAGAGGAAAAGAGGAAAGAGCTTCAGGGAATAAATGGGTCCTAAGAGAGAATGACTGTTTTGTTTTTTTTTTTTCCAAGAAAAACCTCCCCAGAGGTTATTCATTCTCAATAATTAAATTAAAAACTAGAAAGTATAAATTTCAAATTAAAAATGAAAACCTTAAGTGAGGGGAACAAGGACTATTTCTAACAGGAACTCAATGAAGATACCTGATAAAACAGGATCAGATGAATGGGGGGAGGTCCCCCCTACCAGTGGACTTAGAAAGGGGCACAGTGGTGATGAGGGAGGGAGGGAGGGAGTGGGAGGGAACGAGGGTTCGGGGCACGGCTGGGATACAGAATTAATAAAATGTAACTGATAAAAATAAAAATTAAAAAAAAAATCCAAAAAAAAAAAAAAAAGTTGTTACAGAGTACATCCATGATTATGTCACAAAGGTCTCTTCATGCAAATTACCAATAACATATTAGTTTCTAGCACATGCATTATTAGGGAACATATTCAAGCTATACTAATAAGTTTTGTAAGCCCTCCTCACTAAATTTATCCTTGGATAATCCTGTGCTTTCATTTTAGTGCTAGGTGTCACTTTTATGTCTGTAGTGTCACTTGTAAGTCTAACAGCCAGCATGACTAAACTTTCAGATTGTATGTAGTTACATGTTATTCACCCTACTACTAATCTTATAGTTTCCCTTGTCCTTTAGGAATTACATAACCACATTGTGTAATTCCTCTACGTCATGATTTCCACATCTTTCTGTAACTTTACTGGTAATGACTGTCCTCAATCCTGAAACTTAAAAGTTTTGGGTAAAATAATACTGTTGATATCTTGGTGACTCCTCATTGAAAAAAAAAAAAACAAACAAACAAACAAAAAAAAAACAAAATTAGAATTTAATAAATGCTGATAATTTTAAAATAAATTATAAAGTTGTTTTGTGTAATTCTATTACACATGTCAAAACAAACACCTACATATTCAAGAGGAACTCAATTTTCTACTTTTAAAGCTCCAAATTCAAGTGTAATGGAGTACTACATTATAATGCATTGTTGTCATATTTATCACTAGACACTAATCACAGTCTCTTCCACTGTAATTCCTAAAATATTCCTCTGTTTCTATTTTGTGAAATAGTTTGAAGAGAATTGGAGTTAGGACTTCTTTGAAGGTCTGGTAGAATTCTGAGCTGAAACCATCTGGCCCAGGGCTTTTTTTGGATGGGAGATTTTGATGACTGCTTATATTTTCATGGGAGATATACAGCTATTCAAACTTTCTACCAGATCTTGACTTAATTTTGCTAGATTGAATCTATCAAGAAAATTGTCCATGTCTATTAGATTTTTGGATTTTGTGGCATATAGACTTTTGTAGTATGACCTAATGATTGTTTGGATTTCCTCAGTGTCTGTAGTTATGTCCCCCTTTTCATTTCTGGTTTTGATGATTTGGATAGTTTCTCTCTGCCTTTTAGTTAGTTTGGCTAAGGGTTTGTCTATCTTGTTTGATTTTCTCAAAGAACCAGCTCTTTGTTTCATTCATTCTTTGATTAGTTTTATTTGTTTACAATTGATTGATTTCAACCCTGAGTTTGATTATTTCTAGCCATCTGCTCCTCTTGGGTGTATTTGTTCTTTTTAGGGCTTTTATTTGGGCCATTAAGTTGCTTGTATGAGATATTACAAATTTCTTCTTGAAGGTACTTAGTGCTGTGATGAAAAAGTCAGTATAATATAGACATACAGCTTTATTATCTTATATTTTTTATAATCTTCGAAAATGTGAGTTAACTTTAACCGATACACAGAGATTTAAAAGAAGGCATCCAGGACAATCTTTCATAGATACCACCGTTTGCTTGCAAAGTTCATGATTTTCTTGTTCTTTATTGCTAAGTAGTATTCCATTATGTAAATGTACCACAATTTCTGTATCCATTCTTCAGTTGAGGGACATCTTGGTTGTTTCCAGATTGTGGCTACTATGAATAAAGTTGCTAATAACATTGTTGAGTAAATTTTCTTCTTGTGTACTTGAGCATATTTTGGATACATGCCTAGGAGTGGTATAGCTAGCTGAATCTTAAGGTAGCACTATTCCTAATTGTCCCAGAAGCAGAAAGACTCACATGGTATATGCTCACTTATAAGTGGATATTGGACATATAATATAGGAAAAAGATACTAAAATATGTACACCTAAAAAGCTAAGCAAGAAGCAAGACATTAAATAAGATGGTCAAAATCTCAATCAGAAAGGCAAGTGGACAGACTTCGGAAGAGAGAGAAAAAAGGGAACAGGGCAGGAGCCTACAACAGAGGGCCTCTGAAAGACTTTACCCATTAGGGTATCAAAGCAGATGTTGACACTCATAGCCAAACTCTGGGCAAAGTAAAGGGAATCTTATGAAAGAAGGAGGAGATGAAAAACCTGGAGGGAACAGAAGCTCCTCAAGGAGAGCAACAGAACCAAAAAATCTGAGCAAAGGGGTCTTTTCTGAGACTGATACACCAACCAAGGAACATGCATTAAAATAACCTAGAACTCCTGCACAGATGTATCCCATTACAGCTCAGTCCAAGTGGATTCCTTAGTAATAGGAAGAAGGACTGTCTCTGACATGAACTCAGTGGCTGACTCTTTGATCACCTCCCCCTGAGGGGTGAGCAGGATTACCAGGCCACAGAGAAAAACAATGCAGCCAATCCTGATGAGATCTGATAGGCTATGATCAGAGGGAAAGGGAGGTCTTCTTCCCTATGAGTAGACTAGGGGATAAGCATGGGAAGAGAAAAGGGAGGCAGGGCAGGATTGGGAGTGGCCAATGGAGGGGGCTACAGCTGGGATACAATGTAAATAAACTGTACTTAATAAAAATAAATTAATTAAAAAGTAAAAGAAGATTTTATAATGCATATCTTCATTGATTTCAACATTTTATATTGATTGATGTTTACTATCACCTCAAAATATTAAGTATCATGTTTTTGTCTTCTCTTTACAATTCAATGTTTATATATATGGAATTATTTTTAACTTTTATGATTCAGCTTAACATATAGCTTAAAATTTGTACAAAAAACCTGTATTAAAGACACATACTTGCTTGTTTAGGTGAATAGATTTAATTATGTTTATCATATCTTATAGGTCTAAATAAGTGAG
This sequence comes from Rhombomys opimus, assembly GCA_010120015.1. NCBI lineage: Eukaryota > Metazoa > Chordata > Mammalia > Rodentia > Muridae > Rhombomys > Rhombomys opimus. The sequence continues at coordinate 444,673 of REGO01000241.1, forward strand.
ATAATACCATTTATGTCTTTCTCCTTCTGGGATACCTCACTCAGAAGGATCTCAGGGTAAGATGATCAATTCTCACTTAGAAAGACAAACGGGATGGGCACTGGATGTAGGAGAAAACAAGTAACAGGACAGGAGCCTACCACAGAGGGCCTCTGAAATACTCTACATAGCAGTGTATCAAAGCAGATACTGAGACTCATAACCAAACCTTTGGCAGAGTGCAGGGAATCATATGAAAGGAGGGGGAGTTAATATGACCTGGAGAGGATAGGAGCTCCACAAGGAGCAAATATATCTGGGCACAGGGGTCTTATATGAGACTGTTTCTCCAACCAAGGACCATATATGATATAACCTAGAACCTCTGCTCAAATCTAGCCTGTGTTAGCTCGGTTTCCAAGTGAGTACCCTAGTAAGGGGAACAGAGACTATTTCTGACATGAACTCAATTGTGGGTTCTTTGACTTCCCCACCCCCGAAGGGAGGAGCAGCTCTTTTAAGCCACAGAGGAAGACTTTGCAGCCAGTCCTGAAGATACCTGATAAAACAGGGTCAGATGAAAGGGGAAGAGGTCATCCCCAATCAGTGGACTTGGAAAGGGGCAGGGAGGAGATGAGGGAGAGAGGGAGGGAGGGAGGGCTTGGGAAAGGATGAGGGAGCAGGATACAGCTGGGATACAGAGTTAATAAAATGTAAGTAAAATAGAAAAAAGAAAGAAAGAAAGAAAGAAAGAAAGAAAGAAAGAAAGAAAGAAAGAAAGAAAGAAAGAAAGAAAGAAAGAAGGAAGGAAGGAAGGAAGGAAGGAAGGAAGGAAGGAAGGAAGGAAGGAAGCTGAGCCAGTCATGAGAAAAAGCCAATATGCCATGTCCCTCTATAATCTCTGCTTAAACTTCGGTATCCAAGTTTCTGCCTGGCTTATCTCAAGGATGTCTTATAACTTGTAAGACAAAAAAGCCTTTTTCACCATCAAGTTGATTTTGTTTAGTGTTTTTATCACAGCAGCAGAAAAAAAAAAAAAAAAAAAAAAAAAAAAAAAAAAAAAAAAAAAAAAAAAAAAAAAAAAAAAACAGCAATGAAAGGTTCTACTTAAAAACAAAAACAAAAACAAAAAAAAAACTAATGTCTTCCTCTGTGAGGTGTGGTGTGGGCATCATTGGACCAACCTACCATTTATAATGCTTTAATTTTTCACTTCTCATGAATTTCTCATTCACGGCAGTATTTATAAGGTTTCATTGAAAAGAAAAAATGGGGGGGCGGAGCCAAGATGGCGACGAGCACACACCTTTTCTGAGCAGTGGAATACCTGAACTTCTGAGTTGGTGAATGGAAGGACCTCTAACCCAGGAAGACAACGGCGGAGATTTCTAGGCCAACAGGGAACATCACAGGAGGTGAAAACTTCGGTCTCGGGTCACCCGGGGACTTGTTTGGGGAAGGAGAGAAACGGCCCTTTGATCTCGCGGCACTCCCCTCCCCCAGACCTCCCTCCACCTCCGCACAGCGGCACAGCTGACTGGTCTTTCTCAGAGCAGACCTAACTGCCTGAGGTATACAGCCGCTGGGGCAGAGCTCCAAGCCCTTTAGCAGCAGGCAAAGATCAGCAGTACGTGTCCCGGAGTCCCAGACCTCGCGGCGGCTACACCATCCCCCCAGGGCCCGAGTCTGCTGGACGCCATACTAGCTCCACAGAATCGCCATCAGTGAAGGTACAGCCCTCCCAATCCCACAGTGACAGAGAATACGCCATATATTCACCAAAACCAGGCAGAAACGCCATACAACCTAGATACACCAGGTGCTGGGCCTCCCAAGCTTGGAGAGCACAGTGAAGAGACCCCAGGACTTCCCAGAAAG
>REGO01000241.1:453578-573018 GCA_010120015.1 Rhombomys opimus
CCTGTGGTAGCTCAGTAACCAATTGGTTTCCCAAAGTGAGGGGAACAAGGACTATTTCTAACAGGAACTCAATGAAGATACCTGATAAAACAGGATCAGATGAATGGGGGGAGGTCCCCCCCTATGAGTGGACTTGGAAAGGGGCACAGTGGTGATGAGGGAGGGAGGGAGGGACTGGAAGAAAACGAGGGTTCAGGGCACGGCTGGGATACAGAATTAATAAAATGTAACTGATAAAAATAAAAAAAAGAAAAGAAAAAATGGCGTGCACCATGGAGAGATTATTTTCCTCTTTCATTTTGATTATGAATTTTGTTACCAGAATGTAAGGAAATCTCCACTGAGCCCTGTGATTTGAAGAAGAATAATAAGAGTCAGGAAATCAATAATTAGTAAAAACAATTTAGAAAGAAACACAATAAATTTTTACATTTGAAAATTAAAAAAAAAATACATACTTTCTAGTTTGCTATCTTATCCAGTAAGATATACTCTGGTTTACAGAAAGCCACAAAATAATTCTGCTTATATAGACAGTTTACTCTTCCCAGTTGGAAATATTTTAAACATTAGGAAACAGATATTTACCCTGTTAACTATCTGAAAAAAAAAAAAAAAAAAAAACCAGAAATGGTGGGTTGACCCAGTGAGCAAAGGCCACTGCACACAAAACCATACAACATGAGTTGTCAAATCATGGAAAGAGAGAACTTACTCTTTCCAGATGTCTTCTTTCCTCCATTCTCCTCCCATCTGACCTCAGCTAATCAGGTCTCATCAGGACTGGCTGCAATGTCCTGCAATGTGTCCTGGCAAGGCTGCTCCTCCCTCAGGGGGATGGGGGGGGGTCAAAGAACAGGCTACTGAGTTCATGTCAGAGACAGTCCCTGTCTCACGTGGATATGGAGCTGCCATGGGCTCCATCCAAGCAGGGGTTCTAGGTTATATCCATACATGGTCCTTGGTTGGAGAAACAGTCTCAGAAAAGACCCCTGTGCCCCGATATATTTGGTCCTTGTGGAGCTCCTGTCCTCTCCAGGTCTGACTAACTCTCTCTCTTTCATATGTTTCCCTGCACTCTGTCCAAAGTTTGATTATGAGTCACATGGTATAGTCACTTATAAGTATATACTAAATCGATAAGATAATATGAACATACTAAAATCTGTACACCTAGAGGAGCTAAAGAAGAAAGAGGACCCAGGGTAAGATGACCAATCCTCACTCAGAAAGACAAATGGGATGGACATTGGATGTAGGAGAAAACAAGAAACAGGACAGGAGCCTACCATAGAGAACCTCTGAAAGACTTTACTTAGCAGTGTATGAAGGCTTTTTTCTGTAAAACAAGCCAGCCCTCGTGTTTCCCAATTTCATTTAAGAAAAGTGAAAATCAGAAGAATATGTTTCCAACAAAACAGATAAAACTTTGGCAGTAGAGTGTTCTAAACAGAAAATAACCAAGGGAAGTCAATCACCACTTTATCATTAAAAAGTAAAAATAACTAAAGTCTCCCAATTAGTTGTCTTAAGGCAAATGTTATTTGGTCAGATAGTAGTATTATCTATGAAAATCCTACAATACAATAAAACCACACTTTATTTGTGCCAAATTTACCAAACTTCTGTTATTTTATTAACTGCAATAAATTATATCAGCATCTGAAATATGCCTTCAAGAGATGTACAATTAACTGGAAACTTTTCCTCAAAACCTAGAGGTGTCTTAAATTCTGCTTGAAGGTGCAGTTCAAGAAGAAACACATTTGTGGATTCAAGAATGTCTTCTGTAATATCGTCTCTTAAAAAAAAAGAAAAAAAAACAAAACAAAACAACAACAAAAACAAAAACATTGCAATGATCTTCACTCCTAAATTATAAAAACAGAATAAATTCTCTACACTTCATAAGATATCTGTAAGAATGGTAGTGTTTAGCAAATTTATTATATTGGTAATCGATTTTAAGGTTTTCTTGTTAAATGATGAAAACTGCCTTTGCTATTGTTATATGAATTTATCAATAAATATGGCATTGTTGTTAATACTGAAAGGTCTGTGTTCTTATGTATATTAATTTTGTGAGAAAAAAGAGAATCTCAGTGATAGTTTTGTATATTGGATTTAGTTGTCACAGTTATTTGTTTCTAATCTTTTATACATTTTGTAACTAATATTCAAGTCTTTGTATGATGTACAAACATTACTCCTACTGGCTGGTCCAGTTCTAAGACATGCGTGCTATGTATGCCTACAGGGGATAAAAGCAACTACCAATTTTATACAGCTATGAACACCACAATCCACAATAAAAACCTGACTGCCAAATATTCCCAGTGTTTAATGTTCGCATCAATGTCAAGAGAGCAATCATATTTTTTTAATTATTTTCTTTCAGACTTGCTCAATTAGACAGATATACACAGTTTTTAGAATCAAGAATCTATGGCTAGATAGATTATATTCCGCCCTACTGCTATTCCTTTGCTGAAGGAAAATAGGTTTAAACTGGTTCCTAACCTGGGTGGTGGTGGCACATGCCCTAATCCTAGCACTTGGGAGGCAGAGGCAGGCTCTGAGTTTCTCACCAGCCTGGTCTACAGAGCAGATTACAGGCGAGCCAGGTCTGCACAGAGAAACCCTGTCTTGAAAACCCAAATACACAAATATAAACAAACAAATAAATAAAATTAAAAATATCAACAAGCTCCTAAGGGTTTGCCGTAGATTAGCACATCTCTCCAACATTGTGAAGAAGCTTCGTTTTCCGGTAGATGTGATTAGGTCAAGGATGCAGAAAATAACTGACACCAGTGGGCTCAGCTTTTAAAGAGGCATCTGTATCACAGAACCTTCTTCAAGTTCAGGGAGCTGTAGAAGACGTAGTGCCACAGATAGTGGATGATTATAAGAAAACAGTGTTTTTTAACACAATCGGGAGATCGCATTTATGAACTCATAGGAACTGTGACACTGCGCTCAAGAACAGCACGAGCTCACGCCACTTAAAATTTCAACAGAGTCTGTCTGTAGTTGGCAAAAACTTTACACCCCTAGCTAAGAACCTATTGGTAATTGATAGCTCCTGGGACAAAAAGAGTTAGCGTTTTTATGTATATCGTCTGTATATGCTCTAGTGGACTGCTAAACACCAACGAATACTCAATAAGTTTAAAAACCAGTGAGACGCTAAGCTGGTGGAAATTGAATTGGGGAGGGGGGTTAAGAGGGATGGAAGTGGCAAAAGAATATGATCAAAGCACAATGTAAATAATTAGGCTCCCAGCACTCCCAGGCTCCTCGCTGAACGCCCCAATACAGCTGCAGCTGCTCCTGCTGTCACCGCCTCTGAGAGAATGGCTGTGCCTCCCGCATTTGCTGACCTCGGCGAGGCATGGAACACAGACAACACCCTGGGCACCGAGATCACTGGGGAAGACCAGCCAGCTTGTGGACTGAGGCTGGCCTTTGATTCATTCTTCTCAACTAATAGTGAGGGAAAATGCTAAAACCAAGACAGGGTGCAAGAGACAGCATACCAACCTAGGCTGTGAGTGGACTTTGACGTTGCTGTGCCCTCGACCCGGGGCGCTCTGGTGCTTGGCTATGAGGCTGGCTGGCTGGCTACCAGGTGAATTTTGAGACTGCGAAGTCCCGAGTGACCCAGAGCAACTTTGCAGTGTCTACAAGAAGGACGAATTCCAGCTTCATGCTAATGTGAACTACGGGACAGAGTTTGGTGGCTCCATTTCTGGTAAGTTGGAGACTGCTGTCAATCTCGCCAGGACAGCGAGAAATAATAACGCTCGCTTTGGAATAGCAGCCAAGTACCAGGTCGACCCCGATGCCAGCTTTTTGGCCAAAGTGAACAACTCTAGCCTGATTGGCTTAGGGTACGCTCAGACCCTGAAGCCAGATATCAACCTGAAGCTGTCAGATCATCTGGATGGCAAGAATGTCAATGCAGGTGGCCGCAAGCTTGGTCTAGAACTGGAATTTCAAGCATGAATGATCATTGTACAATCTTTAAATTTTAAACCATTTTGCAGCACCTTTACCTTCAGAATTCAGTGTACCTTTTAATGTTGCATGCTAGGGATGTGAGAATTGGCAAATATCACGTTAGACCATCAGGCTAATGGTGACTCGGCTTTAAGGTGTTTACGATTTGAGAGGTACAGCAGAAACCACATTCCAGACAGAGTCCTTTTAGCTGTAGGCGTGGGTTGGGGAAGAGCCCGTCTAGATATGCCAGACTGCAGGTGCATGCTGGGAATGTGTGGGCCCTTTGTAAGTCTGTATCCAGTCCCCAGATGAAATGATGACTTCCCAAGCATCAAACCCTGGTGTCCGGATCCTAACTGCTGGGAAGCATGAGCACACCTATGTGAAAGGGACATTTTGGTCAGATCATTGTGTCCTGTTACCATCCTTCAGTTACCTGCTTGACACCGAAGGTAGTCTTCGGGGTGTGGTTAGCACTTCTTTTGTGCCATTTTAGGCTGGAGACGGTGGGCTTGATGGAGCCAGTCATTCAGGACTCAGTTCTTCCTTGTGTTGTGGTTTTCTTTTTTTCTCGTTTTAATTATGTTCTTACTCTTTTTTTTTTTTTTAAATGGAATGATTTCTGTTCTGGACAGGGGGTTGTAGTCACATAATGACAACACTAGGGATGAAAACTGTGTAAACTGACTTCTGTTATAGCCTCACCACTCTATTTTTAAGCAGTTTAATGGGTACATTATAGAGCTCCTATTTTGTGTGGAATTAACTCTTCCCCTTCAAACGCTGTAATTAACATCACTTAAAAGTAAAACTTGAATAAAATATTGAAACCTCAAAAAAGAATTAATAAATATATTTAATTTGTTGACATTTTAAGAAGGTAATTTGGCATAAATTAGGATTTCTTATATAGTTGCTTTCTTTTATGGTTTTTATTAAAATTGGTTATTTATATATAAACATAATCACAAATGTAATATATGAATTTTAATACATATCGGACTTATTGAAACCTTAATAGTTTCCAAAACAAAACTGTCTACTGATCTACATATATGTTTTTTACACATTTGAACTATGTAATGTTGGACACCTACAATGTACCAGCCAATATTTTGAGTGTGACAAAATTGGTGACAGTGGAAAACTGCATTATCCAATACAGTGTAAATGGAGAAGCTACACTAAGAGAGGGTAGCAGGTGCACACAACTGAGATGGAATGCAAAGTTGTATGACATTTCTGGTAAAGAACAAGGAAAACATTAATTTAATAAAATGTGAGCCCCAGGATTTATTTCCTCTGTTTTGGATTGCCATAACATAACAAATTACAAGATCTGAGTATCTAAACTCTCTATGTACTCAGGCTGTCTTTCTGTAGAATCTTTTTAAAGAAGATATACTTGAAGTTGATGAACAGCATATTTCATCATTTCTGTATGTCATCTTCTACATGAAAGGGCAAATGTTTTCCTTTATAGCCTGCATGAGAACAGTAAGAAGACTGACATGATTCTGAAATATTAGCTTTTAAAGAATAATTATTTTCCCTATTAATAAGTGGTTGGAGACATATTATAGAATTAAGATACTCCAGGGTGTGTTTTATTGATTCATGATTTGGGCAGTTAACCACTTAGCCTTTGGGTTTGTTGGGCGTAACATACCCTAGACCTGAAAAAAAAATGCAATAGTAAAATGTACCCTGGAGTGTTTGGTGTCTTATTAAAAACAATAAAACACATAAGCTGATAGATTTAGAATTCAAAAAAAGCAAAGGTTAGCTATGTAAATATACGATCCTCTGATTAAAATTTTACTAATATTTTGTATAAGTTTGATAATAGGCTTACTATACATCAAATTCTAATTCCAAACAGTACATTTCAATAAATATGTGTACTGAAATTAATTTAATGATCATGAAAAAAATACTTAATTAGCTTTGAAGGACCCGAATGTAAGCATCAGAAATTCAAATACAGACATATTGCAAACAACTCTGATTTTCTGTGTTTATTGTATGATTTATTATCATTTTTTCTGAGTCTGTTTACATTCATCAGTTAATTTATTGTATATTTAATTTTAAAATATACTTTTAACATAATAAGAAAAAGGAGTTGATACAAATACTGAGAAACAAAAGGTGAATAAAATTCAATGCTTGGTTTTAAATGTTTGCACTCAAAGTAAAAGCTGTGAATGAGTGATTTTATTCAAGAAAAAAAATGACTGTTGCATGGTGACTCATCAGTTTAGCGTATGGTGTAGATAGAGGCTTTGCAAATGAGGACGCATTAATGGGGAAAAAAATGACTCTTTGAGGAAGAGAGAAAAGGCAGGATGAGAACAAAGTTGACAGGTGAGTGTCACCTGGTGAGCAGCATGCTGTGGCAGAAGTGATGTTTTTAAATTCTCCCCAAAGGCAATGGGAGATTGTGGAATCATCTTGTTGTTTTATCTTATTTATTTGTTTATTTAGCAAGGGAATAATAAAAGCAAATATACCTTTTAGACAGAAGCCTTTAGCAACAATATGGAAGATTGATTGTCCTTGAATGAGGTAATGATAAAAACTAAGTGGGAGATGGCAAGAATCTAGAAAGAGCAGGAAATGAAGGCATCTTTGAGAAAAGTGTCAGTGCAATACCCTTTGCTTCTACACAAAGGGAGAATCAAGTTGTGGTGACCATAAAACAAGATGTTAGGATAATAGGTAGCAAAGCAGGAAAAGAAGGAAGAGATGTTTAGTTTATTTGGCATCCTTACTTCTTGGAGTAATTAGTACTTGATCCATGGGAATGAGAAGCTTTTGTGGTGTCATTAATCCTATGAGACTCAAGATAAATTTTCTTACTGGAAATGTTTACTCAGACAGCTGCCCTAAGGTCTTAGTCTCTCGCCCCCCTCCTTCTCCCTTCTCTCTCCCTCTTTCTCCTGCTCTTTCTACGTCTCTTAAACACACACATACTATAAGCGTACACACATACACACACACACACTATACACACACAAATAGACACACACACGCACATACACTATACCTATACATATTCTGGTTATTACAAATAAGGCTGCTATGAACATAGCAAATGTCCTTGTTGAATGGTGGAGCATCTTTAGGGTATACGCCCAAGAGTGGAAGAGATGGATCTTGAGGTAGCATTAGTCTTAATTTTCTTATAGTCTCAGAGGGAATCCTTATATTTTTTCCATAATATTTCTGTGTTTTTTTTTATTATTATTGGTAGTTACATTTTATTAACTCTGTATCCCAGCTCTATCCTGCTTTCTCATTCCCTCCCAATCCCACCCTCCCCCCCTCATCTCCTCCCTGCCCCTTTCCAAGTCCAGTGATGGGGGAGGGACTCTTTCCTTTCACCTGACAATAGGTATCAGATATCTTCAGGACTGGCTGCAAAGTTCTCCTCTGTGGCCTAGCAGGACTGCTCCTCCCTTGGGGGGTGAGGAAGAGAAAGAGCCTGCCATTGATTTCATGTCAGAAATAGTCCCTGTTCCCCTTACTAGAGTACCCACTTGGTTACTGAGCTACCATGGGCTACATTCGAGTAGAGGTTCTAGGTTATATTCATACATAGTCCTTGGTTGGGGAAACAGTCTCCTATAAGACCCCTGTGCCCAGATATATTCGGTCCTTGTGAAGCTCCTGTCTTCTCCATGTCATACTAACTCTCCCTTCTTTCATATGATTCCCTGCACTCTGCTGCAGGTTTGGTTATGAATCTTCGTATTTCCTTTGATACACTGCTAGATAGTCTTTCAGAGGCCCTCTGTGGTAGGCTCCTGTCCATTACTTGTTTTCTCCTAGTTCCAAGGCCCATCCCATGTGTCTTTCTAAGTGAGGATTGCTCATCTTACCCCGGGTCTTGTTTGTCACTAACAAACATCTAAAAAAGTTAGAGATCCCTTTGGGTCTAGACAATCACCAAGATATGCATGAGTGTTTTTTAAGTGCTTTATCCAAGATCCACAAACATGAACCCTCCAGAAGCTCCTAAGCATTTGTTTTGAAATTGAAAGGAAAAATTACAAATGGGAATCCAAAGCCACATGGCCTTGTACATGCTTGCAAGTACTCTACCAAGTGGGCTACATTCCCAGCCTCCTGAATGATTTGCTAATTTGAAAATATAACATCCTCCACCTTAACATATAATTTTTTATAACTTAAATACCCATGTTTTCTGACTTAAATACTTTATCTCCACACTTAAAGCTTCCTTAGCATATTTTCATCATCATCATTATTATTATTTTACAATTTATTTACTTTGTGTCTCTTTGTAGACTCCTCCCTCATACCTTCCCCATTCCAACCTCCCTCTCTTTTTCTCCCCTATCCCTCTCCCCTAGTCCTTTGATAGAACTTCTCCCCTACTGTCTAGCCCTAGCCTATCAGGTCCCATCAGGACTGTCTGGATCCTCTTCTTCTGTGGGCTGGCAGGGCTGCCCAGCAGGGAGAAGTGATCAAAGAGCAGGCAACCAAGTTCAAGTCAGAGACCGTCTCTTCTCACTTTACTAGGGAACCCACATGGTGACTTGGTTGTCTATAGGCTACATCTAAGCAGGGAGTCTAGGTCTTCTCTATGCATGGTCTTTGGTTGATGCATCAGTCTCTGCAGTCTCCTCTAGGCCCAGGTTTTTGTTTTGTTTTGTTTTGTTTTTTGTTGTTGTTGTTTTGGTTTGGTTTGGTTTGGGTTTTTTTTTGGCTTTGTTGGTCTCCTGTCCCTCAGGTCTTTCTATATCCCTCTTCTTTCATAAGACTCCCTGTGCTCTGTCCAAACTTTGGCTGTGAGTCTGTGCATCTGCTTGATTCTGTGCTGGAGTCTTTTAGAGTACATCTGAGGTAGTCTTCCATACTGTCCTTAGGTCTGTTGATTTTAATATGTGGGTTTTTGAAAAATTGCACATTGCAAGAAGCAATCCTCAACTTTAAAAATAAGCAATATTTTCTGCCAAAACTAGAAATAAATGTGGTGTTGTGAGGTGTGAGGTGAAACGTACTTAGGTCTGAAAACATTTCCTAATGTTATTGGCAGGTAGGGACACAAGTAGCTGGCAATGCAATCTCTTGGAACAGAGTCAAGTGAGTCTTGTGCCAGAGGTGCACAGAGTATGAATCTACTTGCTAAGCACTGAAGCAGAAAGCATTACTATTTTCCCTATAGTCCATAATGTTTTAATTAAATCATGGATTTGATAGCCATTTACAAGAAATATTATAAGTAATCTTAACTTAATAGTGTTTGTAAAATATTCCATGCATAATGGATAAATTGTTACCTTCCAATGAGAGAAAAGAATCTATTTGAAGCGACAGTTTCATCAACTCATGATCCTCTATTAATGATGTCTTCCACCTAGTGACTATAAATAAATTATTGATTATCAGTTTTAGTAGAAGAAATGTTCAGTAATGTAGTCTTTCTTTGCATAGCAAATAATAAGTGGCCTATTTCTCATATTTTAACATGTATTAAGTACTCTCAAAATAAAAAAAATGATCATAATATAATGAATATAATTTGAGAATTTATCAAAATCCCCTTTTCTATAAAATACAATTATATAAAGCAGTAAAAAAACATAAAAAAATCAAATAACTCAAAGGGCAGCTTTAAAATTCCTTAAAATGTAAAGTCATTCAAAACTCTATGTATGATATTTTCATATTTTTCTAAATATACTTTGTGTTATTATAAAGTTAACACATGTAAATTATGTTTGTATATCTGAAGTAATTTCATCTTAAACTTCTAAAGTGATAATATGAGACTATGCATACATAATAGAGTATATCTTCAGAGACTCATTACTATGCTTTTGAGGAGTCAAAGTGTGTGTGTGTGTGTATACATATATAAATGTTCAGTATGGTAGTCTTTCTTTGCATAACACATAATAAGTAGCCTACTTCTCATATTTCAAATACACAAAATAATTAATCCAATGAGCAGCAGTCTTCTCTTAGGATACCTTGTTTAATTTCTTTGATGAGGGAGAGAAAGAAGGAAAGGGAGAATGAGAGGAACAGAAAAATAAAGGCAGAAACAGAGACAGTAACTGAGAAATTAACATAGCTGTTTAAAACATAAAACACAAAAAACAAAAAAAAACATAAAACAATCACTGTTTTCTTTAAAGTAGGGATTTTAAAATTACAATAATCTGGTCTTTATGACAAGGTACAACTAAAGTAACCTGTTCATATCTGTGATGCTTTGAAAAGAAACTATTGAGAAAGAGAACATAATATTTAACTGTATTGTTCAACAATGCTTGGCCAAAATAGTACAAGTACTTGTAGTTTTTTTAGTTTGTTTTTGGTCTGTTTTTTCGTTTTTGTTTTTTTTATAGAAGCCAGCTCATTTTTCTTTTTTGCCGTGGGAATACTTTTGTTCCTTGAATTAGCAAAGCTGTCATAGAGTGAAGAAGTAGTCTCTTCTTTTGGCCTTACTTAATCAATTCAAACAACATTGTCTTTTGACAAAACAGTCCCCAAGGGCAGGTTAAAACTAAACACAAACATAAAAATGATTTCATTTCAAATTATCCTTCACTCCTGATTCTTTGGACACAGCATGTTCTTTCAGGTTTATTAAGAGTATTCAAACCATTGTTTGTTTGTTTGTTTGTTTAACGGAAGAGTTGTTTAATTAGGTTGTTAGCAATTTAGAACACCAGTATATGAGGATACATCCCATTTGTCAGGGAAAACTGAGGTTGAAGGTAGCCCTGCAGCTTTGGAGGAACAGCTTTGATCTTTGGCAAAATTTGTCAGTCCACAGTTTTCTGATAGGCCTTGTGCTGCTTTGTAATGCAGTATTTCTCCTTCTCTGTGTCAAAGATCTTGCCCTCCTTGCACCTGCCTGGACTTTCACAGCTGCTTTTTCTTGAAGTAAGCATCAGTCAAACCAAATTCTTACCTGTTTTCTTTGTTTACTTTTCAGCTTGAACTACTTGACTTTCCTTGAGAAATCCCCTTGGAAATTCAAATATCATTCTATATTCCAGGATGAAGGAAGGTTAAGGTTGAGAATATGCTATCTTTATTGTGGCATATTATTAAGTTTCCTTTTAAGAATGCTGTTAGTACAATTAAAAAAAATAGGATGAAAAAAATGACCAAACTGTCAAGCTACTCCAGATTCAGGCCATCCCTATGTGAATGCATCATTCGGTGTAGAAAGCCAAGCCAAACAGCAGGCATCCAGTCACCACAAAGTACACAGACATAAACAAACCAATCAGAACCTAAAGGAGAGAGAGAAAAAGAAAGAGCTTCCTAAGTAACGTCAGTAGATTTCCACATCAAATATTGACAGAATGAGGCTCTGAAGATTTGGAAGATGATAGTCAGGGAAGAAAACTGAAATATCGTCCTCTCATTAGATTGCTAAAGGAGATAAAATAGCTTGTTCTTAATATTTCATGCTATAAATTTAATTTTATTTTGCAATTCCTCATTCTGAATTTTAAGACTAAATTTAAATAAAACATGTAATACAAATGATGTTTCCAAAATGTACTATTAAAAAGAAAAAACTTAGCTGAAAAGGACACACACTTATTCTCTAATGTAAAAATTAAGAATGGTTATTTTTATAGGGAAGTGAAGACCTTTTTACTTCTGTAACATCTCACCAACATGTTAGTTTGTTGTTTGAAATGGTAAAGTGATTCACCTACGTGTCAATACCACACGGAATCACTGTCAAAGATATCACCAATGCGACTTAAATGGATATTAGTCATCAGTATTATCAAAGCTTTCTCTGTGTCCTAGTTAGGCCACTTCTCCAGGGGGAGGTGATCAAAAAGCCAGCCACAGAGTTCATGTCAGAGACATCCCCCATACCCCTTACAAGGGAAACCACATGGAAACTAGGCTGCCCATGGGGAAATCAGTCTGGTACTTTTTCAGAAAATAAGGCGTAGTGCTACCACAAGATCCAGCTATACCATTCCTGGGCGTATATCCAAAATATATTCAACCACACAACAAGGACATTTGCTCAACTATGCTCATAGCAGCTTTATTCATAATAGCTGGAATCTGGAAACATCCTAAAGGTACCTCAAATAAAAAATGAAAAAAAAAAAACAAAAAAACAAAAAAAACCAAACAAACAAACAAAAAAAAACCTCTTAATGTCAGTCTTTTTATTTCAGTCTTCCACTAGATCAGTAACATGAAGTTAAATATAATGTCAGTATAATGAAGGCGGTCTTATAATTATAAATGGCATCTGGCACATGCAAGTCACTTGATAATATGAAACCCATAAAATATCTTAAGTGTTTAGTTTTTGTCAACACAGATGAGAGTCATTTGAGTAGAAAAAGACTCATTTGGGAATATTTCTCTAGTAGAGTGTTCTGAAGGTCTGTCTGTGGGTCATTTTATTAATTAATGCTTTATGTGGAAAATCGCTTCCCACTGTGAGAAGCGCCACACCTGGGAATGTGGCCCTGGGCTATACAGGAAAGTCATATGAGCAAGCTTTGGAAAACTGAGCAAGTGGGCAGAGCTCTTCTGTATTCACTGCTTCAGCTCCAGCCTTGCCTTCTATAGGAGGTACTTTAACCTGTAAGTCAAATGAACCAGTTCCTCCCTCATGTTGATTTACTGCCTTTTTATTTCTCTAAACTTATTTTGTTTTTATTTTATGCACATTGATCTTTGACTACAGGCATAGCTATGTGGGAATGTTGGATCCCATGGATCAGGAGTTACAGACAGTTGGGAACGGGCCCTGTGATTGCTTGGAATTGAACTTGATCTTCTGGAAGAGCAGTCAGTGCCCTTAACCTCTGAGCCATCTCTCCAACGCACAGCATTTTTCTTAACAGCAATAGAAATGAAACTAGCACCAGAGTTATACGGGTCCCCAAATAATCAAATTTAATTCCAAAATGGAACAAAATTCTTAAGTACAAAGCAGAAAGATATTGAAGAGTTCAGCAAAGTAAGTACAAATTAGGAGAGAATTGTAGTGGTAAGTTATACAGTGACACTAGCCATACATGTTTATTAATTTTTTTACTTGTTACACTCTAACATAGAAACTTGGTGGTACAGGCACTGTAATTCTTGGAATATTTGATGTTTCCTAAAGACATTTCTGGGTTGTAAAACTGGCAGGAGGCAGAGATTTTCCATCTCAAAAAGATGGGTAAGTAATTTAGAATTTCAATTTTTCTTAAATAATAAAAGAACACGAATGTCAGGATCTTAGAATCAAAAATAAACCCGGCTAAAGTTAGTTAAGCAGGGGGAAATATTAAGAGTATCTTGGTAGAGTTTTAAATGTTTGAACTGAGGTATTCTGTACAGAAAATTATATAGCATGTGAAGTGACATATAGTAATAAAGGGAAAATTAAATGACTTTGAGTTCATATCATTTAAGTAAGTTATTGGAAAATATATAAACAATGGTTTGCCTTTTAACTACTCAACTAATTGTTATGATTGTATTTTCACATTTTTCTAGTACATAAAGAAGTAAAAGAACATTTTCCTAAAAAGACCTTAACAGAATAACAACATAACTTTTTAGCTCCCTGTTTTCTAAAGCATCTGAGAGATGACCTGAAGTTACTAAAAATAAAATAATTCAAAATAAGCATGAAGAAGAACAGGAATAATAAGTTTTATTAGCTTCATACTGAAGTTATGCATGTTTTAAATGGTGTTTAATGTTGCTTAAGTGATTACGGCTATAAAAATATCTGACCCAATTAAAATTGTGTAATTTCAAAGAAGGTAAATTCAGTAGCAATGTCTATATTCCCCAGCCTGTTATTAAATATGGTAATAAGACTTTGAAGGTACTTTTGCTTTTATTTAACATATTTAAGAACATGTAAATTACCGCATAAATAGAGCAAGAGGTAATTTAGCTTAATATAGCAAGTTGTACATTAAGTTATATGGCTTTTTGTTTGGGTCCCCACAAAAAACATGTTCATGATTCTCCTATGTATGGAGCAAACAATGCCATGGTGCACAGTTTGATAGCTTAATCCCATACCTGAATTTCATTAAGTGAGCATGGCTTTATTTGTTTTTTTTGTTGTTGTTTGCTTGTTTGTTTTGTTTTGTTTTTGACTGTAATGAGCTCATTGTGATAGTCTATAAAATATAGAGAAGATAAGCATCTACATTTTAAAGTAAAAAATTTACAAATCAATGAACTTTAGTCTGTTTTTTATTTAATAGATGTATTATTTATTCGTCTCTTTAGAATATTTATTTTTTATTAATTACTGTTTATTAACTTTGTATCCCAGCTGTAGCCCCTCCCTCATGCCCTCCCAATTCCACCTCCACCCTCCTTCTCTCATCTCCTCCCATGCCCCTCCCCAAGCCCATTGATAAAGGAGGTCCTCCTAACCTTCTTTCTATCCCTAGCCTATCAGGTCTCATCAGGACCAGCTGCATTGTCTTTCTCTGTACCCTGGTAAGGCTGTTTAGGGAGAGGTGATCAAAGAGCCAGCCACTGATTTCACCTCAGAGACAGTCCCTGTTCCCCTTACTAGGAAGCCTACTTGGACACTAAGTTGCCATGGGCTACATCTGTGCAGCGGTTCTAGGTTATATCCATGCATGGCATGTCGTAGGAGTATCAGTAACAAAAAGGACCCCCGTGGCCAGATTTTTTTGTTCTATTGCTCTCCTTGTGGAACTCCTGTATCATCCAGGTCTTTCTATCTCCCCCTTCATTCATAAGATTCACTGCACGTTGCACAATGTTTGGCTATGAGTGTCAGCATCTGCTTTGATACCCTGTTGGGTAGAGTCTTTCAGAGGACCTATGAGGTAGTCTCCTGTCTTTTACTCTGTTTTCTTCCTCTTCCAATGTCCATCCCATTTACCTTTATGAATGAGGATTGATCATCTTATCCAGGGTCCTCCTTCTTGCTTAGCTTCTTTAGTTGTACAGATTTTAGTACGTTTATCCTATATTATAGGTATAATATTAACTTATAAATGAGTATCTACCATGCTTATATTTCTGCTTCTGAGATAACTCACTCAGTATGATCTTTTCTAGATCCCACCATTTGCCTGCAAATTTCATGATTTCCTTGTTTTTAATAGCTGAATAGTATTCCATTGTGTAAATATTCCACAATTTCTGTAACTGTTCTCCCATTTAGGGGCATCTAGGTTGTTTCCACATTCTGACTCTTACAAGTAAAGGAGCTATGAACACAGTTGATCAAATACCCTTATTGAATGGTTGGGTATCTTTTGGGTATATGCCCAGGAGTGGTATAGCTAGATCTTGAGGTAGTGCTATTTCCAATTTTCTGAGAAAGAACCAGTTTGATTTCCAAAGTTGTATAAGTTTTCACTCTCACCAGCAATGGAAGAGGGTTCCCTTTTCTCCACATCCTCTCCAGCATGTGTTGTCACTTGAGTTTTTGATCTTAGCCATTCTGATGATGTGCTTTTCCCTGATGACCAAGGACTTTCAGCATTTTTCTTTAAGTGTTTCTCTATCATTTTATTTTCCTCTACAGAGAATTCTCTGTTTAGATCTGTACCCCTTTTTTTAATTGGATTACTTGATTTGTTACTATGTAACTTCTTGCTTTCTTTATATATTCTGAATATTAGCCCTTTATCAGATATAGGGTTGGTGAAGATCCTTTTCCAGTCGGCAGGCTGTTTGTTCTGAGGACAGTGTCCTTTGCTTTACAGAAGTTTTCAGTTTCATGAGGTCCCATGTATTGATTGTTGATCTTAGAACCTGTGCTTTTTGTGTCTGTTCAGGAAGTTGTCTCCTGTACCAATGAGTTCTGGATTCCTCCCCAATTTTTCTTCTAACAGATCTAGTGTGTCTGGTTTTATTTTGAGGTCTTTGATCCACTTGTGTGACAAAATACCTAATAAATACCACTTGAAGAAAATGTTTGTTTTAAAGCATACTATGAATCTGCATTCCATCATAGTAATGTAGCAGCACTTAGAAATGACGGTTTTGTGTTGAGAGGACCCTAGTGTATCTGTTTGTATTTACTTATTTATTTATTACAATTCATTCATTATGAATCCAGGCTGTAGCTGCCTCTTGGTCTCTTCCCAGTCCGACCTAACCTCCCAGTTCCTCTACTACGCGCCTTCTCTAGTCCACTGTTATGGGAAGGCCTCCTATCTGATCCTAGCCTATCAGGTCTCATCAAGGCTGGCTCCATCGTCTTCCTCTGTGGCTTGGCAAGGCTGCACCCTCCAAGGGGAGGTGATCAAAGAGCTGGCCACTGGATTAATGTCAGAGACAGCCCCTGTTCCCCTTACTAGAGAACCCACTTGGACACTAAGCAGCCTTTGGGCTTCTTCTACATGAATGGTCCTTGGTTGGAGTATCAGTCTCTGTAGTCCTCTGTGGGTCCAAATTTTTTTGGCACTGTTTATTTTATTGTGGAGTTCCTGTCCCCTCCAGGTCTTTCTATCTTCCTCTTCTTCCATAAGTTTTCTGCACTCTCTTTCTTAGCTAGTACTTAAGTGTATATGGTATAGAAAATTAGTTGTTATTTTTTTTTTAATTTAACCCAAACTCACCCAGAAAGAGCAAGTTTTATTTTCATGACAAGAGAATATAACCATTTTATTTAGTTCCTTCTTACTGAGTTATAAATAAATACAGTATAGCTGATATAGTGAAATGCTATGGTTATTGAGATGTATCATCTTGCAGGTAGTCTTTTGGAAGAATGGGGGTATAGAAGGACCTGGATGGGACAGGAGACACACAAGGAGACCAACAAAGCCCAAAAAAAAAGTGAGCCTAGGGGCAACTTCCGAGATAGATGCATCGACCAAAGACCATGCATAGGGAGGACATAGACCCCCTGCTCAGATGTGGCCCATAGTTAGCTCAGTCTCCACGTGGCCTAGTAAGGTGAGAAAAGGCAGTCTCTGACACTAACTCAATTGCCTGCTCCTTGATTACTTCTCCCTCAGGGAACAACCTAGCCAGCCCATAGAGGATCCAGGGAGTCCTGATGGGACTAGATAGGCCAAGGTCAGACAGTAGGGGAGGACTTGGCCTATCAGTGGGCTATGGAAAAGGAACGGTAGGGGAAAAGTAGGGAGGATAGGAAAGGGAGGAGGCTACAATAGCTATACAAAGTGAATAAATTGTGAAATAATGTACCATTGTATATTATTTATTATTACATTATATTATATAAAATTATTATATAAAATATAATGAAATAATAAGCATCATTATTAAAAAAGACATATCTTCTCAGTGAAATTTAATTGGGTACGATAAGAAATATAAGAACAGAAGGAGAGGAGGATCTCCCTATGAACGGACTAGGAAAGGGGCATAGGAGAAGAGGGAGGGAGGTTGGATTGGGAGAAAATGAGGGAGTGTGTCTAGCAGGGATATAGATTAAATAAATTGTAATAAATGATAATAGTAAAAAATCAAAAAAGAAATGCATATTTATGGCTGTTTTATAAATCTTCAATGTAAAGGAATTGTTGAGACTAATCAGTGTTTAACTTTGCAGAAAGTAAAGTGTCCTGTTTACTGAGGAAATAGTGATTTAAGTGTGTAGTGTGTGTGTGTGTGGCACAATTGTGCCTATATGCCAGAGGAGGATATAAGGTGCCTTTCTACATAACTCTTTGTCTTAATACTTTGAGACAGGGTCTCTTCCAGAATCTCAGATTTAAGTTTCTGAGCTCAAATGGCAGCCAGCTTGATGGATGCCCCTGCCTCTCCTTCCCAATGTTGAGTCTCTGGCACGCTGGGTACAACAGTTAGCTTGCTATGCAGGAGCACATCTGAACTCAGGCTCTCATGTTTGCACAGCCTGGATTCATAATGAATGAATTGTAATAAATAAATAAGTAAGTAAATACAAACAGATACACTAGGGTCCTCTCAACACAAAACCGTCATTTCTAAGTGCTGCTACATTACTATGATGGAATGCAGATTCATAGTATGCTTTAAAACAAACATTTTCTTCAAGTGGTATTTATTAGGTATTTTGTCACACAAGTGGATCAAAGACCTCAAAATAAAAGGCTTACCTGCTGAGTACTATCTTTGTTTCCTGTTCCATGTTTTGTATCAGACAAGAAAGAATGCAAAAAATAATTAAATAAGTAAATATTAAAAATTAAATGCTGTCTATTTAAAAAAATCTATTATTCCCCAATATTTAGAAGATACATTTAGTCCTTCAGTTCCTTCCTGCCCCAGTATTTTTCCAAACAGAATAAATTAAAGATGAAATCTTGAAGAATCTTAGTTCTTGCTCTGTCATAGACCTGTCTTAATGGGCTTAGAGATGGCTGACATTCTTCTCACTGTTTGGCCTCAGATAAGTTGTATTTGAAAATCTGTTGTTTTGTTCTTGAACCCTGCCATGGCTACAACTTTGAGATATCAGAGCTGTCAAAAATAAGAAAAGGAGCAAGAATCACAAAGCCTGTGAAAGTTAGCGAAGGCATAAGGCCTGATAGTCAACTAATGAATGTTCAACTGGCAGAAGGTTTTCAGTTTATTCCATTTGCTGTCACAGTACCTAAAATAATAAGGGGATTTTTTCCCCCCACATAATAGATGATGGTGGTTGTTTACTCTGAGAACTTGCCAAGGCAACCTACCCTGTGGTTTTTATCTTTGAAAGTAAGTATGAAACAAGCTTGTCTGGCTGAAGATAAGAGACTTAGAAAGAATCCTATTCAGATGCTCCTGTCACTAATTTATCTGCAGGGTTTGTGATTCATACATACTGTTCTCTGTGCAATGGAGCATTAAATTGGTTTCATCTGAGAGCAGGTCACATTCAGGGGTCCTCAGACCCATGCTGTGGGACCAACGGTGCTTGATTTATGTAAGTGTTTGCCACTGAATTTCCACTAGTACACAGAGGTATATTGAGCATATATTAGATATAAAAATATTCCATACCGAAATAATTGAATTAAGCATCATTTCATAAGCAAATATTACCGATGACAACAAAGAAAACACTTCTCCTATACTGAAATTCACTAATTTATTCTGAAAAACAAGTAGAGCTGCTTTGAAACAAGCACCCCTGTATGAAAAGCTTCAGAAAAGGATCATAGTTTACAATATAGTTTTCTATGTGGAAATTCTAGTTTATCGCTGCATGCCAAAAAGAAAAAAAAAAAAAAAAGATACATCCTTGTTTGAATTAGAAAAGAACATAAAGGCAAGAGATGATTGAGGCTGGATTAAGATAGTTAAGAGAGCCTATAGCATGATCTAAAAAGAAAATGTGGGATACTTAAAATACCCCCTCTCTAAAAGTTGTTTTCATTTTATTATTTCCGTGGTGGGGCCTGTAAAGCTGAAGTCTAGTATATTTCCCTGGTTTTAAGTGTTCTTCATTTTGTGCAAAATTAGGCCAATAAAAGGTGAAGTGGCAGTAAGATGAAAGCAATCAGTGAAATCGTTCTAAAAGTATTTCTAGCATGCCATGACAACAGTCTTTAAGTGTGGAAAATAAGAAACAGAAATTGATACAGTCTCTCCATTTTTATAAATTTAGCATTGTTCATTATGTTCTGTGTTGCAATTAAAAACAATCCTTATCATTTCCAGAAGTAACAAAAGGAAAATTTACACGTGGATATAAATGAAAACTTTAATCTCATTTATATCATATTATTTATTTAATTCTGTCCCAGTTGTAGGCATGTGGTGAAGCTAAAGCAGAATTTTCATATTAATGAATTAAAGTATAATTAGGGCATTACTGTGGGGAACTTTTTATATCTTTCATGCATAATTCAATATATGTAAATGAGATATTTTCTCATTGGTCCCAGTTCTTAAATTAGATTGTGACCTGAAAAACCTTCTAAGGTCTACTAAGAAACAGGGTGTGAAATCAATATATTTAATAGTATTATTGTAAGGTTTTAAAATGTTCTAGTAGGCCTTTTGTGCATAAAAATAAGAAAAAAAACCCCTGTAACATTAGGAAAAAAATACATAATATCTAAAGAGTACAGATATTTGGGCATATTTCTCCCATGCCCATTCTATGATAGAATGTAATTTTCTGTGGGGAAAAAAAACAGTATAAACTCTAAATTTTTCATACTTTTATATAAAATGTATTTTACATTTCACATTCAATGTTTTTCTTTCTTCATCCACCCACAAAACACTTTAAAATGCAGAACAAATAGTCTTTAAAGAGCATTTTAATGAGATAGTTTGCTCATGATAGTTTAAATATTTATCACTTTCTTGCTCAGATTGTAGAGAAGGTTTCAAATAATTTACACATTTTGAATTTTCTTCTGTTCAATTACTCAAATTTCCATGCTGTGCTTCAATAGTTAAAGAGGTTTATTAATTAATTAATTAATTAATTTACCATTTATTATAATTTATTCACTTTGTATCCTGGCTGTAGCCCCCTCCCTTTTCTCCTCACAGTCCCATAGTTTCTACCTCTTCTTCCCTGTGCACTTCCCCTAGTCCACTAATAGAGGAGGACCTCCTTCCCTTCTATCTGACCTTAGCTTATCAGGTCTCATCAGGGCTGGCTGCATCATCTTGCTCTATGGCCTGCCAAGACTTCACTGCCCAGGGGGAGGTGATCAAAGAGCCAGCCACTGAGTTCATGTCAGAGACATTCCCTGTTCCACTTACTAGGAAACCACTTGAAACCTGAGCAGCCTATGGGCTTCCTTTGAGCATCCTCTCCATGCATGATCCTTTCTCACGCCCATCAGAATGGCTAAAATAAAAACCTCAAGGACTGACACATGCTGGAGAGGATGCAGAACAAGGGGAACCCTCCTCTGTTGCCAGCTGGAATGTAATCTTTTTTTTTAGTATTTTTTTTATTTTATTTTTATCAGTTACATTTTATTAACTCTGTATCCCAGCCTTGTCCCGAACCCTCATTCCCTCCCAGTCCCTCCCTCCCTCCCTCATCACCACTGTGCCCCTTTGAGAGCAGACATGGGGTAAGATGATCAATCCTCGTTTAGAAAGACAGATGGGATGTGCATTGAACATATGACAGGAGTCTACTGAGCACATTTGAAAGACTCTAACTAGCAGTGTTTTCAAAGCAAAGACTCATGACCAAACCTTTGGCAGAGTACAGGGAATCATAAGAAAGTAGGGGAGTTAGTCTGATGGGGAAAAGATAGGAGCTCCACAAGGACCAACTATATCTGGGTACAGGGTCTTTTCTGAAACTGACATTCAACCAAGGACCATGTATGGATATAACCTAGAACCTCTGCTCAGATGTAGCCTGTGGTAGCTCAGTAACCAATTGGTTTCCCAAAGTGAGGGGAACAAGGACTATTTCTAACAGGAACTCAATGAAGATACCTGAGAAAACAGGATCAGATGAATGGGGGGGAGGTCCCCCCCATCAGTGGACTTGGAAATGGAATGTAATCTTATACAACCACTTTGTAAATCAATCTGGAGGGTTTTAAGAAAATTAGGAATAGTGCTACCTCAAGATCCAGTTATACCACTCCTGGGCATATATCCAGAAGATGCTAAATCATACAAGGACATTTGCTCAACAATTTTCATGCCAGTTTTATTAATACTAGCCAGAATCTGGAAACAACCTAGATGCTCTTCAACTGAAGAATAGATACAGAAAATGTGATATATTTACACAGTGGAATACTACTCAGCAAGTAAATACAAGGAAATCATGAAATTTGCAGGTAAATGGTGGGAACTAGAAATGATCATATTGAGTGAGGTAATCCAGAAGCAAAAAGACACATATGGTATATACTCACTTATAAGTGGATATTAGCCATATATTATAGGATAAACAATAAAATCTATAGTCCTAAAGAAGCTAGTTAAGACTTTTAAAATGGCCCTTTCTAGCCATCTGCCTTTACTATATTTTCTGCAGTCATAAACAGTGTGATCACTTTTGGATCTCTGTTACAAAATATAAGGGTCATATTCCATTTCTATCATAAAAGCTGGTATATTTTAAGATCTTACAAATGTTTGATGGAATGAAATAAAAATAAAAACCAGATAATGCCATAAATAAAATAGAGGAAATACATAAATGAATACAAAAAGTTAAATTTCTATATTCACAAGTTTATTTCACAAAATACTTTCAGATGTACTTTACATTTGAAAAGTACACTCAGCTTTAAATAATAACTTCTTTTTATGACCTTTTATTTTAAAGGGGAGATAGTGATTTATCTTCTTTATCAGCCATATGTTTCTTTAATGAAAAGAATATTACAACAAACTTAAGTTTCATATGTCACAGAAGCTGATAGAAATAATGGAAAAATATGAAAAACTGTACATACTTTGGTTTTGTATATTCATACAAAAGGGTGCTAAGTAAAGCTAATGTACCTGAGGAAGGTGAAGTTAACACGACCAATCACATTTTTAAAAAGTATCCTGTGTTTATTATCCTTTTTCCAGCAGAGTGCAGGCCATAACACATAAAAATCCTGAAAATGGAGGGACAGAAGACAGAGAAACTTTATTTCTATGATTTTGTTCAGTTTCCTTCAGCTTCAGTTAAAGCATGGCCATGTAATTCCTCATTGTTTTAAAGTATGAGTTTATTTCTTTTTCTCATTCCATTTTAAAACATTTATAAAATCCCCTTTAGTTTCATCTTTAACACCATGTTAAGAACTTGTTTTTAACTTATTTTAATTGTTAATATTTCCATATATTCTTTCTTCTATTGCCTTATATTTTAGTTCTATTGTTTTCTAAGAAAATACTTGAAAATCTTTGTACATTTCAACAGGACAGGATTTGTTATGTAACTTCCCATGAAATTCACAAGAGCAAATGTCCAATGTGCACTGGAGAAAAAAAATATAAGTTCTCTTCTGTATGATTAGATGCACAAAACATGGAAATGATACCTTGAGACCCTAGTAATTATAAATCTAAACTATTAAAAACATACAGCTAATGTACATATTAATAATCCTACATTATTCATAGAAAAACAATAGTGTGATAATATAAAAAAAACTTGAAGCAAATTTTTATTGAAGCCTATACAATTAGTAACCCTGCTCTAATAATCTACTAACTTCCATGAAGACATATATTTTAAAAAATAATCAATCAAAATTTATAATGAATGAAAAGTAATGGTTTTTGTAATATATTAGGCAAGTCTATTATTCTTTATTTGTAATTTTGTCTGATATGAATACAGTAATAAATAATAAGGATAAATAGGTCTTTCTTTGATCTTCTTGCTATTTTTGAAGTACAAGTGTTTATGATTCCTACCTTAGAGTCACTTTGTTCAGGACTCGTTTTTAAGATTTGGAAGTTTGTATCAGCCTTATTTGTAATAGCCAGAAGCTGGAAACAGCCCAGATGCCCCTCAACTGAAGAGTGGATGCAGAAATTGTGGTACATCTACACAATGGAGTATTACTCTACAATGAAAAATAAGGAAATCATGCAATTTGCAGGTAAATGGTGGGACCTGGAAAGGATCATCCTGAGTGAGCTGTCCCAGAAGCAGAAAGACCCACACAGTATATACTCACTCATATAGACTTATAGGATAAACCTAAAATCTGTCCATCTAAAGAAACTAATCAAGAGAGAGGACCCTAACTAAAATGCTCAATCCCCATCCTGAAAGGCAAAGAGGATGAACATCAGAAGAAGAAGAAAGCAGGAAACAACCTAGGAACCTTCCACAGAGGGCCTCTGAAAGGCTCTGCCCTACAGACTATCAAAGCACACCCTGTGACTTTATGGCCAACTGTTGGGCAGAGTGCATAGAATCTTATATAAGAAGTGGGAAATAGTCCGTTATGGAGAGGACAGGAACCCCGCAAGGAGAGCAACAGAACTAGAAGATTTGAACACAGGGGTCTTCCCAGAGACCCATACTCCAACCATGTACCAGGCATGGGGATAACCTAGAACCCCTGCACAGATGTAATCCATGGCAGTTTAGTGTCTAAGTGAGTTACATAGTAATGGGAAGAGGGACTGCCTCCGACACAATCTGATAGGCCTGCTCTTTTATCACCTCCCCCTGAGGGAAGAGCAGTCTTACCAGGCCACAGAAGATGACAATTCAGCCACTCCGGATGTGATCTGATAGACTAAGATCAGATGGAAGGAGAGGAGGACCTCCCCTATCAGTGGACTTGGGGAGGGGCATGCATGAAGAAGGGTGAGGGAGGGTGGGATAGGGAGGGGAGCAGGGAGGGGCTTATGGGGGGAGTCAAAGTAAATAAAGTGTAAAAAAATAATAGAAAAATAATAATAAAATTTAAAAAAGAGATTTGGAAGTAGAACTGAGGGCTTTGCACGTGGTAAATAACCACTCTACAATTGAGGTACACTATCAGATCCCATTTTTATGATAAAATGGGTGATTACCTTTAATGAAAATAGGTGGAATAAGTGCCATTTGTCCTGAAATAAATAATAAGAATTTTGTTTGGGGAATACTCATATGGTTATATACTCACATGGTTATATAAGGATGAAGAGTCACACCTAAACAGTTGTGTATTGTTCCACATTATAGCGTGACTCCTTTAATCTCAATAATTTTAAAGTACATATAATTATACACCGTATTTCAACTAGACCTTTAAATGACTAACTAATTATAAATATTTAGGAAAAGAAATAAAATCCACAATTTCCTTTTAGAAAAAAAAAATAGGTTGAAGTTCCATATTTGACTGTGTCTCAGGAAAGTGGCAATTAATTTACAATTAGCTCTAGAAATAGAGTGCTTAGTCATTTTGTTTTCAAACAGTAAGTGAAAGAAACAACGAATCTTCTACCTGGATTTAAATATGCTTTTACCTTTCTAAAAACTAGGACATTAAAAAAACTTACTCACTTTTTTTTTTCTTAACCTTCTTTTCCCCTTGCATCGGCAAACTTAAGTACACAGAGGGAGGCTCACTGCAGGGGCAGGTCATATCTGCTTATTGGAAAGCTTGTCAAACTCTAACTTCATGACCTTAATGGAAGGTCAAGAATTGATTCAGGCTTTCAATACTTAATCTCTTCATAATGCAGGGATGTATCCTAGGATTAGATTGACAGGAGGTAAAATTGAGTTGCTCTGACATTAGTTTGTCATGTTTTCTTCATGACTTGCATAAAGTTAAGTCTCTGTCATCTGAAACACATGCATCATAAATGTTAATCTCGTCTTCAGTCAACCGTAAATGCAGATACTGGGATGTTTGGTGTGTCATGTGGAAACTCATTTATTTAAGTCTTATTTGTGCTCCTATTGCCACTGTAAAGTGTTCCAGTTTAGTGCGAACAGGATGTTAACTTGATATTGTTAAAAACATACAACTTCCTATTTTAAGGAAGTCTCCTGACAGTTCTTACCTTTTCTTGCCTTTTATTCAAAACTTCACACTGAGCAAACTCATGTTGAGGCTCCCCTCATTGCCATGCTCCAATCCTTTCAGAAGTCTGTAAGCATTGCTATTATCATTCAGTCTAACAGCCTCACCCAGTTCTCTACCATTCTTCCATACCTGCTTTTTTTTTTTTGATGATTTAGATTAAATATTACCTTTCCACAAATATGCTCCAAATTCCTCTAATTTTTACTCATATGAACAGGCTTTTTTTTCCTCAATGCATTGAAATTTACACATTTTAAATAATGCCTCTCTATGTCTGTTGTTGTTCAGTGTTTCAGTGTTCAGTAAAGCACAGTATACCTGGCACACAAAAGATGTTCATAACTATTCGTTTTTAAAGGTAGTAAAAATAGTTTCCACATTTTGAATCTCACTGTAAAAATTTCAACACATTCAGCTGTATTTATTTTCCTCTAATAAATATACTCTTTTACAATATTTACAAAAAACAATAATCATGCAAAATAAATTACATTGAATATTTCCATGTACAGCCCATTATGAAAATCCAGTAAAATGACTCTAAAATGTATATTGTTTCCAGTTAAAAAGTTCAACTTTCACACTTGGAGTGATTAGGTGAGAAGGACAATTTCACAATTACCTACAGTTTGGGAACTCCCTGAATCAGAGGAAAATAACAAACATGAGAGAAAAATAACCTTCATTTGTACTGAGAAGAGAATGCAGCTGTTTCAGTAGCACTTCGAGGAAGACTCCGACATCTGGAGACTCACAGACACAAGGGAGATCCTCTTATTCTCACAACTACAGCGAAGAAAACTTGTATGATGCAGGTGATTAGGGATGCAGAAGAAGAAAAACCTTCTTAATTGGAAACCAGGAATCTCTGCTGGGTCTCTTAAAGATTTCTTACTTTGAAAATACCACCTAGTCATTGATGCCAACATATATGAGTGCTTTCTAATATATAGAGTCAGTGTTTCTTTACTTTAACATGGTTCCGTATTTTCTATTTTTGGTTATAGTTTGGTGTTTTTATTTTTCTCTTTGGGTGTAATTATATTTTGTTTTCTTGTTTTGGGGGTTGTTGTATTGAGATTTTGCTTGTTTATTTTTAAACTTAAAGTTGGTAAGTGTGGATGGGGAGAGTCTCTTGAAGGGCTTGGAGAAAAAATATGATCAAAATATATTCAAATTTAAAACTGTTTTACACGATAAAAATGAAATAAAATAGAAAAATGTTTTATTCCTGATCTTGAGCAATACTCGAAGAAATGCTATGGTTTCAATTACCAGCTAATAGTTGAAACAGTAGGCTTCAGTCTGATGAAACTTATCAAGAAGGATGTGAGCAGCAGACTAGTGATAGAATGAGAATAATGAGACCTCCTGACCAGTTCGAAATTTGAGGGTATGTTAATTAACATTGTAATTAAATATATTTTATGTCAACATAAATTTAACAATGCCAATGCTTTAACTCTAAAATTGATAAAAGAGTTTAATAAGTAAAGAAAGTATCTGTATTAAATAATCTCACTCATCAAGTACTTCAGATACCTAAATTTAAAATGCCCCTTCAGATAAGATAGGTGGGAAAATGAAGAATGAAGTAATTCAGTACTATTTATCTGTAAATATATGCTCAGTACAGCATTTCCCAGGTTACAAACGGTCAATAGGGTTGTAATAAAAATACTAACAACAACAACACCAATAATAATAATAACAATAAGAATAATAATATAAAATAAGATCACTTGGCTAGATATCTGGGAAGTGTAAATCCCAACAATAATGAAATGTGATCTACTGTGAGAACAACAATTAAAATGATGAACTATCCTTGCTGTATGTTGGAGCATCATTTGGGTGTATACCCAGGAGTGGTATAGGTGGGTCTTGAGGTAGCACTATTACCAGTTTTCTGAAAAAGCTCCAAATTGATTTCTAAACTGATTGTAAAAGTTTGCATTCCTACCAACAATAGAGTAGGGTTCCAATTTCTTCACATTATCTCCAGCAACTATTGTCATTTGAGTTTGATCTTAGCCATTCTGATGGGTGTGAGATGGAATCTCTGAGTCATTTTGATTTGCAGTTCCTTGATGACTAAGACATTGAGCATTTCTTTTTTTTCTGAATTAATAAAGTTTTGGGTGATTTTTATTTTTAAATTTAATTTTATTTATATATTTACTTATTTATAATTCATGCACTTTGTATTTCTTTTTTAATTTTGTTTTTTATTTTATTTTTTTTATTACATTTTATTAAATCTGTATCCCAGCCGTGCCCCGAACCCTCATTCCCTCCCAGTCCCTCCCTCCCTCCCTCATCACTACTGTGCCCCTTTCCAAGTCCACTGATAGGGGGGGACCTCCCCCCATTCATCTGATCCTGTTTTATCAGGTATCTTCATTGAGTTCCTGTTAGAAATAGTCCTTGTTCCCCTCACTTTGGGAAACCAATTGTATTTCTTTAAGTGTTTCTCTGCCATTCTTTATTGTCTGTTGAGAATTCTCTGTTTAATTCTGAGATCCATTTATTTTTTAATACAACAAGGTCAGTTGCTCAACTATGTTCACAGCAGCTTTATTCATAATGAAGAACCTGGAAACAACTTAGATGTCCTTCAACCAAAGAATGGATACAGAAATTGTGGTACATTTACACAATGGAATACTATTAAGCTATTAAAAACAAGGAAATCATAAAATTTGCAAGTAAATGGATGAAACTAGAAAAAAATCATCCTGAGTGAGGTAACACAGAAGCAGAAAGACACATGTGATATATGCTCACTTATACATGGATATTAGCCATATAATATAGGATAAACATACGAATATCTACAGACCTAAAGAAGCTAAACAACAAGGAGAACCCTACGGGAAGAAGCTTAATTCTCATGGAGTAGAAAACAGAATAGATACCTGAATCAGTAAAATAGAGCGAACAGGATGGGAGCCTATCACAGGTGTTCTCTAAAAGAATCCACCCAGCAAGGAATCGAAGCAGATGCAGAGACTCACAGTCAAACCTTGCAGCCAGTCCTGAAGATACCTAATAAAACAGGATCAGATGAATGGGGAGGAGGTCCCCCCCTATCAGTGGACTTGGAAAGGGGCAGGGTGGAGATGAGGGAGGGAGGGTGGAGTTGGGAGGGAACGAGAGAGCAGGATACAGCTGGGATACAGAGTTAATAAAATGTAACTGATAAGAAAAAACATAAAATTAAGAAAAAAGAAAAAAAAACACCTTGAACAGAGAACAGTGAGTCTTAGGGGAAAAGGGGGAAGGGACAGAAGCCCCACAAGGAGCCTAAAAACAACAACAACAAAATGCTGGGCCCAGGAAGGACTACAGAGATGGATGCATCAACCAAAGACCATGCATAGAGAGGACCTAGATGCTCCTGCTCAGATGTAGCCCATAGATAGCTCAGACTCATGTGGGTCCCCTAAAATGGTAGAAGAGACAGTCTCTGACATGCACTTGGTTGCCTGCTCCTTGATCACTTTTCCCTGGTGAGGTGACCTAGCCAGCCCACAAAAGAAGAGGATCCAGGAAGTCCTGATTGGACCTAATAATCTAGGGTCAGACATTATTGGAAGACTTCCACTATCAGTGGACTAGGGGTGAAAGGTAGGGGAGGAAGGAAGGTTGGAACTGGGAAGAAATGCTGGTGGGAACTACAGTGGGGATACAAAGTTAATAAATTGTAAATAATAAGAATAGAAATTAGAAAAAAATAAATAAGCCAAGTGGTGGAGAAGTAATGAGAATAAACTAAAAAGACAAATTAAAAAAAAAGACTGATGAGTTGTCATATCTGTGAATGAGAATATAAAAGCAAACTAAAGAAATTGCACACTATATAGACTGGTGGAGCCATTATGGAAAACAGTGTGATGATTCTTCAAAATGTAAACTATAATTTCTATCTTATTAAAAAATATCTGACAGGAACTCAATGGCAGGCTCTTTGACCTCCCCACCCCCCAAGGGAGGAGCAGTCCTGCTAAGTCACATAGAAAGACTTTGTAGCCAGTTCTGAAGATACCTGATAAAACAGGATCAGATGAAAGGGGAGGGGGCCCTCCCCAATCAGTGGACTTGGAAAGGGGCAGGGAGGAGATGAAGGAGGGAGGGAGGATTTGGGAGGGAATGAGGGAGCAGATACAGCTTGGATACAGAGTTAAGAAAATGTAACTGATAATAAAAAATAAAATATCTCACTTATTGGTACATATGCAAATAAAGAAAATCAACATTGTAGATATTTTCAATATCCTGTTCATAGTATCAGGCTCAACCAAACCTTAAAGCCAAGGTTCATCACATTATTCTGACAGAAATAAAATAATAGTAACAGGATTTTAATTGCCCTATAGATATACTTGTACCAAGAACTGATGTATCTGCTTTTACTTTATCCACTTTATAATGAATAAACTGAGATACAGTGGTTTTATTTGCTATGTCCTTTGTATTCAGGTGTTCAAACTGGATCACGTAAATGTTACCCCATCCAGAGACTTACAGATTCCACTGAGGGGTTTTGCCCCTCCACATAGTTAATCTACTGTGTCTAGTAAATATTTATATATTACTTGCATATATGAATCATGAGAACTCCACATGAAAAGCTATGAGAAATGATCAATATTTGAAGGTAGAGAATGAGATACCTTTTATAATCGTCAATATTAAGAGTTATTGTGAACCAAATCATATTAAGAAATAACCAAATTTTGAGATAACAGCAAAACAAATGTCTCCTTGCAGCAAATAAGTGCATGTAGGCTTGATTTGGTGGCTTCAAATAGTTGTGCATCTTTCTGTGAAGCCTAAATAAAATGTCAACATTTATATTAAAACAATTCATTGCCCCTGAACAGAAATTGGTATTTATTTTGTAAGAAGTATTAAAATACATGCAATATTTTTCAGAACAATCATCCAGAACTTAACCCATCCTTTTAATACTTCAGGCCTGAATAATAATCTTTTGGGATGTGGTGCACTAGAAAAAAAACAAACAACTGTCTTTGGACTTCTAAGACTGCTATACAAAAGGCCACAATAAGCCATGTCTCTTGAGAGTGACACAAACCAAGCAAACATCCAGACATACATCTGAGCAGAAGGCAAATGTTTCTGAAAAACAAATATTGACTGATTTCCTGATTTTCTTTGCACAGGCAGAAAAAAAAGAAAACACCTTGTTTCTCAGAGGATTAGTTATCACAGTATTTATCCCACTCTGGCCATTTTATGCTCTAATACAAAGTTAGAATATTTAATATGGAATAATTGCAATTATTCATGCAGTCTCCCTTTAGGATTCACAATGAATAAAGCAACACATTAGATGCCCTAATTATTCCTAAGTTTAGATCACATGCTTAGTAATAAAATCTACAGCTAAAAACAATTGAGACTGAAGGAACAATGTATATCAAGGGGAATCAAATGAAATGAAACCAAAATACATTTCCATCTGTAAGCCTGGAAAGGCACACCGAGGATGAAGGACATGTAAGAACATGCATGCATGTGCTGATGGCACCTACCATACTTGCTCATTTGGCTTAGCACATGCCAGCTCTCTATGTAGTGGCATGATAACAGTGTGAATGACCTGCTTTTGCCAGCCTTTATAATCTGTGTGAATAAGATGGATAAAGTTAGAGATACAGAGATGGCTTAGTAGGTAAACAGTTTGCCAAACAAGCTTGAAGACCTGAGCACTTCTCTCTAGCTTTCATGTAAAAGGCCAGAAAGAATGGAATGTTCTTGAAATCCTACTGTCTAGGAAGCACAGTCAAGGGAATGATTCCTATGTGCTGACCGGTAAGCCTAGTTTAATTGGCATCAGAAAGGCCTAGGAGAGATTCCGTCTCAAAGTAGGGGAATGGCTTTCTGTAGGATAAAACCCATTGTCGTCTTTGTTTCACAGAAACGCCTACATATATGTTCGTATTCATATATATACTTATATATACATGCACACATATGGACATGTGAATACACACTCATGTTCAAACCAACAAAATTTAGAAAAGTTAAATTATTTCATTTTAAATATTGATACTTAATTTATTGGTTCTGAGCAATATTGATGAGTTTTGAAAATATGGTTTATTTTCCAGTTCTGTTTAAAAGGTAAAACAAACAAACCAACAAAACTCAAAACAAAACCCTTTCACTCCTAAAAATAAATGAAATCAAGAATAAAATTAATTGAAATTGATTTTTATGCTTCTAATGATTCATAATTTTAGAATATATTTACTATAGAATGTTGGAAGACACATGTTTGTGTCTGCGGATTTTAACATTGTACATGCCAAATATTTATTAGGGGCAAAGCAATGAGGTATTTGAGAGGACTATTAAACATACTTTATACAACTTTTGATTTTTTTTTAAATTTCTTTTACTATTTAGTTGTTTTAACCAGAATTGTGGTACATACTAGTTATAATTTGACATTTTCAATAGGAAAAATGAATATAATGAATAATTTGCTTAATGTAATGAATAAGAGGAAGAGGTTTGGTGAGATAGGGGAGTTGGAGAGATACTCATTGGTTAAAGAGCACTTGTTGCTCTTCCAGACGACAAGAGTTTAGCTTCAAGCACCCATGTCCAGCAGCTCAGAACCACCTGTAATTCTAGTTTCAGGAGATCCAGGGCTCTCTTCTGTCCTTCGCAGATACGTGCATTCAAAGAGCAGACACACATTTATATGTATTTATATACATATAAATTTTTTAAGAATCTTAAAAATTTTACAAGTAAACATACAAAAATGTACTGTGATTACTTTATTTATGCATATGAATGTATATGTGGCTATAATCCTTAGAGTGGTTATGTGTTTTCTTTGCTGAAATGGTTGAATGATGACCAGAAACCCACCTTCAATCAAACCACAGCAGTGGTATCCTTTTTAAAAACCGTACTCACTGTGCTATCACTGTTTTCCAAACTTAGTTTCTCCTTTCTCACACGCATTTAAAAGATTAGTGATTATTATATGATTTTAAATAACTATGGGCTTTATTTTTAATTGCTGCTGATTGAACCCATTGTCTTTTTATGTTAGGCAAGTACCCTATCACTGAGCCATTACTTCTTTAATGTTACTACTCCACTAATATTGTGTTAGAA
Organism: Rhombomys opimus; assembly: GCA_010120015.1. Classification (NCBI taxonomy): domain Eukaryota; kingdom Metazoa; phylum Chordata; class Mammalia; order Rodentia; family Muridae; genus Rhombomys; species Rhombomys opimus. Next base: position 486,194 of record REGO01000241.1, read on the forward strand.
TATATATGTGCAGTATCATGCTGTCCAATATGATTTTCTGTATTTACGCTATGAATAAAAAGCAGGGAAAATATAAATACATATTTTTTGTTTGAATTTTACCTGAATTCTTTTAAATTCTGAGAAAGATTCATGATAATATTATATGGAGTACTTTATTTTATTACATTTATTGACAAAAAAAATTCATGACAAAAAGAGATGCCAGCTTTGTACCACTAAGGTGCATCTTGCTGCCCAATCATTGTCCTGATGGTGGTGGTGGGGGTGGTGGTGGTGGTGGTGGTGGTGGTGGTGTGTGTGTGTGTGTGTGTGCTCACCCTGGTAACAATGCCCCACCCAAGAATCAGGCATGGGACATCTTCCTTTGAATTTCGATGAGGATATCAAATAGACTCCTCCAAACACTACACAGTATTGCCATTGCCCCTGTTGCATCTCAGAACTTGAAGGCAAGTTCCTTTTTCCTGAAGACTTCACACAGTCTGTATACAGAATACCACGGGGTAGGGAGGCAGGGGGCGGGGCGAGCAGGACAGACCTGTAGGCCTGGGTGTTTCTGAGGCAGGATCTTCATGCACAGCAGAGGTTGACCTTCAAGTAACAGTCTTTCAGATTCAGCTCCCCAGGGGCTTCTTAAGAGCTACACTGTCACACACCGAGGTGGGTTATCCGTGTTGTGGAAATTTTGTTAAAGAGTGCCTGCAGTTTTTGCCATAATGGCATGGGGAAACTAGGTGTAAAATAAAACACCTCGACATCTGTGAACCAAGGAGGAATCAATGGAGATGTTAATCTAATAAATCTTGGGGTGTTAAGGAACAAACTCAGTTGGTAAAAAGTGCTTATTGCTGAAGTGGCGAAAGCTGGATTCAAACCCCCACAGCCGTAGAGAAAACCAGATACAGCAGTGCTGCCCTGTAGTCCCTGTGTCCTTTAGCAAGAAGGGAGGCAGGATTCTGGAGCTCACTGGCTTCCAGACTACCTAATATGTGAACTCTCGTTTTAATGAAATATCACTTTAAAAAACAAAATGGAGGAAAACTCCTGCCCTCAGTTTTGGTCTTACATACGGAAACAAGGAAATACACATTCACATATTTACATACACACTCACGCACACACACACACACAAAGACACATTCATACACAAACACATAAACACACACACACTCAAACCCATTTACACAGTTGCACACATACTCACACACTTACGCAGACATACATATACTCACACTAACATTCAGACACAAACACATACACACAAAAGTGATCTTATCATATGACACTTTTCTCATGTGATTTTTTTTTTATGGAAGCAGTTATGTTACCACAATCTTTTTTATTCCCACTATAATTCTGAGAATGTAGGTTTGAGTTTTTAAGGAAAAAAAAAATTTGCCTTAGTATTCATATGTAGGTAAAACAATACATGTATTTTATTTAAGGCTTCAAGGAGATAGTCAAATATTTGCAAATTCTTTCTTCTTTTGTCTCAGATATTTATGACTCAACAGTAAAGTATAGTTAAAACAAAAGATGATTCCAAGAGAACTGTTTGTGGCTTTTATTAAGTTTTTAAATCCCTCTGTAATTATATTACCCATTGAACCTCATGTATTCCTGAATTTTACAATGGTTTTCCAAGCGCTGATGCAAAACCAATAAACATGAGCAATGTTTGTGATGAATTTGTAATCTTCTTAATAATTCTCCCAGTTATGAACAAATCTGGAATTAACTTTCCTATTTCCTTGAAATAAACTTTACAAACAGAAACCCAAATGAACAGGGTTACAAATTTAAAGATATAGGCTTAGATTTTTTTTTTGGGGGGGGGAGGGCAGGTCTTAGATATTTAAAAACCTACGTTATTTAAGGTTCTTTAACATCTTTACCTCCCTTCCAACCCCCCAGACCTTACATAGGAGATTAGTAGGGAAAGGAGCTGTATATCTCTTTTTATCTACTTCCTGCTGATTAGGGTCTATGGATCCTTAGGGGATTTCCAAAATCAGTCATTATGATACCAGCAATCTAGTCAAACTACAATGCAGCAACCACTCAGCCAAATGGCGTAAGTCCGCTGAATCGGAAAAACTCGCCAAAGCAGCACAGGCAGTTCTCTGAAGCACGTGTCTCTGTAAAGACCAGCGAAGCCTTTGCAAAGTGCGGTAATGCAAAAAAGTAGGGATGCAGAAAGTGCTGTCTCATTTTCTGTAGTCTTCTAGATATCCCTTCTCAGAGTCCCCACAAAAAACACACTTCTCTCCCTCTCAAAAGGGAGGTTTCAGCTGACCAACATCAAGCGCTTTTTCACAGGGGCTGTTTTTTGAGAGGTCTGTTTTCCCCAGGGAAAAATATTCCAGTATCCCACACTTGGGATTTAAAAAAAAAATAGCCAAATGACACAACTAAGTTTCCAAATAAACCAGAAACTTCCACTTTATAAAGGTGCTATTTTCATTTTTTCTTTGTCTCTGCTACTAACTTTTTGAAATATTAATGTATTTAATGTATATTCCATATTTAATGTGTTTATAATGTATAGTCCATGATACATATATAGCATCATGCTATAAGGATTACAGAAAAATGGCAAGTGGTAACATTTGGGGGATAATGTGTGGTTTCTAATGAATCTTTGCTTACCATTTTCACTGTGTTTCAATAAAGTAGCAGCAATGCTATCTCTACAATCAGGATTACCAAGCAAAAAGCACAAAAAGGAACATCTAAATACTTCTCTTATAAATAATAAATTCAATATGATACTGACCTTGCTTTTATCTCTTAAAAAATGAAACAAGGAACAAAGCAGCTTATCAGATTATAAATCTAAAAAAAGGAATAATGACTGTATTAATAACTGTAGTGGTTTAGAATATTGAAGTAGGTACACAGTTCTCCAGTGTACAAAAGTACAAGCAAAGGACATCTTAAAAAGAGTGTGGCAGTGCCTGAATAAATACAGTATGCAATGGCATTTCTGGCATGCCTTAAAACTGATACTCCACCCAAGGACCATGCATGGATATAATCTAAAACCACTGCTCAGATGTAGGGCATGGCAGCTCAGTGTCCAAGTGGGTTACTTAGTAAGAGGAACAGGGACTGTTTCTGACATTGACTCAGTGGCTGGCTCTTTGACTGCCTCCCCTGGGATGGGGAGCAGCCTTGCTAGGTCACTGAGGAGGACGTTGCAGCCAGTCCTGGTGAGACCTGATAAGCTAGGGTCAGATGGAAGGGGAGGAGGACCTCTCCTGTCCGTGGACTTGGAGAGGGGCATAGGAGGGGATGCTCAGTAGTAATGAAACGCTCAGCAGGTTAACTAACATATTTATGCCTATTTCCCAACCTAAAATTTTTTTATGAAGGTGAATTTTTAAGGTAAAATATTGGTGCTCACTTGCACCAATATTATGCATGTGAAATAAAATAATGTTTAGAAAGGATTTGTCACAGTGTTCTATGCATGGCAGATTCTCTCATAACTGAGAATGACAGATTTTAATGATCTTGATTTCTCCAATGATAAAATGTGCCTAAACCAATGATATTAAATGAAATGTTTCTGCTGGATAAAATATATTATTTTTATCTGAACTGTCTTTTTGTGTGTTGTAATTTAAGCTGAAAGAATAATAACATGCAACCTACTGGGATTTCCAACCAAGAACTTGAATTATTTATTTATTCCTTTGGGCTAAAGTTGGTAATTTGAAATAACAAAACATAGAAAAAGATGAATTGAGTCATTATGAAACATCAATATTTTGTTCAGAAAATATTATCTGATTTTTCAATGGCCTGGGATTGAGTGAAGATATTAGAAAAAGAATATTTAGTGAAATTTGAGACATAGAAGGTCTTGTAATGACAAGAACATTGAACTTAGCAAGAGGGCCCCAGGGCAAGGCTTCTGTTGCTAGTCCAGCCTTTCTTGAGCTTTCTGAATTTTGTTTCAAAGGAGAAATAGTAAAGACCATTCAGAAAGCTTTCCACAAAGCCAAACTGAATCTTTATGTTTTGAAGTTTTATCTTTACTATTATATGGAAATTGGAATTTTATATTATACCTATTCTTTGTAAAACAGTGATTTTTTTTTAAAAAATTAACATTAATTCAAGGGTGTTCCATATTTGGGGAAAATAATCACTGCATTTCTTTCAGGTTTAAATACACATTGGGGAAAAAAAGACATTTCTGTAATCAACTTACTGGATGACAGAAACTTTGATTCACCCACTCAAAATGTAAGAGTTTATTTATATAACCAAAAAGCATCTGCACAGCAAAGGAAACTATCATTCAAAGCAGCAGCCTACACACTGGGAAAAAAAAAAAGAAATTTTTGCAGCCTTGTTGGGATTTTGACATAGGTGTAATTTCCAAAACGTATAAACTACTAAAAAATTAGCTTTCTGGAGAAGAAATAACCCAATTAAAATGGGATATAGATGTAAACAGAGAATTCTCAAAAAGAAGAATCTCAAATGGCTGAGAAACACAAAATATATTCAGCATCCTTAGCCATCAAGGAAATGCAAATTAAAATTCCTTTGAATTTTCATCTTATACACATCAGAATTACTAAAATAAATAAACCAAGTGACTTGCATTTCCCTGATGGCTAATGAGGATGAGCATTTCTTTAAGTGTTTCTCTGCCATTCGATATTCCTCTGTCGAGAATTCTCTGTTTAGCTCTATTCCCCATTTTTTAATGGGATTACTTGTTTTGCTGCTTTTAAGCTTCTTTAGTTCTTTGTATATACTGGATATTAGTCCTCTGTCAGATAAAGGGTTAGTGAAGATTCTTTCCCAGTCTGTAGGAAGACGTTTTGTTTTGATGACGGTGTCCTTTGCTTTACAGAAGCTTTTCAGTTTCATGAGGTCCCATTTATTGATTGTTGCTCTTAGAGTCTGTGCTGTTGGTGTTCTGTTCAGGAAGTTGTCTCCTGTGCCAATGAGTTCTAGGCTGTTCCCCACTTTTTCTTCTAACAGCTTTATAGTATCTGGTTTTATGTTGAGGTCTTTGATCCACTTTGACTTTAGTTTTGTGCAGGGTGATAAATATGGATCTATTTTCATTTTTCTGCATGTAGACATCCAGTTGGTCCAGCACCATTTGTTGAAGATGCTGTCTTTTTTCCATTGAATGGATTTGGCTTCTTTGTCAAATATCGAGTATTCATAGGTGTGTGGGTTTATTTCTGGGTCTTCTATGCGGTTCCATTGATCCTCCTTTCTGTTTCTATGCCAATACCATGCAGTTTTTATTACTGTTGCCCTGTAGAACAGCTTGAGATATCACCTTACACCCATCAGAATGGCCAAGATGAAAAACTCAAGTGACAACACATGCTGGAGAGGTTGTGGAGAAAGGGGAACCCTCCTCCACTGCTGGTGGGAATGTAAACTGGTACAACCACTCTGGAAAGCTATCTGGCGCTTTCTAAGACAATTAGGAATAGTGCTTCCTCAAGACCCAGCTATACCACTGCTAGGTATATACCCAAAGCTTGCTCAAGTACACAAAAGGGATACTTGTTCAACCATGTTTATAGCAGCTTTATTTGTAATAGCCAGAACCTGGAAACAACCCAGATGTCCATCAACAGAGGAATGGGTACAGAAATTATGGTATTTCTACACAATGGAATACTACTCAGCAATCAAAAAGGAGGAAATCATGAAATTTGCAGGCAAATGGTGGGATCTAGAAAACATCATTCTGAGTGAAATATCCCAGAAGAAGAAAGACAAACACGGTATATACTCACTTATATAGACCTATAAGATAAGATAAACATAATGAAATCTATACACCTAAAAAAGATAATCAAGAGAGCGGACATGGGGTAAGATGATCAATCCTCGTTCAGAAAGTCAGATGGGATGTGCATTGAAAGCATGACAGGAGTCTACTGAGTGCATCTGAAAGCCTCTAACTAGCAGTGTTTTCAAAGCAAAGACTTATGACCAAACCTTTGGCAGAGTACAGGGAATCATAAGAAAGAAGGGGAGTTAGTCTGATGGGGAAAGGATAGGAGCTCCACAAAGACCAAATATATCTGGGCACAGGGTCTTTTCTGAAACTGACATTCAACCAAGGACCATGTATGGATATAACCTAGAACCTCCGCTCAGATGTAGCCTGTGGTAGCTCAGTAACCAATTGGTTTCCCAAAGTGAGGGAACAAGGACTATTTCTAATAGGAACTCAATGAAGATACCTGATAAAACAGGATCAGATGAATGGGGGGAGGTCCCCCCCTATCAGTAGACTTGGAAAGGGGCACAGTGGTGATGAGGGAAGGAGGGAGGGACTGGGAGGGAATGAGGGTTCGGGGCACGGCTGGGATACAGAATTAATAAAATGTAACCGATAAAAATAAAAAAAAAGAACACAAAGCAGGGAAAAAAATAATAATAAACCAAGTGACAGTTCATGCTGGCAAAGGTGTGGAGTAAAAGAAACGTTATCCATTCCTGGTAGGCAGTCAAATTTGTGGAACTACTATAGAAATCAGTGTGGTAGGTCCTCAGGAAGATGGAAACAGACCTTCCTCAAGATCCAGCTATACTACTCTTGGACATATATCCAAACTGTGCTCTATCCTACCACAGAGACACTTATGGAAGAATTTTTATCACTTATCTAATAGCTGGAAATTGGAAACAACCTAGATGTCCCTCAACAGATGAATGTATTAGAAAATGTGGTACATTTAAAGGAAAACATATTGCTCAGCCATTTAAAACAGTTAATACATGGAATGCATAGGTAAACAAATGGAAGCAGAAAAAAAAATGATCCTGAGTGAGGTATCCTAGAACCAGAAAAAAAAATCTGCATTTTCTTATATGTGGATATTAACTGTTTAGTCAATGACAGCAAAGTTAAAATCCATAGAACAGACTTTAGGCATAGAATAAAGGAATACTGGAAATAGATGTGTCACCCCTGGAAAAGCAAATAGAATAGATAGTTATATATGATTTGGGGAGCGGGGTAGAACCCGAGGATCCAATGGAGAATGGGAGGGGACAGAGACAAGGAAGGGAGGATTATGGTGAGAGACAGTTAAAATTACAAATAACTGGAAGGTTAGTATAGAAACCTAATAAGGTAGATGCTTTCTAAAACATAAACGTATTCCACGGTGATCTAAGTAGGACTGCCAAATAATGGGGGACACAGAGCACTAACTGGCCATATCTCATCACCAAATGAAGCTTCAAGTGGAATGGATTACATCTAATTGATTTCCCTGCCTAAGTGAGCTCATGGGAACCCCTAAATAACCCATGCTGCTGCTGAGTCTAGAGCTTGCTCTCCGTAAACTGACTGTAAGTCCCCATTGCTGAAGCCAGCACCTACACAAACCACTGAACATGGAGAAGTTAAGCTAGTTCCTCTTTTTGTTTATTTGTTTGTACAGTTTGGTTTGGTTTTTCAAGACAGGGTTTTTCTCTGTAGCCTTTGCAGTCCTGGGCTTGCTTTTTTAGACCAGGCTGGCCTAGAACTCACAAAGATCTTCCTACCTCTGCCTCACTGAAGACTGGGATTTCAGACATGTGTCACCACATCCAGCTTAAAGCTGTTTCTTTTTTTTAAATTATTTTTTTCTTTTTTATATTAATTACAGTTTATTTACTTTGTATCCGAGCTGTAGCTCCCTTCCTTCATTCCCTCCCAATCACACCCTTCCTCCCTCATCTCTTCCCTGACCCTCTCTAAGCCCACTGATAGGGGAGGCCTCCTCCCCTTCCATCTGACCCTAACTTATCAGGTCTCATCAAGACTGGCTGCAATTACACAGAGCCTTTACCCTTACACTGTAGCCTCTTTGGCACAAGAAGGTTCTTTGCAGCCTACCAAAAGAAAAATATAAATACCAAGCAGCCAAAAAAACGTCTGATCTATAATGCTGCCCAGCCTGTAAGATATGTTAATGCTATGGCGGAACAAAGCTGGCAGTAGCTACCAACCATTATCTGGTTTGACTTAAGGCCCACAAGAGATGAAACCATACCTGAAACTGCTTGTGAGATCAAGAATATGACTGGATATCCCAGGTCCCTACAGAAAACCAAATTCTACTGTTCTACTAAATGCACATAAGTGGTAAGATGACTCCTAATGTTACTATGCTATATATAATCATAGAACAGTGCCTTGCTTAGCCATCATCAGTAAGCTTTCTTTTTATTCATATATATATATGTTTAATTCTTTATTAATTATACTTTATTCACTTTGTATCCCCCTGTGTTTCCCTCCCTCCTCCAGTCCCAGTCCCAATACCTCCCTTCCTCCACCCTCTGCATGCATACCCCTCCCCAAGTCCACTTACAGGGGAGGTCTTCTTTTCCTTCCTTCTGATCCTAGTCAATTAGGTCTCATCAGAAGTGACTGCAGTGTCTTCTTCTGTGGCCTGGTACTGCTGCTTCCCCCTCACAGGAAGGTAATTAAAGAGCAGGAAAAATCAGTTCATGTCAAAAACAGTCCCTGTTCCTATTACAATGGAACCCACTTGGATATTGAACTGCCATGGGCTACACCTGTTCAGGGGTCTTAGGTTATCTCCATGCATGGTCCTTGGTTGGAGTATCAGTCTCAGGAAAGACCTCTGGGCTCAGATTTTTTGGTTCTGTTGCTCTCCTTGTGGAGTTCCTGTCCTCTCCAGATCTTACTGTTTCCCACTTCTTTCCTAAGATTCCCTGCACTCTGCCCAAAGGTTGCCCATAAGTCTCAGCATCTGCTTTGATAGTCTGTAGGGCAGAGCCTTTCAGAGGTCCTCTGTGTTAGGCTCCTGACTTGTTCCCTCTTTTCTCCTTCTTCTGATGTCCATCCTTTTTGCCTTTCTGGATAGGAATTGAGCATTTTAGCAAGAGTCCTCCCTCTTGATTAGTTTCTTTAGGTGTACAGATTTTAGTAGGTTTATCCTATATTATATGTCTATATGAGTGAGCATATACCGTGTGCATCTTTCTGCTTCTGGAATAGCTCACTCAGGATGATCTTTTCCAGATCCCACCATTTACCTGCAAATTTCATGATTTCATTGTTTTTTATTGCTGAGTAATATTCCATTATGTAGATAAACTACAATTTGTGCATCAACATAAAACCAGACACACTAAACCGCTTAGAAGAAAAAGTGGGGAAGAACCTTGAACTCATTGGCACAGGAGACAACTTCCTGAACAGAACACCAACAGCACAGGCTCTAAGAGCAACAATTAATAAATGAGACCTCATGAAACTGAAAAGCTTCTGTAAAGCAAAGGACAGTGTCGTCAGAACAAAACAACAGCCTACAGATTGGGAAAGGATCTTCACCAACCCTATATCTGACAGAGGACTAATATCCAGTATATATAAAGAACTAAAGAAGTTAAACAGCAATAAATCAAGTAATCCAATTAAAAAATGGAGTACAGAGCTAAACAGAGGATTCTCAATAGAAGAATATCGAATGGCAGAGAAGCACTTAAAGAAATGCTCATCCTCATTAGCCATCAGGAAAATGCAAATCAAAACGACCCTAAGATTTCACCTTACACCCATCAGAATGGCTAAGATCAAAAACTCAAGAGACAACACATCCTGGAGAGGTTGTGGAGAAAGGGAAACCCTCCTCCACTGCTGGTGGGAATGTAAACTTGTACAACCACTGTGGAAAATAATCTGGCGCTTTCTCAGACAACTAGGAAAAGCACTTCCTCAAGATCCAGCTATACCACTCCTAGGCATATATCCAAAAGAGGCTCAAGTACACAAAAAGGACATTTACTCCACCATGTTTGTAGCAGCCTTATTTGAAATAGCCAGAAGCTGGAAACAGCCCAGATTTCCCTCAGAGAAGCTTTCCTTGGCAGCAAATGGGAACAAATACAGAGACCCAGAGTCAGAAAATGTGCAGAGGATGAGAGCTGTTGGAACTGTTCGTCCTAAATGAGATGCACCATCAATTCTTTCCTCTTGAGTTTCAGGAAATTCTGCAACAGAGGAGCCAGAAAGAGTATAAGAGACAGAGTGAATGGAGGACACCAATAAAACAAGAACCTCTAAATCAGCATAATTGATGCCCATAGAAACTGTTTTTTATCTAAAAGTGAAAGAAAGTGGTTGCTTGTTTTTGTGTGGTTGTGTGTATATGTTTGTGTGTGTGTGTGTGTGTGAATGTGTGCATGCATACAGATGCCAGTTGACAATCTCTGATATTATTCCTCAAAACCCATCTAGTTTGACGTAGAGTTTCACGTTACCTTTTGTGAACACATGCCTGGCTCCTAAAGGCTCTCCTGTCACTGCCTCCTGGCTGGCTGGAGAGTCATTCTGAGATTATATATACCTGTTCTACTCATCTGGCTTTCTGCCGGGTCTGGGGACAAGGACTCAGATTCTTAGGCTTGCATGAAAAACAAATTGCGCATTAGTCTATCTTCCTAACCTCAAAAAGATGATTTTGACAAGATAATGATATAATCAGAATTGTACTACAGCAAGGTACGACTGGCATCAAGGACAATGATTCTGGTTAGCACAATACAGGATGGTATTACAGGAGTCTAGGGAAATTAACATTACCTTCATAAACATGTGTGGACTTCAGTGGTAGCATGAAAGCGTATTAAAGTATATTAGTAGTACATTAGAAAATATTCCCTCACAAGAACATTCAACCTGCATCTTATAAGAAAACATGTTTGTCATGTCTGAAGTATCGGATTTGGATGATAAAAGTTGAAACCCCGGGGGAAGGGGGAACTACATAATGTTTGGGAAAACTCATAATCATGGAAATCATATCTCGATCATTAAAGTTTATGTTTAAGGCATAAGACCACTAAGAAAATCTCAGAAATAAACTGACAGTATCATCTCTAGAAGTAATAAAGAACATTGACAGAAAATCATTACAAACAGGAACCTGAGATGAATCTGAATAATAGAAAAGTGAGGTGTGTCAGAAGTGAAGTATGGGTGGATTCCAAATTTAAAAAAAAATGTTTTCTACATAATATCAAGCAGTGAAATATACTTAATGTCACACAATGCTGTTATGCAAATTGTGTCTTCAACACAATAATGTAGTGAAAAAGCCATTTTGTTGCTGATAGTGCTGGTAGCTTAAGCCACATAAGCTTATGGTACACAACATACCATAATATCTTCTTAGAAAACACTCAAAAGAGCTTGTGTGGTCAGAAATTCCACTTCAGAATGAAACATATTCCAGTAATCAGAGGTGTCTAAGTATAAAGACACCTGTCCTTTGTCACTTCTGACCTTTCCAGGAAGGGAGTGTGCATTTAGAAGCAGAAATCATCATAGGACGTTATATGTCACACTTTCGTGCCCTGGCTGCCTGCACAGACATGCAATATGCCACTTAGAAGTAATGTTTCAGTTCGGGGGGGGGGGCTAAATAGGATGATTAAAGCTGGGCATGAACAGTGTGGATAGCTTTATAAAATCTGAGTATTTCAAAATACTCAGAATTCTTTGAGCATTTCAGAATACTCAAAGAAGCTTAAAACAAATGCATCTATACTGATAGAGCCAAACCTTCCTTTACAAATTTTTATATCCTTCTACTTTCTTTCTTCCTTTGACTTCTTAGAGATGTTTTCAACAAATTATACTTCAATGCAAACTTTATACAATCTCCATTTTGCTTTGAGTTCACTAAATTTGTTGTTTTATTTATAAATGTTAAAGTGTTTTTTATTTTACATAAAATGACTATGGTTCAGGGAAAAATACGAAGTTTCTCATTACAAATATACAGTTAATGCATTTTACATAAATGTAATGAAATCCAGAAAAGCACTACTACTTCTTTGAAACTACACAAAGCACATTTGACCAGGAATCTCATATTACAATGTGCCTTACAGGTAAGCTTCATCTTAGTTCACTTCCTGGTCGTTCATTCCTGTACAATACATCTAGTGCGCCCATTAGATAAAAATAATAGCTGTATATTTTATCCTATCTCATACTGTTTATTCAATATGTAATATGTTTTAATGTTTCCTTAAAATTACACCCCCTCATTTTAGCTTTTCCTTTTGATTCAGACACTACCTTCTGGAGTCAGTGTTACTATGCTAAGATTAATAAAACATTGAAACACTTAAACCATACTGGACTATTATCCCTGAATGGATTGATTATAAAAGCAGAAAATTAATGCACAATAATATAACTGTTTATTTCTTTACTGTAAAATATTGAACTCACAACACCTTCTATTGTGCATTTGTGCTTCATGAGATGTTTTTCTCATCCTTCTTCTTGTCTTCCTCCTTTTCCTGCTCCTCCTCTTATTAATTCTATCTCTCCCTCAACAGTTAATCTAGTCTGTAGAAGTAAAATAAAGATACAGCACAATATTCCTAGTTACAAATGCAATGTTTATATAATAAATGCTTAGAGATTTTTTTTCAAATGTGAAGCTAGTTAAATACTGGAAAAGATAATGGGCAAATTGTGGCTATGGTTAAATCAGTTCAGTGATAGAATTCTTGCCTGCCACTCAGGAAGCCCATATTCAATTCCTGGCCCATATAAAACCCCAGAGCATTTTCTTTTGCTTGACAAGAGGTATGAACTTACAGTCAGGCAAGATAATGCTTACTTTTACATAATTACAAGTATGTTGTGAGCCACATAAATTCATCTCTGGAAGACCTGAATACCGAGGGAGCAGTATCTGTTGAAGAAGGTATTGGAAGGTAGTTAGGTTTGTGTCGATTAGTGAGGATTTGAGCCTCCTGACAGAATTGGTGCTAAGGGCAGATTACCTCCTCCTGCTGCATGGAGGGCAGTCATCTTCCAGCCAACCGGAGAACTGTAACCTAGAGAGTGTGACTAAGTCAGCTAGGTGGGGCAGACAGCTTGACTGTGGATGTCTACTCCCCAGAATAGCAAAAAGTAAATTTCTACTAGTTAATGGGCTAACTCAGGGGCATTTTTCTGCTTAAAACAAGGATGATACCTACTTGAAAATTTAATTTTCATTTCTGTCAGTTTTTTTTTCATGTAAACGTAGGCAAAGAAGACCATGTTTGAACTTTCATTTACATTAGGTGGGCTACATGTATAAATTTTGAATTAATTTAAAATCTTTCCCACTTTATAGTCCCATGAAAATAAAAATTTAAGTTCGATTTTAAAATTATTTACCTAATGTAATCCACTAACGTTTTATAAATCTGCATAAAAAGCCTTTTATTTAGTTAATCATGGATATTCCATAATTTTTTTCTGACATGAGTTTAATAGATGAACTCAAACCATATTTCTTTTTTTTTCTCTTTTTTTCTATCATCTTAATTTTCTTGGATTTTTCCAAGTCCTTTAAATTTATAATCTTTTAAAGTGGTTGTTGACAATACTTTGCTTGTATTTTTATCAGAATATTTAAAGTCAGCATAAAACTCAAAAGTTATGTTGAAGCTTCCTTTTACTTATAACTAGTCTAAGGAAGGCAAAACCTCATGTTTCCTCAGCTTATTCACTGTGTTCTGTACTCTATGGCTCCAGACGCCATCACTCCATTGTTGTACATCTCACAGCAGGTGGTATGAGTTGAAAGAGGCAATGTGTCAAGGCATTCTTTAGCACAATATAAAGACCAAGGTCCTGAGGAAGAAGAGAAATAGCTACACTATTCCTTAAATTTTAAATCAGAAAAGTTTTAGAAAATGCTGCAGTTTTTCAAACACAATGAGTTCCATTTAATACACATCAATAGTATTCCTTCCCCTATCTGCCATCCTTTTCCCTTCCTCCATTGTTGTCAAATCTATTCTGAGTGCGTTAGAACATCCTTCACAAACCTGTTCTATTGTGCTGAGCATTTAATGATCTCCACAACGTGGACGTAAATGAACCCAAAAGATAGAAATAGATCTGTGAGAACACTGAGGAGTAGTTTATGGCTTTCCTGAAATAATACACATGGAAAATATTTGCCCATTGACATTGGTTATAGAGCAAGAGAGCACATACCTAAATAAGAGGGAATATAGTTCAGTTTGATTCAATGAAGCAAAGGTGATTCACTTGGTTACCTCAACAGGAATTAATTCTAACTACTAGCTTTGTTCCTACAATTGCTATAGTGATTTAAACTTGTCTCACATTTGTGAATTCCATTTCACGGTACTAGCTCTCCTTCCAAAGACATTATATATCATTTGGAAAATCTATTTAGGTATTCATAAGCGTTAACTATTTATTTCCAGTATGTTTCACCAAGCAATTGATTATTTCTAGTAATCTCTGCAATTAGACATAAATTATTTTATTACCTTAGTTTCTTTGCTAAGATTTGGTTAGATGAGTCTTATGCAGATTTTGAATTAATTACACCAAGATAATTGTGCCCATTTTTCAAATAATCTTTTCATTAATTAATCACATATTTTTGTTTAATTTGATGGGAGAAGTAATTATTTTGTTTACTCTTTACACAAATATAAGAATATGATTAGTTTGGCTTTTCAGTAGGTATTTTAGAAGGCAGTGGCTGTCTTATTTTTAACAAAACTTTATTTTAGAGACTATATAGTTGTGCTTACCAACTAACTTATAAATCACTCTTTAGTAAAATGTATATGAGACCATGAATACTAAATGTGCTAATTTGATCATCATAAAATATGATCATGCAAGATTAATAAGAGTGAAAATTAATAAGAGCAAAAATTATTGGTACATACTAGAGATCCATATTGCAGGTTTTGATGATAAAATTGAGGAAATTAATTATTGCATATATGGATACATTCAGTCTTTTCTCACAGACAGTTTTGGTGATTCAAAAAAGAGTTTTGTGAATTATTTGGAAGTTAGCTTGACTTACTTTAAGCTTTTGAAATTATACAAGAATCAATTTTCCTTTTATTGAAAATAGCTTTTCTCAAATATTATATCCTACCTCTACTCCTCCTAGACCCTCCCCATAACCCCGTTCTGTCTCTTTAGAAAAGAGACAGGCTTCTAAGGGTTAATTAAAAATACAATATAATATAATGTAATAGTAGTTGTAATAATAATAATAATAATAATAATAATAATAATATAACTCAGTACATAGGGATTAACAAAACCAAGAGGAAAAAAGGTCCAAAAAAAGGCACAGGGAACAGGGATGCACTTGTTCACACTCAGGATTCCCATAAAAATACTAAACTGGAAGCAATAATTCATCTTCGCAGACAAGTTTCCATTGCCGTTCTAAGTATTAATATTTGGGTTGGTTTTTATCTTTCCTCCCTTTGTAATATTCAGGGTACATTCCTGTATTAAACACACTGGAATGTGGGAGTGAAGGCTCCATGTAGACACCAACCTAACTTCTCCATGTTCAATGAATTGTGTAGGTAATACCAGCTCAGGGGAACTGCCATCAGTTTGTGAAGGCAGAAAATCTGTAGTCTTGACAACAGTCTAGGTTGTTTGAGTTTCCAAGGTGAGTTTGAGCACCTGCATATATACTTATGTTCTAAGAAGCTTCAGGTGTAATTTCAAGACCCCGTCATCCATCCACAACCATCCACTCTGTTTCCCTTTTCTAATAAGTTCTATGCTTCACCACTAATCCCTTAATCTGTACCTTCCCTCTATGTTCTATGAACTATGCTTGGTTTTCATTTGCTTAACAGCAAATATCAACACATAAGCAAATACATCCCATATTTGTCATTCTCAATCTGGAATACCACTCTCAGGATTATTTTTTTTTGCTAGTTCCAGCCATTTGCCTATTAATGCCATGGATTTCTTTTTTTCAAACAGCTAAATGATGATCCGTTCTATAAATGTACAAGGTTTTCTTTATGTACATTTCTGTTGAGGAACATCCAGTCTGTTTTAATTTTCTGACTATTTACAATATAGCAGCAAAGAACATGTTTGAGAAAATTCTATGTGGTATGATAAGGTTTCTTTTGAGTATATGCCTAAGAGTGGTAAAGCTGGATCTTGATGTAGATAGATTCCCATCTTTCCGAGGGACCATCACACTGATATCTATAGTAGTTGTAAAAGTTTGCAGTACCACCAGCAATGGTTGAATGTGTCCTGACTCCACACCTTTGCCAGCCTGAGCTGACACTTCTTTTCATGATCTGAGTCATTCTTATGGGAGGAAAATAATATCTCAATTTAGGATTGATTTGTATTTCTCTGATGCCTAAGGGTGTTGAACATTTCTTTAAGTGTTTCTCAGTCACTTGGATTTCTTCTTTTGGCAATATTCAGTTTAGATCTGTACCTTATTTTTCTACTTGGTCTTTTTTATATCTAGTTTTTGTTGTTGTTGTTGTTGTTGCTGCTGCTGATTTTATCCTTCTTTTAGTTCTCTAGTTCTCTCTTTATTGTGGATATTAGCCCTTGTTCAGCCTAGTTGGAATTCTGATTTAGAGGCATTGAGCCAATTCAATATAGCTTTTTTGAAAAGAGTATTTGGACACCTGAATTGCTAAGTATCAATTATTACAATTAAACATGTATTTAACCTTATTAGAGCATACAGTACACCTAAAACAATGTTTGCTAATTATTAAAACATAAAATGAATATATTTAAAAATTTTTCTTGTTGTTGTTATTTATTACAACCTCTCACTTTGTACCCCAGCTGTAGCCCACTTCCTCATCACCTCTTGGTCCCATCCTCACTTCTCCCCTTCCTCATGCCCCATCCCTAGTCGATTGATAGAAGAGGTCCTCCTCCCCTACTATATGACCCTAACCTATCAGGTCTCATCAGGACTGTTTGGATCCTTTTTCTCTGTGGTCAAGTAAGGCCACCATTCCATAGGGTGGTGATCAAAGAACAGGAAACCAAGTTCATGCCAGAGACTGCCCCTGAACCCCTTTCTAGAAAACCCCCATGGGGACTGAGCTGCCCATGGGCTAAATCTGAGCAGGGTATCCAGGTCCTCTCAATGCATAGTCCTTGGTTGATTCGTCAGTGTCTATAGGCACCCGTGGGCAGAGAATTTTGTTTCTGTTTTTCTCCTTGTGGAGTTCCTGCCCCCTCCAGATGTTTGTATCTCCCTCTTTTTCCATAGGGTTCTGGCACTCTGCCCAAAGTGTGGCTATGAGTTTCAGCTTCTGTTTCAATAACCAGATGGGTAGAGTCTTCTGTGGAAGGCTTTTGTCCTGTTCCCAGTCTTCTGCTTCTGATGTCTACCCAGTTTGCCTTTCTGAAGGAGGATTAAGCATATTCCTTAGGGTCCTCCTTGTTGTTTAGCTTCTTTAGGAATATAGATTTTAATATGTTTATCCTATATTATATGGCTAATATCTACTGATAAGTGAGTATATACCATGTGTGTCTTTCTGCTTCTGGGATACCTCACTCAGGGTGATCTTTTCTAGTTCCCACAATTTGCCTACAAATTTCATGAATTCCTTGTTTTTAATTGCTGAGTAATATTACATTGTGTAACTGTCCCACAATTTCTGTATCCATTCTTAGTTGAGAGACATCTTGGTTGCTTCCAGATTTTGGCTATTACAAATAAAGCTGCTAAGAAAATAGTTGAGCCAATGTCCTTGCTGAATAGTGGGACAACTTTCAGATATATGCCTTGGAGTGGTATAGCTAGATCTTGAGGAAGCCCTATTTCTAAATTTCTGAGAAAGTGCCAGACTGATTTCCGAAACGGTTGTACAAGGTTACATTTCCACCAGCAGTGGAGGAGGGTTTCCCTTTCTTCACAACCTCTCCAACATGTGTTGTCACTTGAGTTTTCGATCTTAGCCATTCTGATGCGTGTAAGGTGGAATCTCAGGGTCCTTTGATTTGCACTTCCCTGATGACTAAGGATGTTGAACATTTCTTTAAGTGTTTCTTTGCCTTCTGTATTCCTCCACAGAGAATACTCTCTTTAGCTCTGTACCCTAATTTTAATTGGATTACTTGATTTATTGGTCTTTAACTTCCTGATTCCTTTATATATTCTGGATATTGGCCCTCTGTCAGATGTAGTATTGGTGAGGATATTTTCCCAGTCTGTACGCTGTAGTTTTGTTTTGTTGACAGTGTCTTGCTTTACAGAAGCTTTTCAGTTTCATGAGTTCTCATTTATTGATTATTGATCTTAGAACCTGTGCTGTTGGTATTGTCTCCTGTGCCAATGAGTTCAAGGCTTTTCCCCACATTTTCTTCTAACAAGTTTAGTGTGTCTGGACTTATGTTAAGGTATTTGGTCTACTTGAGCTTTAGTTTTGTGCAGGGTGATAGATATGGATCTATTTGCATTTTTCTACATGTAAACATCCAGTTAGACCAACACCACTTGTTGAAGATGTTATCTTTTTTCCATTGTGTGGTTTTAGATTCTTTGTCAAAAATGAAACATCCATAGTTGTATAAGTCTTTATCTGGGTCTTTGATTTTATTGGATTAATCCACCTTTCTGTTTCTCTGCCAGTACCATGCAATTTTTACTACTGTTGCCCTGTAGTACAGCTTGAGATCAGGGATGGAGATACCTCCAGAATATCTTTTTTTGTACAGGATTGTTTTAGCTATTCTGGGTTTGCTGTTGTTGTTGTTTGTTTGTTTTTTCCATATGAAATTTGGGATTGTTATTTTAAGTTTTGTATAAACTTGTGATGGGATTTCATGGGAATTACATTGAATCTGTAGATTTCTTTTTGTAGGATGGCTATTTTTACTATATTAATCCTATGATCCATGAGCATGGGAGATCTTTCCATCTTCTGATTTCATCTTCAATTTCTTTCTTCAGCCACTTGATTTTTTTCCCCACACAGGTTTTTCACTTGCTTAGTCACACCAAGATAGTTTATGATATTTGTGGCTATTGTGAAGAGTGTTGTTTCCGCAATTTTTTCTCAACCCTTTTGACCTTTGTATACAGGAGAGCTTCAAATTTTTTTTGAGTTAATTTTGTATACAGCCACTTTGCTGAAAGTTTTTATATCAACTGAGGAGTTCTCTGTTAGAAATTTTGGGGTCACTCATGTATACTATCATATTACCTGAAAATACTTTAAGTTTTCCCTTTACAATTTGTATTCCTTTGATCTTCTTTAGTTGTCTTATTGCTTTATCTAGGACTTTGAGTAGTATGTTGAAGAGATCAGGAGAGGGTGGGCAGCCTTGCCTTGTCCCGGATTTCAGTGAGACTGATTTATGTTCCTCTCCATTTCATTTGATGTTGGCTATAAGCATGCTGTATATTGCCTTTATATGTTTAGGTACGTGCCTTGTATCCCTGATCTCTCCAAAAACCTTAAAGATGTTAGATTTTATTTTTTTAAATGCTTTTCGGCATCTAAGGAGATAATCATGCTTTTCTTTTTTTGTTTTTTGGTTTTTTTTTTGTTTGCTTATATGGTGGATTACAATGATGGATTTCTGTATATTGAATCACCCCTGCATACCTGAAATGAAGCCTACTTGATGGTGGATAATATCTTTGATGTGTTCTTGGATTTGATTTGCGAGTATTTTATTGGGTGTTTTTGTGTTAATATTCATAATGGAAGTTGTCTTTCTTGGTTGAGTCTTTATGCAGCTTAGGTATCAAGGTGACTATGGCCTCATGGAATGAGTTTGGTAATGTTCCTTCTGTTTCTATTTTGCGGAATATTTTAAAGAATATTGGTATTAGTTCTTCTTGAAAGGTCTGCTGGAATTCTGCACTGAAACCTTCTGGCCTTTAGCTTTTATTGGATGAGATATTTTGTTGACAGCTTCTATTTATTTAGGGGATGTAGGACTACTTAATTTATTTACCTGATCTTGATTCAGCTTTGGTAAATGGAATCTATCAAGAATTTATCCTAATAGCAAAACCAATAAATTCTTTAGATTTATTAAAGAACCTAAACAGTATTCTTGGACCAGACCTCCCACATGTCTTTGTCAGCTTTAGGACTGCAATGATGAGATGTTTTCTATCTACACATTGTTCCACTAGGGCAGACAGGGGTCCATCTAGATTCATGTTCATCTACCTCAGAAATATTTTTTTGATGATGTCTAATTTTAATGACTAAAATAAAAATGCTACATTGCACTTAATTTGTCCTGCCTTCATTTATAAATATCAAACATGAGAAAAACTGCTTTTTACAGTTTAATAAAAATGCCTATATGCTGTCATTTTGTCATGTGATACCTCTTACTCTTCTAAGAGGGAAATGTTACAAAAATCCTTTTCTAGAAAAATGAAAGTAGTCAAGTAAGGTTAAGTAACTTGCCCAAGGACACCCATTTTTAGAAAGTGGCAAAATGAGAATATAAAGGAGGTTTATGTGAGTACAGCCTCATCTGCCTTTTCAACACTGTATGTGTGAGAGAGGTAGGCACTGACGGGAGAAAGTGCTAGCGCTGGTACTGGCAGGCGCATATTCACACCTTCCTGGATTTAGGTTACAGAACAATGCTTCCAAATTAAAGTATTTCTCACTTCTCTCAGCTAAACTCTTTAAAACATTCAGGTTTTATTAGTCTGTTTTAACTTGAGGTCAGATGTTAGAAGGGACTAAAATGAAGACATGGAGTTCATTGGAAAGAAGGGATTAGAAAAATAGAGTTTCCCAGGTAGCAGAGCCAGTTATACAGTGTTAAGTGTCCCTAAAACATTAAAAGGCAAGACCCACTGTTAAAGAAGCTTTTTCATTTCCATTCTGAGCTTCTACCAACTAGAATAAGTGTTTGTGTGTCTGTGTGTTTTGTTTTGTTTTATTTCCTTTGTTTGCTTTAGGTTTGTTCTCTGACCTTTCAATCATGGGTGACTCTACTGTACCTGGGACTCAAACCAATGATTCTTCCTCTGGATGTGTTAGCCTTACCAAACTCCTCCCATTCTTTTGCTGGAGTCTCAGGAGAATGGAGAGGGATTTTGGTATCTGGGCCATACTATTTGGTAAAAGCCAGGTATTCACAGTAAGAAGGTGAGAACGGAGTAGGACAGCTTGTGGGCATAGGCTCCAAGTCCTTGCTCAGATGCAATCCACCCGACCCAAACTCACACAACCCATATCCCAACACAAGATTATAATAATCCAAAACCAGCAACCACAAAGCCTTCTTCCATCCTCATGCTGGGATCTAATGGTGTATATCTGTAATCCTGAAAGTTTGGGAGACAGAAGGAGGATCTCATGTTTAAGATCACCCTGGGAAATTTAGTGATGCCATCTCAAAATAAAAGTTTAGACTAGATTGGGCGGACATGTTAGTGTTAGAGTCCTTGAATACAAAAACCAATCTCTAGTGGTTCAAAAAATATTAAGTGCTGAGGAGAAGTTCATGGGTGTAAGTTCCTGCTTACTGCCTGATCAGGGACAAGATGATTGTCTATTCTTTTAATTTCTTCTTGAGTAACTTTACCAGTAAGATTAAGTTATCTTCAATGATTTCTTTTGCAGTTTTATGAGGAGGGATATGTATCTCTTTCTGTCTCCTTGACTGTAAGAAAAATATAAAACCCTCAGCTTTAAAACAGCCTGTCTTTCTCACACTCTTTTCCTATTCCATTTATTTTTCTTACCAGAACCTTTTCCTTCCAAGTCCTCCAAGGCTGTCCTGTCTTTGCTCTTCACTATTCCTCACATACACACTGCTTCTGGTTAGAGGATGATTTACTCTCCTGTTCTCATTTTAATTTTCTTGTACACAGTGTGAGAGAAAATGATGAAATTGTATGTCATATTTTTAAACTTTAGACACTTCTGGTATTTAATATGGGAATCTTAAATTTTTTTACTGAAGAATGATAATTAATTTAAAAATGATAGAAAATGTGATCCATTTTAATTTGTTTAACATTAAATTTGATTATTTCAGGGAATAAAAAAGTATACTATTATCATTGATTTAAATATCTCTCTCTTTCTCTCCCCCTCTCTCTTTCTCTAATCCACACCCCTCTTTTCTTTATAATCATGTTTCCAGTTGTGTTGTAGTAAGGAGAGTGCATTTCACAAGCATCAGATCAGTGTTCAGTAACTTTCATATGTCACTAGTCCCACATTTTTTAAAGATCCTACATTATTTTGTTTTGAAAGACAAGGCAATCATTGATGGTTTGTGGTGGGTTGGTAACTGTCTAAATATTATGTTAATACTTGATTGTAAGAATCTTGGTGGAAATAGAACTTGCCAGTTATTAAGCAGAAGAATGATTATGAAAGATAGGGTTTACTCTTCGTAAGTAAATTAATACTAAAAGTATTATTAAAACAAACAAAGTAAACCAAACCAACCAAACAAAAAGTCCTTCCAGCTCCAGAGACTTGGTTCAAAATAATTGTGCTGATGGCTACAGACTAGATCCCTCTACTTTCCCAGAATTTCCAAAAAAGAAACAAAAAAAAGGAATAGGAAATCAATAAAACTGATAGTGATCTAGCCTCAAATAATTATTGTGTACAACAAATAAGATACTTAACAGTACTAGGTTCATATCAAACAAAAGTACAGAGAAGACAGAAATCTCATAATCCCCCTAAGGGATCTGGTATTTGATTGAGGGGAAAAAAAAATCAGTGACTTTCTCTGCATGTTTCTGTTTACCACAATTTTGTTCTACTTTGCCATTGTTGTTTTAATGGTAAATTTATTAGAATTATTGCCACGACTGTAAGGCAGTTACATCCCAAGGAAGCAATCAAGTTTTCTTTTCTTTTTCTTTTTCTTTTCTTTTCTTTTCCTTTCTTTTCTTTTCTACTCTTTTCTTTTCTTTTCAAGAACACACAAATGATCAGGAATACAAGGCACAGACCTAAACATAGTAAAGGCAACATACAGCAAACCTACAGCCAACATCAAACTCAATGGAGAGAAACTTAAATCAATCCCACTGAAATCAGGGACAAGGCAAGGCTGCCCACTCTCTCCATATCTATTCATCATAGTACTGGAAGTCCTAGCTAGAGCAATAAGACAAGTAAAGAAGATCAAAGGGATACAAATTGGAAAGGAGGAAGTCAAAGTTTCACTATTCACAGATGATATAATAATATAGAAGAGTTACCCCAAAAATTCAACCACAGAAATCCTTCAGCTGATAAACGCCTTCAGCAAAGTGGCTGGATACAAAATTAATTAAAAAAAATCAGAAGCCCTCCAGTGTATCCAAGAAAAAAGGGCCGAGAAAGAAATTAGGAAAATGAAATCATTCACAAGAGCCACCAGTAACACAAAGTACGTTGGGATGACTTTAACCAAACAAGTGAAAGACCTGTTTGAGAAAAACTTCAAGTCTCTGAAGAAAGAAATTGAAGATGAAATCAGAAGATGGAAAGATCTCCTGTGCTCATGGATCAGTAGGATTAACATAGTGGAAATGGCCATCCTGCCAAAAGCAATCTACAGATTCAACTCAGTTCCCATCAAAATACCAATAAAATTCTTTACAGAACTTGAAAAAAATATTCTCAACTTCATATGGAGAAACAAAAAAACAAAACAAAAAACAAAACAAGAATTTCCAAAACGATCCTGTACAACAGCAGATCATCTGGAGGTATCTCCATCTGTGATCTCAAGCTGTACTACAGAGCAATAGTAATAAAAACTGCATGGTATTGGCATAGAAACAGAAGGGAGGATCAATGGAACCGCATAGAAGACCCAGAAATAAACCCACACACCTATGAATACTCGATATTTGACAAAGAAGCCAAATCCATTCAATGGAAAAAAGACAGCATCTTCAACAAATGGTGCTGGACCAACTGGACGTCTACATGCAGAAAAATGAAAATAGATCCATATTTATCACCCTGCACAAAACTAAAGTCCAAGTGGATCAAAGACCTCAACATAAAACCAGATACTCTAAAGCTGCTAGAAGAAAAAGTGGGGAACAGCCTAGAACTCATTGGCACAGGAGACAACTTCCTGAACAGAACACCAACAGCACAGGCTCTTGGAGCAGCAATTGATAAATGGGACCTCATGAAACTGAAAAGCTTCTGTAAAGCTAAAGACATTGTCCTCAGAACAAAGCAACAGCCTACAGACTGGGAAAGGATCTTCATCAACCTTATATCTGACAGAGGGATGATATCCAGGATATATAAAAAACTAAAGAAATTAAAGAGCAGCAAATCAAGCAATCAGATTTAAAAAATGGCATACAAAGCTAAACAGAGAATTCTCTGTAGAAGAATATAGAATGGCAGAGAAACACTTAAAGAGATATTCAATGTCCTTAGCCATCAGAGAGATGCAAATCAAAACAACTCTAAGATTTCACCTTACACCCATCAGAATGGCAAAGGTTAAAAACTCAAGTGACAACACATGATGGAGAGGTTGTGGAGAAAAGGGAACCCTCCTCCATTGCTGGTGGGAATGTAAACTTGTACAAGCACTTTGGAAATCAATCTGGCGCTTTCTCACACAACTAGGAATAGTGCTACCTCAAGATCCAGCTATACCAATCCTAGGCATATTTCCAAAATTTGCACAAGTACGCAACAAGGACATTTGCTCAACTATGTTTGTAGCAGCTTTATTTGTAATAGCCAGAACCTGGAAACAACCCAGATGTCCATCAGTTGAGGAATGAATACAGGAATTTTGGTACATTTACACAATGTAATATTACTCAGCAATTAAAAACAAGGAAATCATGAAATTTGCAGGCAAATGGTGAGATCTAGAAAAGATCATCCTGAGTGAGGTATCCCAGGAGCAGAAAGACACACATGGTATATACTCACTTATATAGTCCTATAAGATAGGATAAACATACTAAAATATATACACCTAAAGAAGATAAACAAGAAAGAAGACCCGGGGTAAGATGGTCATTCTTCACTTAGAAAGACAAATGGGATGGACATGGGAAGTAGGAGAAAACAAGAAACAAGACAGGAGCCTACTGCAGAGGGCTGCTGAAAGACTCTACCTAGCAGCATATCAAAGCAGATGCTGAGACTCATAACCAAACCTTCCATAGAGTACAGGGAATCATATGATAAAAGGGGGAGTTATGCATGTCCCTCCACAAGTCCACTGATAGGGAAGGTCCTCCTCTCTTTCCTTCGGATCTTAGTCTATCAGATCACATCAGGATGCATAAAGAAGGGGAAGGGAGGTTGGGACTGGGAGGGGAGGAGGGAGGGGCTTATGGGGGTATACAAAGTGAATAAAATGTAATTAATAAAAAAAGGAAAAAAATAGAGGGAGTTAATATGACCAGGAGAGGACAGAAACTCCACAAGGACAAAATATATCAGGGCACAGGGGTCTTTTCTGAGACTGTTTCTCCAACCAAGGACCATGTATGGAAATAACCTAGAACCCCTGCTGGGATGTAGTCCATGTTTGCTTAGTATCCAAGTGAGTTTCCCTAGTAAGGGGAACAGGAACTATTTCTGACATGAACTCAATGACTGGCTCCTTTACCTCCCCCTGCCCCCTGAGGGAGGAACAGCCTTGCTTGGCCACAGAGGAGGACATTGCAGCTAGTCCTGAAGATACCTGATAAGCTAGGGTCAGATGGAAGGGGAGGAGTACTTCCCCTATCAGTGGACTTGGAAAGGGGCAGGAAGGAGATGAGGGAGGGAGGGTGGGATTGGGAGGGAATGAGGGAGAGGGCTATGGCTGGGATACAAAGTAAATAACCTGTGATTAATATCACAAAATAAAGTTAATAAGAAAAAGAACAAACAAACAAATGCCTAAACTGTATAGACTTTTACTTTTTGAAAACAAACTTTCTTCCTGCTGTCTGAATATCTTTTAAGTCAAAGAAAGTCTGGGTGTTTGTTACTCTGACTGGCCCTTAGAGAGCTTTGTGTAAATGCACATCTCTCAAAAATCTGTACTAAAAAGATTCAAATAGGAAATCTCTGCATAAACTCCAGAGGAGGTGAGGTTTTACTTATATTTTTCTTTTTACCCTGTGGTTGGCCCAAAATAGAGATTTGGAAATTCTTTCTTTTAAAAGAATAAAGGAAACTGTCACATCATTTTAAACACAATTAAGTTAATTAAATGCCATGTTTAGTTATTTATTTATATTGTCTATTATCCACATCTCTTGTATGTAGATATGTACATGCATAAACTTAAAAAAATTCTTTTGGTGTCACAAAGTTTAAAAAAGATTATTATTATTTTTTTGCTTTTATTAGTACCTTTATTTTCTGCATGTGTGTTTGATAATGTCAGGATTTTATGTTGTTTGTTTGTTTTTTAAAATTTTTAATTTATTACAATTTATTCACTTTATATCTCTCCTGCAGCCCCCTCCCTCATCTCTCCCAGTCCCACCCACCCTCCTTCATCTCCCCCTATGCCCTTTCCCTAGTCCCCTGATAGGCAAGGGCCTCCTCCCTTTCTGTCTGACCCTACTTAATCATGTCTCATCAAGGCTGGCTGTATCATCTTCCTCTGTGACCTGGCAAGACTGCATCCAACAGGGGGTGGTGATCAAAAATCAGTCACTAAGTTCATGTCACAGACAGCCCCTGTACCTGTTACTAGGAAACCCACTTGGAAACTGAGCAGCCAATAAACTTTCTTTGAACAAGGGGTCTAGGTCCTCTCCATGCCTGGTCCTTGGTTGAAGTATCGGTCTGTGCAGGCCCCTCACATCCATCAGAATGGCTAAGATAAAAACCTCAAGGGATGATGTATGCCGGAGAGAATGTGAAGAAAAGGGAACCCTCCTCCATTGCTGGTGGGAATGTAACCTTGTACAACCCCTTTAGAAATAAATCTGGCACTTCCTCAGAAAATTAGGAATAGCACTATCTCAAGATCCAACTATACCACTCCTAGGCATACACCCAAATGTTGCCCCACGATTCAATAAGGACATATGCCCAGCCATGTTGACATTGGCAGAATTTGGAAACAACATATACGTCCTTCAACACAGGGATGGATACAGAAATAGTAGCATCTTTATTAATACATTCTTTCCACAACAGAAATGCACAATAATACACATATTCATATAAAATGCAAAAAGAACATATAGTTTAAAATTAATCATGTTTTAAAAGTTAACATCTTTCTAGAACCATGAAAGTTTAAAAATTTAAAGGCTCACATGTATTTAAGATAAATACATAAAAGGTATTAAAGCAATTCATTGCCAATAAAAAAGTTTAGACCACATCTAATTTCACCTAATGATATTGGATGGTAGCTAGTGAAAAGCCTCCAGCATCTTTAAGTGGGAAGAGTATTCTAGTTATGCTCCTCCAAGTTATTAGAGCTAGAAATTGGCCAACTTTAACTAGAAGTAAGTAGACTGTCAATATTCAATCATCTAACAACCAGAGAAATGAATTTTCATTTTATGCAAGGCTCGGACGCTCTAAAATGGTCTTAGGTTCACTTATGTCTACAAAATGATAATTAATAGAGGCTGGCTGTCAATTCTCCTGCAGTGAAGTTAACCAGTGGCCAGAGCTGGTGGCTCAGATGACAGAGGAGAGAAGGAAGTACACAGAGTTATGGGCCAACTTATGTTTGAGGATGTCTTTGAGTGAACATTCCTTTCTTTTTCTTCCTGTTAGCTTACTTCAGAGAGAAACTTTCCAAGTGCTTAAGCGGCTTCCTGCCTCTTATTGTGAAGCTCCTGTTAATCTAATACAAAAGCATAATAGGAGAAAAAAAAAAGGATTCCTCAAAGTGGGAGCCTATGCATCCTTGACTCTTTTGTGTGCTCTTAGGACTCCTTTCCTCCTATTGGGTTAGCTTTTTCAGCCTGCAAATAAGGGCTTTTGCCTTGTCTTAATTGTACCTTGTTTTCATATATTTGCTTGTTGTCGATTGAATGATTGCTCTGTTCACGGAGAAAATGGAGTGGGGATGTATCTGAGAGTGGGAGAGAAGCTGGGAGAAGTAGAGGGATAAGAAAATTCAGTGTGGATATATTGTATAAGCTAAGAATCTATTTTCAATTAAAGAAAAAAATTAAGAAAGAGAAAAAAACAGGTAAACCTAAACAAAAGGGTGAAAATACACCTCTTAAGCCAGAGGAGTCTAGTAAAGCCACATCCCACAGAATCAACTAAGCAGGGTTCACAGGGGTTCAACAATCTGGAGCAAAAATCGGGAACCCTGTATTGGTCTCACCTAAATCCACTGCACATATGTTATGATTGTTAGCTTGGTGTTTTTATGGGTTTCTGGAGAGCGTCAGGGTATCTCTGAATCTTTCACTTGCTCTTTTCCTCCTACTGGTTTGCCTTGCTAAGCCCTGGTGTGAGGGTTTGTGCCTAATCTCATTACATCTTTTTTTATGCCATATTCAGCTGATATCTCAGGATAGCCTTCTTTTTGTTCTGAAGGGAAAAGGAGGAGGAATGGAATGGGAAGATGGGGGATGGGACTGGAAAACTTGGAGGGAGAGGAAATTGCAGTCAGGATGTATTGTATAAAAGAAGAATAAAAGTAAATAAAATATTTCAGACAATATAATTGAGAAATAGACGTTTACTTTTACATGTGAAAATATACGCTCCCACGTTCACCCTTTGTGTCTGCAAAGTAGTTGCTGAGTCATGGTCCTTGTTCTCGTTTCCCGTTTGCTTCTCAGTGGTATCTTTTGCTCGGTTTTTACACACAGCTGGGCAGAGATGATTCACATCACCTTAAATGCACTGTGTTTTCCTTTTTACAAGCATTTGTTAAAGTATTCACTTTGTATTAACAGCATATTAAATACATTTACAATAATAGTAAAAGCAATTTTACGATGAAGAACTGTGTCATGTCATGGAATTCACCATTGTTACTAAATAACACTGAAAGTTTAGACAGAATATCATATGTTCTTTCATGGTACTATACATTTAAAACATTATTCATTATTTTGTAATATGTTTTGGGAACAAATACAGAAATGTAGTAGTATTTATTAATGAGAAAAGTATCTCAAATACGTTTCTTGTTTTAAGTTCAGTGACTGGTTGTAAAACAATGTTGAGTAACACTGCAAGAAATATGGTCAAGGAATTCTGAATATAGAAGTAAAAATTTCCTATTGGGAATCTACAATATGGAATTTCTTAATGAATTAAATAATATGATTTTTAGAATTATAGCCAAATTCTTCAATACTTTCTTATCAAATATTTTTCAACATGCAAAATACAGAATGATGTAAAACTTTCCTATCCTCATCTATATATACCCACTATTAATATTCATTATCTCTTTGTACAGCTCCTTTGTTATTTTCCCTCTATTGTGCTTCAATTATAATTACATGTATATGTAAAAGAATTTGTTGATTTCAATGACCTTTTTCATAGTCATTATGTTTTATAATTCCTTGCAAAATAAAATTTTACATGATCAAATATACTTATACTTATCAATTTACTAATTTTGAAACTTTTCACACCTATAAAATTTGCCACCTATTCAAGTATAGAACATTACTCTTGGTAAACAGATAACCATACACATTATAGAACCAGATGTTTCCCCAGCCTGGTTTGCTTTCAGTTGCTCAGCGCCAGCAGCCACCAGCTGCCAAATGTGACTCATTTCCACTCTCACCTCAAGTCTTGGACCCTTTATAAAGTCCGTACAATCACAGAACTTTCCCCCTCTGTACCCTTCTCTCTTCTGTTGCTACTTTCCTCTGTCCCCCAATATATCTCTAGCATGAGGCATGTTTCTTGGTGCGATTTTAGCACCATACCCTGATCCCCACCATCTGCCAACGTGCTCTTATCCCACCAAACCTTAACAATTACAACTCAAAACCTTCCCATAATACCCTATAAAAAAGGAATGACTTAATTAATTTTGCCCATTTAGAATTTGTATCAATAAAATCATACTACATGCATTTGTTTTTTTTAATGTTACTTTTCTGTTCTTTTTTTTTTTCTATATTAATCACAGGTTATTTACCTTGCATCCCAGCCATAGCTCCCTCCCACATTTCCTCCCAACCCCACACTCCCTCTCTGCCCCTTTCCAAGTCCACTGATAGGGGAGGGCCTCCTCCCCTTCCATCTGACCCTAGCTTAGGAGGCCAGGAGCCTACATGCATTCTTCTGTGCAACTTATCATTTGACTGCTTTAAATAAGTGATATTAAATAATAGGTTTTAAGTAAAAACCTATTAGTGCATGTATATGTGAAAATGTATGTAGGTATGCACATCTTTGGATACCAGCCAGATGAGAGATCTGATACCTTGTAGGTAGACTAAAGGATGTTTTCAGGAAGCCTGCTTTGTTTAGGTGAGAGGCTGGATCTGAACTGCAGTTTTTTGCTGTGAAGCAAAAACACTGAGCCATCTCTCCAGCCTGTTAGCTATGGCATTTTTAAAATGGTATTTTTATTAAGTCATTGACAGTTTTAAGAATGTATTCTGATCGTACTCTTCCAACTGATAACAACTCATCCCAGTAATTCTCCACCTCACTACCTTATTCATTGTCACTCCACTGACAATAAACAAAGGAAAGCTATGAGAAAAGTAGGAATAAGTTTAATATGTATGTGTGTGTGTTTATGAGAGAGACAGATTTAATCTGAGATGTGTAGTAGATAATAGCCTAATCTCACATCATTACAAAGTGTAGAGGAACAATTTTACACTGTGTTTATTTGGTCCTGTCTCTTAGACAGCTGGTCTTGATACTTTTATGCTCCATGCAATCATTTCTCAATTTAAACTCAGCTAGTAAATGTATGTTTTCTGCTGAAATCATGGATGGTGTGTCATCTCAAATTTTCTAATATTTCTTTCTTTCTCTTTTGTAACATTTTATTTATATTTATTTGATAGGTAGGAGTGCTTTCCTGTGTGTGTATGTATGTGTACCTGCTGTGTGCCTGGTGCCCAGGGAGGCCAGAAAAGGACGTAAGAATCTCCTGGTATTGGAGTTACACACAGAAGGCAGTTACCACGAAGACGCTCTGATCTTCGGGCTCCACAAACGTTGTTAATCAGTGAGTCACGTCTACAGTCTCATATTTAATATGTACGATTAAAGAAAACCGATAAAATTAGAAAATAAGTGAAAGTAACAAACAAATGAACAAATAACAAAATTGTAGCTGCGTTTTCTCCCTTACACTTTCTTCCTTAGTGTAATACAAGCAATAAAAAACTCATAAAATTTATTTATGATTTGAATAATTTTCATTTTTTTAAACATGTAATTTTATATGTCAAAACTTAAATTTTATTTGAAGGATTTTGTAAACTCTGAATATATACTTATTTCTATTACAAGAAATATTGAATCCACATATAATACATATCAGAGCAAAATACTAATTCTGATAAAACAATTTTACTGACTGCATATTAATGCTACATTTACACTAGACTTGAGGCACTTAGCTGTTAGATTCTTTCTAGAGTTTCATGTGTGAATAAAATAGACTTAGGATATTTTGCATTAATTCAGAGGACACATAATTTTCTTTTTAGGAAAAAATGAAGTAGATGCTGATGCTAAATCAGTGAGTAAACATTCTTTTGAATAGTCTGTTTATAAATTCTAAGAAACTGTCATTCCTAAATTTTGGTAAAAATGTACGTTATCATCTTACTGTGAGGAATTCTCTTGATGTACAACCATTTAGGATGAAAATTAATTTGAGAAATCTTAAAATGAAAATCTTTTCAGTTGCAATGATACATTGTATGGCATTTTAGAATATGCTTCACTGCTTTTTGTTGAAATGGAAACCCTCTGCTACAGCATACCACATCTTCCAGGGTATGATGTAGTCTGTATTCATGTAGAAAAAGAGATGAAAGTGAAGTTCCAAATTTAAAGGAAAAACAATAAAAGAAACATCCAAACAAATGCTGTATCATACACTTTGAGAGAGCTAGCACAGAAATGTAAAAGCAGGGGAAAAAAACAAAACCAAACAACAAAAACAAAAATACCTTTATCTACAAAACACAATTTCTGAGAGATGTACCAATTTGTAGCTTATAATCACAATACATAGAAGATGATTTACTCTCTTTGCTAATAATAAATTAAAAAAATATCTTAACAGAGTTTAAAGCATTTATCCTACTGGGAAGTGAAGGTCAGCAAACATCTCAACGCTTCGAAAAAAGGCTTCTAAAAAATAAATGAGTTTGTGATAAATGTTCCTTATCTTTAAAAGTACTTACAAGTCTTTATAAGATAGAAAGCCCAGCTTAACATTATCTGTTTTGTTCAGCCACCCTTTGAGATGCTCTGTGTGTCAGACTTCTCACAGTTAGTGAGCCCTTGTGTGTAGATGAGTTAATGAGGGCCCAACACTGTGACTTGATAAAATGTGCAGTACTGAAGAATTTAATTACAAATACTCTCCCATTCCCTCACCAAGCCTATCCTTGCCGCACCCAGAAAATTCATCAGTTAGAGCATGAAGCCCATTGAAACATCCTGCATTGCCATAGGGGCTGATGTGTCCCAAGGACTGAGAAAATATAAAAAGAAGAAACACACAATCACACAGAAAAGCTACAACAGGGTGGAATGGGCTCCTCCAAGAAAGTGTCAGCACCCTGGAAGCTCAGTCCATTTACTATATAAAATTGAATGTGGGGATATATGTGAAGTTACCATATGCAGCTAAATAAAAAGTAGTTTTTGCTAATCTCTGTGAGAGCAGTCCCTGTAGGAGAATAGCCATTAGATTATAATCATCTGAGGAGAGAAAAGTAACATTTTCTAAACACACTGTCAACATTCACATTCAGATCAGAAGATTTTGCAGTCCCTTAGAACCACACAATTGGGTGATGGGTGTGAGCATTGGCTCTTGGCATGTCCATCACATGTACCCAGAATCTAATTAGCTCCCTAAAACACATTGTTTTGAATTGGCTTCTTTTTACTCACATGCCCCCCCTTAGACTGCAAACATTTAAAATTTGAGAACATAGCTATATTCTTTATCTGTCAGTTTCTAGGGCCAATAGAATATTGCAGATACTGAAAGATGTTGCAATGATATAAGCATGAATTCCTCAGGATTATGTATAAGAATAAATACAAGCCTTGAGTGAATTTCAGATGATTCTGATCAGAAGCATTAGACAGTTAATAATGGCTTTCAGTTAATCGAAATTATGAAAGAAGTTAATAAATAATGAATATGAAGGTCACTGTATAGTTTTCAACTTAGCTATCAAGCACACGTTCAACAGGATGTCATTAAATTGTCCAGTGTATTTTAAAGTGATGCACCCAGTTTATTTTAGAATTCATGACTCCATTAATGAAGTTAAAATTTCTACTTCATGCTAGACATGGAAAAGTAAGATTGTCTGCATCTTGCATATATATTTATATCTAAAGTTTCAAGCTGTTGACTAGAGGGACCTCAAATGGCATTGCATAAGAATTTTGTAACAGGGGTCCTCTGACCCAACAGCACTCTTACTGGAAGGAAGAGAATTCCAACCCATCCACAAAAAACTTAGACCCCAAATTTACCTTGTCTACAGGTTTAAAAATAGAGTTAGAGATAGAGCGAATATCCAACCAATGCCTTGCCCAACCTGAGACACAGAAAAGGGGAGAAAACCAACCCTGGCATGAGTAACAACATTTTGCTATGCTTACACACTGGAGCCTAGATAGCTGTCCTCTGAGAGGCTCCACTCAGCAGTGGATTGACAAAGGGAGTGCAGGGAGCCTTGTGGAAGAATGGGGAAAAGGATAGGGCGACCTGGAGGACACAGGAGCTCCATGAGAAGACCAAAAGAGCCAACTAACCTGGGACCAGGTGGCAGAGACTGAAGCATGAACCATGGGTGGACTTGGATCTAGGACCTCTACACATATGAACCCAATGTACAGCTTGGTCTTCATGAGGGATCACTAGTAAGGGAAGTGGAGTCTGTCTCTGACAAGGATGTCCTCAGTCCTGATGTGACTTGACGTGCTGGGGTAGGTTGGTGGGAGAGGGCTCCACTTCTGTGAGACATAGGGGAAGGAGATACAGGAAGGGGGAGGGAGGGTAAGATGGAGAGTTAAGTGGGAGATACCTACAACTCTGAGGTAAAGTGAATAAATAAATTAATTAATTTAAAAATAATTTTTGCTAAGACCTCTAGGCTACAGACACCAACAATCCATAGCATTGTCTATGGCATGGCTTGATAGTTTTAAGCAGCATATCTTTATTTTACACTCAAGCCATGAAGTGCAATTAAATGACTTCCATAGAAATTCAGAGGAATTTGGAGCCTGGAGTAGATGGCTATATAATCAATTACTGTTTTACATCTAACATGCACATCAATGCCTTTTAATTATAAGATTTTGACAATATGGACATGCTGGATAGTTTTATGTCAACTTGACACGAGCTAGAGTCATCTGAGAGAAAGGAACTTCAATTGAGAAAATGCTTCTTTAAGACCAAGTTACAGAAAGTCAATATGACATTTTCTTAATTAGGGATTGATGAAGGAGGGCCTAGTCAAGGGTGGACTTGGCTAACTCTGGCCTAATGGTTCTGGGTTCCATAAGAAAGCAGGCTAACATATAATATAGGATAAACATACTAAAATCTGTTTACCTAAAGAAGCTAAGCAAGAAGGAGGACCCTGGGTAAGATGATCAATCCTCACTCAGAAAGACAAACAGGAAGGACATTGGAAAAGGGAGAAAACAGGAAACAGGACAGGAGCCTACCACAGAGGGCCTCCGAAAGACTCTACCCTGCAGGGTACCAAAGCAGATGCTGAGACTCATAAGCCAAACTTTGGGCAGAGTGCAGGGAATCTTAAGAAAGAAGGGGGAGATAGTAAGACCTGGAGGGGACAGGAGCTCCACAAGGAAAGCAACAGAACCGAAAAATCTGGGCACAGGGGTCTTTTCTGAGACTGGTACTCCAACCAAGGACCATGCATGGAGATAGCCTGAAGCCCCTGCTCAGATGTAGACCATGGCATCTCAATATCCAAGTGGATGCTAGAGTAGGGGGAACATGGACTGTCTCTGACATGAACTCAGTGGCTGGCTCTTTGATCACCTTCCCCTGAGGGGGAGTAGCCTTACCAGGCCACAGAGTAAGACAGTGTAGGCAGTCCTGATGAGACCTAGAAAGGAGAGGAGGACCTCCCTTATCAGTGGACTTGAAAAGGAGCATTCGAGGAGATGAAGGAGGAAGAGTGGAGTTGGGAAGGAGTGAGGGAGGGGGATAAAGCTGGATACAAGGTGAATAAACTGAAATTAATATAAAAAATAAATTTAAAACATTAAACAAAAGAAAGTAAGAAAGCAAGAAAAAGAAAGAAAGAAACAAAGAAAGAAAGAACAGGCTGAGCAACCCATGAGGAGGAAAGCAGTTAGCAGCTCATCCACAACCCCGGGATCACATCCTACCTCCAGGTTCCTGCCCTGCTTAAGTTCCTGCCCTGACTGTCTTTAATGACTAATTGTGATATGAAAGTGTAAGCCAAATCAACCCTCTTATCTCTAACTTGCTTTTGGTCATGGTGTTTCAGTATAACCACAGTAAGCCTTTCAAAGACAATGGTGTATAAGGAATATGAAGTCAGTCAGCTATTGATTTTGTATAAAATGATCAGTTTAGCTTTTCCCTTGTCTTAAAATAACCACTTGTGTTATTTTCTATTTTTATTTATAAATACCATCTCACATTTTGATAAACCCTAGATAACTAACTTAAGTAAGCAATATCTGATTTTAAAATTTCATGTAAAACTTTAAGAGATGATTGGATTCACTGATTATTTTTAGTGACAACTCATTAGTTTAAAATTTTTGATTTTAATAAGATGTATATTAACTTTTGTATGAAAACATAAAATTTATCAATATTAATTTAGCAAAATATAATTTAAGAAATAATTTTATTGTTTCTTTAAAAATATTATGCATATATACAATGTATACTGATCTCCTCTACCTCATACTACCTCTCTCCAGTTTTCACAGTTACCCATTAACTTATGTCCTTCCTGAATTCATGTACTGTTAAACTTTTTATTATTATTATTATTATTATTTAATAGCTTCCTAAATCCAATCCATGTGAAAGAGGGTATGAGGAGTAAAGGTATGCAGGCAAGGGCTAATCAAAACTAAAGATGGAAGTTCAGTAGTTTTTTAAATTAATTGACATATATAATATAATAAATGGTGTTTGATGAGAAGCAGCATGAATGAATGGACAATACTGCATTCAAAAGAAATAACTGATTTAAATAAAATTTAAATGTTATGTAAAGCACACTTCTTTCTGAATTGTTGGTCAAGGAGGCCTCAGGAGCACCCAAAACAATATAGTTAATTGCTGTTTTGTTGTTGTTGTCCATTGTAACTAGATGGTAAGATCTTACGGGGGGGAGGTTCCACTCACTTTGGTAGAATGATTTAATTAAGTCACTCTATAATAAGGATAATAATAATAACAGTGATAACAATATTTTTTTTTTAAAACATGTCAAAGGAAAACTATCTTCTCATGACCATATCTTAATAGGCAAGAAATAATTTTCTTTTTAAAAGCAAACCGTCTATTTTTCTTCAACAACAGCTATTCTTCATGACTTGCAGTCAATCCCTCACTAAGAACAAAAGAGAAAAAAACTCTGAATGCATAGGGAGCAAAATGCCATTTCACAGTGGGTGCTTTGTAAATGTGAGCCAACTCACACAAATATGTTAGGCATCAGGAGAGATGGAACTGAGCCAGAAGAGAAGAAAACATGTCCAAATAAAGAAAGTTTGCTCAGCAAATTGAAATTCAAGCTTAAAATTGAAAAGTTTGAGTTAAATCTACTGCAAAGGGCATATGTCATCCTTTATGTATTTTTTCTTATCTCACAAGGCAAAGTTTATTGGTTATTTTTTAGTTGCAGATTCTTTGCATATTTCTAACTCCTTCAACTTGGTTTTCTGACATAGTTACTCTATTATCCCTTAGGAAAAGAGAAATAGAAATAAAATGTTAAATATTTGAATTATAGCATGTGTACAGACAATATATATTCTGTGTAGTTTCTGCACCTTTGGCAATATATCATCTTGTAATTAATGTTCCAAATAAAATATACTTTTCTTGTTATATTTTATAAAACAGTTTAGTTGTCTTCAAATTATTTTACATTAAACACATAATTTCATATTACTTTCTGTCAGTATTTAACACATTAGTATAAAAGACTCATAATCTTAAAATTAAATGCAGTAAATTAGTAGAGTTAAAAACTACTGGCAAAAAGGGTCGAGATCAGGCTTGGTGGGTGAGAGCACTGCCTGTTCAACCAGATGACTCGGATTAGATTACCAACACCTAGCTGGGGACTAAAAACCATATGTAACTGAGTTCCTTGGGATCCTGTGGCCTCTGTGGGCACTGCATCCACATTGTGCAGAGACATACATGCCAGCAAGATACATGTATAGAATAAAAAATAAATACATCTAAAACATTAAAATTAACAGAACTCCATCAACAAAAAGCAACAGAGACTGGCTTAAATGAGAATGGGTCCTACATGATCACATGTTTGAATACGTGGTCCTTATTGGTGGAGCTGATTGGGAAGGATGTGAGGTGTGGTCTTGTTGGAGAATGTGCACGTTAGGGAAAGACATGCTTGGAATGGCCCCTGCCAACTCCAATCTCCTCTCTTGCTTTCTCTCTCGCTTTCTGAATTGCTTGATTTCTCAGTTGTCCTGCTCTCATTACTGTCGTATTCCATCCTAGACTCTAACTCCTTGAAACCATCTGATCAATTAAATACTTATTTTACAAGTCATTTGGTTATTTGTGGTGAGTTATCACAACAATCGGTGTTTAGATACTAACGTGATGAAAATCATTTGTTCCTGTGAATCAGCCTAATACACAACATGTAATACAACACAATAGAGTTCTATCAATTTCCTTTTCGATTTCTTTTTAGCTGTCCTGGATCATGTTATTCACTTCTATGCTGGGATTTGAGGAGTGACCAAAAAAGTCAGTATCCCTGTCATTAGTCTTAGTATCTGTGGACATTTGTTCAGTGTCTCTCACATATAATCATTTTATTATGAACAAACATAGTAGTGTTTAGTACCAGCCAGTAGACTGTAGTGTCCGCTTTGACAAGTTTATTCTAAACTCCTTTTGTATTGGCATAGTTCCTAAATTTTTCCTTAATTCGCATGTAATAATGAAAAATGTAATTTAAATTTACCATTTACTTTCCTATTGATACAATGAAGGGTAGAAATTTAAAAAAGAAAACATGATTAATTTTTAAAAATAAGTCATTCACACATGCAAATATAAGCATGTATATATTACATGAAATGTAAAACCATCTTTTCAAATCAATAATTTAGACACATACTCCCTTTAAAACCTCACCTCGCAGCCATTTTAGTTTTTATTTCTAAATGATGTCCTTTCCATGATAGAATTATCACAGTTTTTGGTTATCTAAAAGCAGTTTTCACATATTGTTAACTCAGAATGATTTTTTTTTTTTTTTTTTTTTTTAGAATTTAAAGCTAAAGTCACCTTGTCCTTTGTGAAAACAGAGCATTACTTTGAAGCCTAGAAGCCTTGTGTATGTTTCCCATTCATTGCACTGGGATTACATCTCCTGTCAAGTTTTTTCAATGTTGATTTGAGTTTTCCTTTCTTCACTTGGGAAATAATTTCCTTTTCGAGATAAGATCAAAACCTTTTGTCTTCATCTGGTTTATTAACGAGAAAATATTTTAATTGTTGCTTTTTGCTTTTATAAAACAGTACAAAATGAAGGTTACTAATACTATCTTTAGGATTTTAGAAGCTAAAGATAAGAAAGTAAGAAAACTAGAACTGTTTTTCTTTTGTGAAATATACATAGTTTCAAAAATATGGGAGTAAATAATTTTTAAAAAAATTAAAAAAAATATGGGAGTTAAGAATGCCAACTCTTGGGCACTTGAACTCTTCAAAGACTTTACTAGCTGACTGCTGATGAACAGAAGAAGCCTTACTTGTAAAATAGAAAGTCAATTAATCCATAATATATGTGCATGTGCTACATATGATGAGATATGCTGGAAACACAAGAGAGATCAGTTCTGACTGTAACAGTCAGTATGATAACGTGTCCACTTCGGTGATTCTCTTCACGGGAACACTCATATCACTTAGATTTTACCATAGAAACAACAGAAGGTGGCTACAAAAGTAACAAACAATGTACTTCTGTCAATTTTATAAATTTATGCTTTCATGTTGCCCATTCCCATATGTATACATTTTGTTCAGTTGTGAATATACACAATGTGATTATGTTTGAAAGTTTGATTAAGGTTAACTTTTGAAACTTGGGAGACAGGGCAGCACAGTCTGGAGTTCAAAGTTATGCTCAGCCACAGAGTGAGCTGAAGGCTATGTGGACTACATAAAACCCTGCCCCAAATGTAATGCTTTATAATATCTGTGTGCATTAAATAGTAGAATGTGATAGAAAACATTATGATTTTCATATATTTTATGTATTCGTGGCATACAGACCTTATGTTGAACATTTGTCTACTATTTATTGAGTTCATTATTATCTATGAGTCTTTTTTTATTTTAAAAAATATCCAAAGAGACATGCATACACAGGAATCCACATACTTCATATATATATATGTATATATATATACATATATATATATAGGTTGTGTGTACTACCTATATATACCTTAAAGGTCAGTTGTGTACTACTTGAATCAAGTAATTATATTTTTTCACAGAACTGAACTATTTCTAGGAAAAAGGTCTGAATAAAATAGTAATTTATAAGACGTTTTTCTATTTTTATTATTATCATTTATTATAATTTATTCAATTTGTATCCCATCTGTGGTCCCCTCCCTCATCTCCCAATTCCACCCTCTCTCCCTCTTCACCCCTTATCCCCCTCCCCTTGTCCACTGATAGGGAAGGTCCTCCTCTGCTTTTATCTGATCCTAGGCTATCAGGTCTTGTCAGGACTGGTTATCTTTTCAGAGATCATTTCTACAGTTCTTTAGAAGATATTTTTAACCACTGGAATTTTAATACATCAGTTCAATTTAAAAACTTATTTTGAAGTCAGCTAGACCAATTCAAAGATTTTGAAATTATTGAAAGTTATGTGTTGTTGCTGTTGTTGTTTTTGAAATGTATTGTTGAGTTTGACACAGGGGAATAGAAGTAGACAAAGGATGTCTAGGATGGCACTAGTTGTACCACATAGATTGAGTAAAGTATATTTTGGAACAAATGGAAATATTAACAGAATTTTCTTAGCCAAGCAAACAGTCTGAGACTCTCAAATTTTAAAGTATAAAAAGAGCAGCATGTCTGAAGGGTAAGATGTGATTTAAATCTTACCATAGTTGACTTCATCTGGCTATTACAGAAATAAGACACCCAATGAGTGATTATTTGTGAGGATCAGAAAAAAAAAAACCTGAAAGGTTTTTAATAGTATTTACATATATATATATATATATATATGGCAGATTTCCTACCTTATTAATAGATAAAGTAGGAAATATATATATAAAGAGTGCTCTGTCTTCACACCACACCAGAAGAGAAAATCAGGTTCCATCACAGATGGTTATGAGCCACCATGTGGTTGCCGGGAATTGACTCAGTCTGGAAGAACAGTCAGTGTTCTTAATCACTGAGCCAACTCTCCAGCCCTGAAAGTTGTTTTTTTTTTTTTTAACTTCTCATTATTGCTTAACATACCTAACTTGACTCATTATGAAGTAGTCAAGGGAGGGTACTCTTTTTCTTTTAGCTTTGTTCATACAATAGAGCCAGTCAAGTTAGATCGCTTAGTTTTTCCTTCACCTGTTTTTTATACAACTATGCATTTCATAGTCTTCTTTATGTTCCTTTTTTCTTCTTGTTTTCTATAGTTCACTATCTTTGTATTTCTAGTAGACGTATATCTAGATGAAGGAAGCTATACATGGATTGAGGAATAGGCAAGAATAACAACGAGGTGCTGAGAAGAAAGGGTTTTGAGGAAGAAGTATTTCCTACCTCATTTCTTCTTGATAAGGTAGGAAATCTGCCAAAGAACAGTAAATTTAAGAGAAAAATCCATGAACAGGAGAACACAAGTCTAAAATGAAATTGTTAAAATCATAGAAAACAAAAAATTGGCAAAATATTAATTTTAAATAAATATTTACTTTACATTTTATTCATCGAAATAGTGTGCTATAAGCTGCCTGGAAATGACTAGTTAGTGGAGGTTCTAGAACTTATGACTGCTGCTTTCCTTCCCAGTGATGGGACTTCAAGACCACAGAACTTGATTGACAACATTTTATTATGAAAAGGCAAAAACTTACATTATTAAAACGTGGCACTGAGACAAGATTTATTAATGTATCTTTTGGATTGCTTATTTTATATACAGTATATATTTGAGTTTATTAAAGCCTTACTGAGGGTAAAATGGAATAGTAAGAAGAGACCAAACCCTAGTGAATGTACCTTAGGAATGAATGGGAAAGTAGAATTATATCTTCCATTATAAGAGCAAAATGTGAGAACAAAAACATGGAAATTTTTACTCTAGGAGGAGTATATGAAGGGTATTCTTATGAATGCAGTTTTTTTTGGATTGATAAAATAAAAATATCATCTATAGTGATTAGGGCAAGATTTTGAAAGCCTCAAAATATAAGGTCAGTATAAAATTGTGTGTATATATATGTGTGTGTGAATGTGCATGCGTATAAAACTTTTAAGTTTTTAAGAAAATTGTTGATTGCAAAATGAAATAAAACAAACATTTCCTAAATATTTTCCATGTCCTATGAAGACTTTTTTTAAAAATTCTTTATTAATTACACTTTATTCACTTGGTATGACCCCCTGTGGTTCCCTCCCTCCTCCAGTCCCAATCCCTCCCTTCCTCTACCCTCTGCATGCATGCTCCTCTCCAAGTCAACTGATAGGGGAGGTCTTCTTTTCCTTCCTTCTAATCCTAGTCAATTAGGTCTCATCAGAAGTGGCTGCAGTGTCTTCTTCTGTGGCCTGGTAATGCTGCTTCCCCCTCAGAGGAAGGTAATTAAAGAGCAGGCCAATCAGTTCATGTCAGAGACAGTCCCTGTTCCTATTACAATGAGACCCACTTGGACACTGAACTGCCATGGGCTACATCTGTGCAGGGGTCTTAGGTTATCTCCATACATGGTCCTTGGTTGGAGTATCAGTCTCAGGAAAGACCCCTGTGCTCAGATTTCTTGAGTCAGTTCACCATGCTTCTCTCCTTTATTCACTTTTGTTCTCAGTGATTTGTTTGTGTTATTATGTGGTATTTGTTTTATTTATTGCTCTGGAAACTGTGACTTCTAGATTCATGGTCAGCCTTATTCTAGGACTATTACCCAACTCCTCTTAAATACAAAGAAAATATATTATGGAATAAGTTGAGAATTTGCAATCTTGTCTGATAATGTAATGAGTAAAACGGAAATGTTTCTGCAGCCAAAAGGAGGAGGCAGGGTGTTTATAGTGGGTGAAGTAAAGTGTGAGCGTGTTTTGGAAACCATCCATAGGATGGAAAATTAGGTCTGAATCTAGGATCATAAGCATTAGGGTCTGAGGAGGATACAAATCATTATACACATTTTGAGATTACTTGCTTGCAACCAATTAAGTTATTACTTTATACATAACACTATACAATGAATGTCATTGCAACACACTGATAGTAATTTATAATATGAGAGTGAAGCAAGACCTCTGAGTAGTACTTAGAGATATAATAAAAACAAGAGATGAAGTAGTCTTCATCAACTATAGAGCAGTGACAAAGAGAGAAGGAAGGAAGAAAGGGGCCTTCATTAATGAAGTGAAGGTAAGGAAGGCAAAGGTAGGAAAAAGCTTTAAGCAGAAGAACACACACATAAAGAAACACTAGATTTTGTAATTCTGGACTTATTTATTAGAAATCTTAAAAGAACAGATTCACTGCAGTGAAAGACATGGAAGTGGTCTTTATATAGTAAAGGAAAGAAAGGAGACTGCTCATGGTATCAAAAAATGGTATTCACCATAAAGGACTGAATTATTTCTGAAAGGAGAAAACCACATTGTAAGGGAGAAAAGCGCAACTGAGAAAACACAAGGTAAATTTTGCTTTTCTTCTTTTATTTTTCAAACTGGCCAATCCCTATAAATATTTTGTGGAGAGAAGAGAGTTGAGGAAAGGAATGACGTACTGGTCAGGTGATAATAATGAGGTGAAGAGGAAACAGCGTGGGAAAGGATCTTAGTACTAGGCAGAGGAAAATGTCTTGGAGCAAAGTCACAGAATAGGGCTATGCAACCGTAAGAAGAAAAGGCAACAGTACTGAATACGACTACTAACTCTTTCCTGAGGTTATTGAAAGAAGATAAAGTACGGATAAAATATGTGAGATGAATTACAGGAGGGCATATGGAAAGATGAGAAAGGGACTTGAAAGAATGAACGGCAGAGGAAGTACTGTATGTCTTAGGGTTTTATTGTTATGGAGAGACACTACGACCACAGCAGTTTCT
Source organism: Rhombomys opimus (assembly GCA_010120015.1). Classification (NCBI taxonomy): domain Eukaryota; kingdom Metazoa; phylum Chordata; class Mammalia; order Rodentia; family Muridae; genus Rhombomys; species Rhombomys opimus. Next base: position 529,746 of record REGO01000241.1, read on the forward strand.
TAGAAACGAAAAAATTTAATTGAGGTGGCTTCCAGTTCAAAGGTTTAGTGTATTGTCTTCATGGCGGGAAGCACAGGGGCATGCAGGCAGATATGGTGGTGGAGAATAGCTGAGAGTTCTAAATCCAGATTGGCAGGCAGCTGCAGGAAGAGAGATCAACAGCGGTCCTGGAGTGAGCTTCTGAAACCCGAGGCCACCTGCCTGTGATAAACTTTATCTGACAATGTCATGCCTACCTCAGCAAAGCCACATCTTTTCCGGCAACGCTACACCTGCTCCAAGGCCACACTTACTCCAGTAAGGCCACACACACTGGAATAAGGCTGCACCCATTCCAACAAGGCTCCTCCTGTGAGTCTATGGAGACCTTTCTCATGCAAACCACCACAGGGTACTTAGCTGTGTCAACATCTTCCATGCAAGTCACGGAGAGGTAAACTGAAGCTCGGTTTTCTCTGACACTTCTAGGTTCTGGAGTATGTACTATTTACCCCTGGAGGATGACTAGACAGTGTGGGAATTTACTCATTTTTTTCTGTCTTTGACAGAATTTGGAGCGAACTCATTTTAACAGAAAATTGAGCAAATCCTGGGTGATTCATTGCTTATAATCGATCTTACACACTAAACTGCAAAAACACCCATCACAAAGGAAAGTAAGCCCATTGTTAAAGCTTTTATTAGTATGTTTCTCAGGATAGACACAGAGATAACATATAAATATTACTATACTACTATATTTATATGTTATATATAATAAAAAAATCCCTGGTATTCACGATTTAAACCCACCAGTGTGAAGGTAAAATATAATTATAATTCTCTAATTACAAAAAATACTGGAAAAATCTGAATTCCATTTATTAAATATAATTTTCTTTTCTATTTAAGAAGAGAGACAATAAGAAATATTAAAAGAACAATGATAAAGGTGAAAAGTTCAATGTTTTGGGCTGGCTATCTCATCAATTCATACCAATTAACATTTTGTAGGACAAGGCCTTGGGAGGCTTATCACTAACTAGTGTTTTATCACAGAAGTAACAGTTAATTATCAATGCCTGGTTTCTTTAAAGCAACCACAATCTTCTGTACTTCAGGTGTAAACAGTGGAGATAGTTTTCAATTTAGTGGGAAATGAATGCTCACATTTATAACCTCACATATTTCTCAAAATTTATTTGACAGTAAAAATTAAATATTTCAGTTACAGAAGTCAGTAACATACCTGCTATAAAATCTTCCATATTGGTTTAAACACTTTTTTCAACGCCTTCTTTTTGAATATCTGTGGGTATGCTTAACTTGATGTTAACTAATTATCTGACTTTCCTTGTTTAAAAAGATGTATGAACTAGCTTTCATAGATTCTTAAGAGATCATTACAAGGTATAAGAAAGTTGCTGTTAGAATCTTTATGCTCTAAGCCTTTAGGTTGGAGAAAAAAATATATAGTCATTTCTCCCACCATTCTCAGTTCTCCCTAATAGCAGATAACTCACAGCAGCTATTTTATCATCTGGCATGAAAGCTGCTCTTATGTGATTAAAATGGTTCACCAAGCACTCCCTGCTATCAGTTATACCAATTAAGGTCAAACAAAGAAAGAACAGCAGTCCTCACGGAAAACACTGTGGGCAACATAATCTATTATTAATTTGCAGGCATCATATGGCAGTCTCACGAGAAGTTATCATTAATTATATCTAGACAGTCGTCTATGATCAAGTCTCTGAAATTTACATTGTTCTGTACTTCTTGAATTATCGAAATAAACAGGCTCCAGTGAAAATATTCATGCTAGCCTTATGTTCTTTACTTTCACAAAGGCACAATATCTTAAATCCCATCAGATCACTACATCAGATGATGCTCTAGAATCTCTGATTAATGACAGTTCTCTTTAATAGCCCCACCTACACAACTATATTCAGGGATCAGAAATCTAAGACTCAAAACTCATTTACTCTGCTTCCTCTTTCTTCTATGCACTGAGTAACAAAAACAAAATAACCAAATAATAGCTTTCATTTAGAAAACAAGAGAAGATCCAAAGAAGTCATTGATCCATAACATGGTGGAATCCAGCAAGGCTGACCACATGCTGTCTAACTGCCTAGAAAGAAATTAAAGGTCTGTTAAGCTGGTTTTTATTCCCTATGGGTAATTTCCTGGCCTGGGAAATTGGTGAAATTGAATATCGTTCTTCCTATCATGCATTGTCATATTTAAAGCAGGGGTTTAAATGTATATTTCTTGCTTAACCAACTTGCAAATCCCATTTCTCATTTGTATTTACCTTTATGTCTAAGGGTTCTTTTAGGGGTTGTTGAAGCAAGTCTTTTGAATTTGGTGTTTTATCTATTTGGCAACTTAATTACTTAACATGGCAGATGGGTGGCTTTCAAATAATTTTATCTAGAAGTAGCCAGAACACTAAACAGTTTTCAATCCTAGATAGGTTTCATTTCCTCTCATTTTTGTTGCATTGTATTTCAATCTCAAGACACTGACAAACCACAGGTTTGATGTGGCCTGGAAAATTCCTAACTCCTTTAGGACAATTCTAGATGGCTTTGTTCAGCTGAAGCATCTCTGTGTGACCTGATTATTTAAATTTCTTTTAAATTCCATCTCTTTGCTGCTTTAACTACATTTGTCAGTTCCTTTTAATTTTAATTTGAACTCGTCAGTTAATGATAACTGTTGTAGTAACAAGTCTCCACAAATCACAGTGACCTCATGAAAATGCTGTCTGTTTCTTATCCTTTCTTGAGTAGCTTACTTGAAAATCAATTATTTTCTTAGGCATGTGCTAAATAATCATTAATTAACTACAATGAGTGCACAATAAAGTACTGGCTCTGCATTCATAAGGACTTCAGTTCAGTCCCCAGAACCCACAGGATAAGAGCTGAGCATTGTGCTGCAAACGTTTAGTCCCGGTTACAGGAGGTGTAGACACACAGATCTGTGGCAATTCCCGGCCACACTATGTGATGAATTGCGGGCTAGTCATAGAATCTACATCAAACACAAAGAAAAAATAAAACAAAACAACAACAACATAAAGAACAGTGGCTTGAACCTTAGGAATGACATCTAAGGAGGTTCTTTGGCCTCTACTCACACATGCACAAAGATGCATATGCAACTCACAAACATACCTACACACACACACACACACACACACACACACACGTACATACACACGCATAAACCTCAACACGGACTGCTGATAGGTGTTTTCCAAGTACTCCTAAAGCTATAGTTCCTCACTGGTAAATTACTGCTGCCGATTGCCCTCTTTGTGTACTCCAACTGTAGTCAACCACAGACCATCCTGCTTTATCTGTGTTGTTAACATCTTCTACCTAACCATTAAGCTCACATCTTTTATTCAAAAGTATTTCATTTCTACACTTTACTACAATGAACTGACTTCTGCAAAGATGAACAGCTAGTTGCTAAGAAATACTCTTCCATTTCTTTGACAAATCTACTGTGGGTATTTCTGATCACATAGTTCCAGTCTTACTACCAAAGTTAGATATAGACCCTACATTGTTCTACCTAATATTAAAATGTGGCTCATTTAAAGGTTAAGAGTAATTAGTATGAATGCTTCCCTACAGGGTACTTACAAGTTTTCCTTGAAATTCACAGTTTCCTTTCATCTCTAATGACATCTATGTATGTTCAAAAAACACTAGTGACCTAGGTTAGTCATGTACTAAAGAAAATGAGATACTTAGTAGTAAGTAGTTTTTAGGAAAAACATGGTAAAGCGAGGGAGAAATGTTCTTATATAGTGTTTTTTCCATTTGTTTATACTACCAATTTAAACAAATGAACTATTCTCTACATAAAATGTAGACTAAACTGTCACCAGCTGTCAGTTGGAAGAATTTCAGAACTGGTAAGTATTCATGCTAGTATCAAATTCAAAAATGCAAATAACTGTTATGAATGAAGAATATTGGCCATTAGTTGTATTATTTTCTACATTCCTATTCCTATTTCTCAAACAAACACAAGCCACTTGCCATTCTGAAATAGGATTTCATGGAGAGCTAATATAGAAATATTGTATACTCACTTACTGCTAAGGCTAGAATTTTAATTAGGGTATCTTTAATGTTCTTTTTACTACTAACATTTTATCGTATATGGCACCCTCAAATTGAAGCAAAAGACATGCTTGGCTAACACTTTAATGTGTGGAAACTTCATGTCTCTCCAAATCACTAAATGCAATACTCATGATTAGCGTTTTGATGATATTTTAAAGCACAAAACTGATTCAGAGTTTAAATATAAAAAGCTTCTTTAAAAAGAATTTTTTTTAGTTACAGTACATTCATTTTATATCCTAGTTGTAGCTCCCTCCCAACTCCACCTTCCCTCCCTCTTCTCCCATGCCTCTTCCCCAGTCCACTGATAGGGGAGGACCTCCTTCCCTTCCATCTGACCCTAGTCTATCAGGACTGGCCGCATTGTCTTTCTCTACAGCCTGGTACTGTTTTTCCCACATCAGGGGGAGGTGATCAAAGAGCCAGCCACTGAGTTCATATCAGAGACAGTCCCTGTTCCACTTACTAGGAAACCCACTTGGACACTGAGTTGCCATGAGCTACATCTGTGCAGGCGTTCTAGGTTATCTCCATAAATGGTCCTCGGTTGGAGTATCAGTCTCAGAAAAGATCCCTGTACTCAGTAGAGCTCCTGTCCCCTCCAGGTCTTACTATCTCCCCCTTTCTTTCATAAGATTCCCTGCACTCTGCCCAAAGTTTGGCTATGAGTCTCAGCATCTGCTTTGGTACTTTGTAGGGCAGAGCCTTTCAGAGGACCTCTGTGGTCGGCTCCTGTCCTGTTACCTGTTTTCTCCCTCTTCCAATGCCCACCCCCTTTGGTTTTCTGAATGAGGATTGAGCATCTTATCCAGGGTACTACTAAAATCTGTACACCTAAAGAAGCTAATCAAGAAAAGCTTCTTTAAGACTATTTTTTTCTTCTGAACTGTAAACAGCATTTTATAGAAAATGATAATTATAGAAAAAATAAATCAATTAAAAATAAAAAGATGTAAATAACTCCAAAGAACTTACTACCCTAAAATAGATTTCCATTTATTTCATATTTTATTTATATACTTTATAACAATGTGAGTATATAGATACAGCCACACTTTCTGTTTTATGCATGTCATAGCACCCGATACTCTACAAATCTGCAATAAAATGTATATTTAGTATCTCCATAAATCTCATATAGATGTCATCTTTAATCTTCTATGTGATGATCAGTGACATTGCCATTTTTATTGAAATGGTATATCTTGATTGGCTAACATTTATATTTTTCAGTTAATATTTGGGGTGGAATAGTTTATGGAGTTTGAGTATGTATTCTAAAATTGTGTTCTTTAGGAATCAATGAATATCTTCTTTGACTAATGAAAAGTGTATGTATTATAACATTTCTGTAATATATTTTATTATAACCCTTTCTTAAATTTTGACACTTTGACATAGAAATAATTATTAAAATATTTAGTAGTCCCTGCTGTATCCTGCTCCCTCTTTCCCTCCCAATTGGCCTCGAACTCGTGATCGTCCTACCTCTGCCTCCTTCAGCAAATCCTACCTGTGTGTCGATACAGCAGGGATACAAAGTTAACAAACTGTAACTAATATCTAAAAAATAATAATAATTATAAAAATATTTAGTAGTCAATTATTTTAATTATTCATGTTTGCTTTTTGAAGTATGATGTGTGTGTGTGTGTGTGTGTGTGTGTGTGTGTGTGTGGTATAAAAAGCTTGAGCATAGAGAATCTTCACTCAGAATCATACTGAACTATTGGCTGCTTTCAAGGTTGAATTGCTTTTAAGACCCAATGCTACATGCTCAATATTTAGCACAAAACACAAAAAAATTTACATACAAAAACTAAAAACTAAAAAAACAAATACACATTGAACATAAGTTTGAGATGCTTTCTTAATAGATTTTCCTGTCATTGACCCTCCAATCAATGGAACGACCATCAACTGGAATGACCAATGCACATTCAAGTAGCTGACATACAAAACAGAAAGATTCCAGCAAGGAAGACTATTGTGCTCCTTCATTTCATTCAGGTGTACTGAGATTTAAATCTGTTGGATGGCAAGTATGTTAGTCCAAAACGTTCCCAATGTGACCACTTTGAGTGTGTAATGAATACTGTTCAAACTAAGAACATAATGTACTATGTTATAATTTATTATCTGCAAAATATTTCCTGCAATCTTTAGGGAGAAAAAAACCCTGAAGTTTAGCTGAGAAAATTATTATTTCATTAGGTGAAAATTTAAAAAGGTGATATTTAGATGCTCTATGCACTGAGGAATAAACTTATTTTTCTTTCACTTAAAATTGTAATAGCCTGGAAGTTCTATTAGACTTGTGGTTTGAGAGGGAGAATACATTCAGCTCCAATCACTAGACCACTCCCAGAAGAGAAAGCCTAGCAACAGACGGCCAGGAAAGGAGACTTTAATGCACACTTCCGTGAACTATGTGAAGATTGATCTGCAATACATTGTTACATTGTTGTTAAGTTTTCTGTTTTATTCTTCATTTATTTGCAATTAATTAGAATATTTGATAGTAAAAATGTTTGTAATATGACTAAACCTGAGGGAAATGTGAATTTTGAAGTAGTTTTCCTGACCTGTTTCTTGTTTTCTCCTACTTCCAATGTCCATCCCATTTGTCTTTCTAAGTGAGGATTGATCATCTTACCCTGGGCCCTCCTTCTTCTTTAGCTTCTTTAAGTGTACAGATTTTAATATATTTATCCTATCTTTTAGGTCTAGTGTCCAATTATAAGTGAGTATATACCGTGTGTATCTTTCTGTTTCTGGGATAACTCACTCAGGATGATCTTTTTTAGATCACACCATTTGCCTGCAAATTTCATGATTTTCTTGTTTTTAATTTGCTGAGTAGTATTCTATAGTGTAAATGCACCACAATTGATGTACCCATTCCTCTGTTGAGGGACATCTGGGTTGTTTCTAGGTTCTGGCTATTACGAATAAAGCTGCTACAAACATGGTTGAACAAATTTCCTTGTTGTGTACTTGAACATATTTTGGATTTATGCCTAGGAGTGGGATAGCTGGATCTTGAGGAAGCACTATTCTTAATTGTCTGAGAAAGTGCCAGGTTGATTTCCAGAGCGGTTGTACAAGTACACATTCCCACCATCAATGAAAGAGTGGTCCCCTTTCTCCACAACCTCTCCAACATGTGTTTTGATTTTAGCGATTTTCATGGGTGTAAGGTGAAATCTCAGGGTCTTTTTGATTTGCATCTCCCTGATGGAGAGACTCTACCTAGCAGTGTATCAAAGCAGATGCTGAGACTCACAACCAAACCTTGGACAGAGTGCAGGGAATTATGAAAGAAGGGGGTGTTAGTAAGATCTGGAGAGGACAAGAGCTCTAAAATGACAAAATATATCTGGGCGCAGGGGTCTTTTCTGAGACTGGTTCTCCAACCAAGGACCATACATGGATATAACTTAGAAACCCTGCTCAGATGTAGTCCATGATAGCTTAGTAGCCAAGTGGGTGTCCTAGTAATGGTAACAGGGACTATCCCTGACATGAACTCAGTGGCTGACCCTTTGATTCCCCCCTAGCAAGGAGCAGCCTTGCTAGGCCACAGAGGAGGACAATGAAATCAGTCCTGATGAGATCTGATAGATAGGGTCAGATGGAAGTGCAGGAGGACCACCCTTATCAGTGGATTTAAAGAGGGGCAGGGAGTAGATGAGAGAGGGAGGGTTGGGGGTGGGATGGGAGGGAATGAGAGAGGGGGCTACAGCTGTGCTACAAAGTAAATAAACTGTAATTAATACAGAAAATAAAAATTTAATTAAAAATAGTTTTCCTTGGAAGATATGATCCATTTCTGTATAGGATTTTTAGTAAGATTGTTTTTAATATGAGGGGAAAATAAGCCTGTAATGAAAGAAAGATAAATTAACCCTTTGAATCAAGTGGAATAACAATTGCTGGGAGAGGCTCCTCAGGAAGATATGTGACTTTCCAAAGACAATTCCAAGTCATTGTCTCAACTAGAAAGGACGCATGGCTGAGCACATTCTCAGAATATGTGTGTAGCCTAAAGTATGGCAAATAGTATGAAAACTTATTCATGTGATTAACTCATAAAATGTGTAGATGATTTTTAAAATCATTTATTGCCATATAATATGAATATAAATCTATGTGAACAGGTTCAAATTCATCAAAAGTTGCACAGAAATACAGAACATACAATATACTCTTTGTAGTTGAAAGGGATTTGAACATAAATGCATGATACATAATAATAACTGTATAATGTTAACTGAGGTGAAAAACTTTAATTCTTTTTTATCTGTTTGTAATTTTTTATTTTTATATTAATTACAGTTTATTTACTTTGTATCTCAGTTGTAGCCCCCTCCCTCAATCCCTCCCAATCCCATCCTTCCTCCTTCATCTCCTCCCTGTCTCTCTCTAAGTCCACTGATAGGAGAGGTCCTACTCCCCTTCCATTTGACCTAAGACAAATGAGATGGACATTGGAAGTAGGAGAAAACAAGTAACAGGATAGGAGCCTACCACAGAGGGCCTCTGAATGATTCTACCTAGCAGTGTATCAAAGCAGATGCTGAGACTCATAGCCAAACTTTCAGCAAAGTGCAGGGAATCATATGAAAGAATGGGGTGTTAGTAAGAGAGGACAGGTGCTCCATGAGGACCAAATATATCAGGGCACAGGGGTCTTTTTTCTTTTTTTTACACTCATACAATGAGCATGCTTTTCTTTAATCAACACCAGAGAACGATACAATGGAGCATGTGGATAACATAGTGCCTTATGAATTTATGATGAATGCCTTATGGATTTTTTGATGAAATTACAATTCTATTTTAAAAAATTAGACATTTTATGTATATCACAAATTAACAGGAAAGGCAAATGGGCAGAATAAAAGGCAACTCAATCCCAGGGCAGGAAGTCAAAGCCTGGCCTTAAATGCCTTTGTTCTAGAATCTAACTCATACAGAGATGGTTTTATAGTTCTCACAACCAGTAGTTCTTTGCTTTTGATCTCTGTGCCTTTGCAAATACAGGCCTCTGATGGTCATAAGAAATGCTTCTAGGAATCTCTGTAGCATGATGCATCCTAAAATAAATATCCTTAGGAAAGAAATATTTGTCAGTATTCTACTAGTAATCTGGGATTACCGGTATTTACAAGGCAGTCCCTAACTCATTTCCCTCCCACTGCTCGTGCATTCTGATTTATCCTGCTCTTACTGAAAACACAGCAGACAGACAAGCTTTAAGAAAACTTTTATGATATGAGCCTTTGGTGCAAACTCTCAGATCAAAACGACAGCCTACAGACTGGGAAAGGATCTTCACCAACCCTATATCTGACAGAGGGCTAATATCCAGAGTATATAAAGAACTTAAGAAGTTAAACAGCAACAAATCAAGTAATCCAATTAAAAAAATGGGGTATAGAGCTAATGAGAGAATTCGCTATAGAGGAATATCAAATGGCAGAGAAACAATTAAAGAAATGCTCAATGATCTTAGTCATCAGGGAAATTAAAATGACCCTGAGATTTCACCTTACACTCATCAGATTGGCTAAGATCAAAAAACTCAAGTGACAATAGAGCTACCCACAAAAGAGCACTTGAGGGCACAGGGTTCTTTTCTGAGACTGATTCTCCAACCAAGGACCATGCATGGAAATAACCTAGAACCTCTGCTCGGATGGAGCCCATGTCAGCTCAGTATGCAAGTAGGTTTTCCTAATAACGAGAAAAGGGACTTTCTCTGACATGAAGTCAGTGGCTGGCTCTTTGACAACCTCCCCTCCCCCCTCCGAGGGAAGAGCAGCCTTGCTAGGCCATAGAGGAGGACATTGCAGCCAATCCTGAAAAACTTTAATTTTAAAATATGGGTTCTTTTGCTTCTATGGTGAGTTCAAGAATTGCAGCTTTCTGCTTTAAGTGCCCTGCATCAGATCACCATTTCATCTTTAATTAAGTCACATGTCATGGTAAACTGTGAACTAATGGGATTCTCCTTATATACTGTACTTGACAGAAATATATTTTTATGGCAGTATATGTTGATGTCGTAGCCAAGGTTTCCAATAAATAGTAATCATCCTGTCATTGAAGGTTTTGGAGACTCACAAGTTTTATGATTTGGATTTGAGTAATAGAGAATGATATTCTTTTATTTTCTTTTATTTCATTTTCTGTTTTCCTCTTCTTCTTGAAAATTGTATATGTTTGTTAGTTTGTTTGTTTTGAGATAAGGTCATTCTCTCCAGTCCAGTCTTTCCTGAAGTACACTCTGTAACCTAGATTGGTTTTCGATATTTGAGTCTCCAAAAGCTTTATTAGCAGCCTAATTATAGACTTGTAGTCCTGATGCAAACATGAATACATATTTTAAGTAAAACATATTGTGTCCTATGAATTGTCTAGCCTGAAATATACATGTTGAAGCACAGAATGGTGGAGCAGGTTATTTTGTCTTACTGCCCTTTAGATTCATGATCAATTGATCCACAAAATTAGATCTGCACCAGGACAAAGCATTATGGTAAGAACACATAGCAGAAGATGTCCCTTCACTTATGTCCAGGGTAAAAGACAGACATAAATATTTAATTATTTATCATTTTTTATGTTATATTTTGATATCTTTTCCAATTCTATTCTATCTTCTATTCTATTCCCCATTTCTATACTCAAAATAATCTCATTCATAATCTCTTTCAAATTTATGACCTATATTTTCCTACACACAAACACAAACATCATTCTAAATACAAACATGCATTTTAAGTTGCTTATCTTATACAGATTGCCACAATAATAGAAAGTTAATTAAAATAAAAGAAAGTTTTATGTGGGTTTCTGAGAAACCGGGATGTCAGTGTCCATAAACTACACATTATTTAAGAGAAAATATGTATGTGTGCACATACATAATAATTTTTACATACATAATAATAACTTACTTTTGCTCATTTTTGCCTAAAGAAAATAATAATTTTAATTCTTAATTTTTTCTACATAGTCTACACTTTAGAAGTTCTTTTAAAAGATAAAAGATAAACTGATAGGGGAAGACCTCCTCCCCTTACATCTGACTCTAGCCTATCAGGTCTCATCAGGACTGGCTGCATTGTCTTCCTCTGTGGCCTGGCAAGGCTGTTCCTCCATCAGGTGGAAATGATCAAAGAGCAGCTACTGAGTTCATGTCAGAGACAGTCCCTGTTCCCCTTACTAGGGAATCCACTTACATACTGAACTGCCATGGGCTACATCTGTGTAGGGGCTCTAGCTTATTAGTAGGGGCATGGGAAGAGATGAGGGAGGGAGAGGGCTACAGCTGGGATACAAAGTGAATAAGTTATAATTAATAAAAAATAAATATTTTTTTAAATATGAAAAAGATAAACTGTAACACAGAGAAAAACTGTCTAGAAAAATATTTGTGGGTGGTTCTATGTGTGTTTTTGTTAAGTTTTCAACCATCTTCTATTTATTATATTCACAAGACTATTTAGTTCATTAATATTTATGTTTACCATAGATAAGACAAAAAATTGTTGACTTGTCTAAATTCTTTTGGAACTTTATGTCTGAATTTCATCTGGCAATACAAAGTACAGTGTAACATGTAGTTTTGTTTAGAGAAGATTCAACTGAGGAGCAAATTGTAAACATTTTGAAGTTATGGTGCCTCTGCCCAAAGTGCTGAACATGCTTTGAATTTCACGTAGTGATATACTGTATTTCTACCAAGCTGTCACGGTGGAGAAACGGACTGTGGCAGCAGCTATAAACATATCACACACAGACATCTATTCAGACAAATAAAGACATAGCTGTGTGTCATTTTAAAGCTCGGCTGCTTATGTTCTTGGCAGAGAGCTGACAACAGAATGCATTTGTAACAAAGAGTTTTGAAAACGAATAACCAGTATTAAAAACAACATAATATCCAGGATAGTATTAATAAATTAATAACGCCGTAATAGTTAAAAGACAAATCTTCCATTTTAAATACATTTAAAACAACCTACCCTCATTTATTTTGTGCATTTTTCTTAAGATATACTCAGATTTAATTTTTTTTAAATTTTGTTTAACATTCTAGAGATGGAAGAATAATTTCACAATGTAGTACTTTAGTTCTTATATATAATATGTAAATAAATTACTCATTCAATATATTTACCTGCACCGTAATATAAGAAAATCAATACATAATTTCTCATCTTCCCATGACAGAGAGCTGTTTACTTTCTCTCACACTGTAAATCAATACAAGGAAAGATAAAAACATATGAAACAAAAATGTTCGTATTATGAATGAAAAAGAGGATAAATTTATGGGGTTACAGGATGCAAACTGAGCAATAGTGGTGTATTTCTGGCCATAAGAAATTTCTTGATCATAGAATAGGACAAAAGTTTGTAGCCCATGTTAAGTATACTGGCTTCACTAACTGGAGGATGAAAAGGTAAAATGTAAAATTTTGATAGTCGTAAAAGGCTGCAATAAAGCTGCTACAAACATGGTTGAGCAAATGTCCTTGAGTGTACTTGAGCCTCTTTTGGGTATATGCCTAGGAGTGGTACGGCTGGATCTTGAAGAAACACTATTCCTAGTTGTCTGAGAAAGCGCCAGATTGATAGCCAGAAGCTGGAAATAGCCCAGATGCCCCTCAACTGAGGAATGGATGCAGAAACTGTGGTACATCTATACAATGGAGTATTACTCAGCAATGAAAAATAAGGAAATCATGAAATTTGCAGGTAAATGGTGGGACCTGGAAAGGATCATCCTGAGTAAGTTGTCCCAGAAGCAAAAAGACACACACAGTATATACTCACTCATATAAACATACAACATAGAATAAACCCACTAAAATCTGTACATCTAAAGAAACTAAGCAAGAGAGAGGACCCTACCTAAAACGGTCAATCCCCATCCTGAAAGGCAAAGAGGATGGACATCCAAAGATGAAGAAAACAGGAAACAACCTAGGAACATGCTACAGAGGGCCTCTGAAAGCCAGAAGAAGAAAACAGGAAACGACCTTGGAACCTGCCACAGAGAGCCTCTGAAAGCCTCTGCCATGCAGACTGTGAAAGCAGATACTGAGCCTGATGGCCAACTGACAGGCAGAGTGAATGGAATTTTATGTAAGTAGTGGGAAATAGTAAGAGCTGGAGAGGACAGGAACTCCACAAGGAGAACAACAGAACAAGAAAATTTGAAGACAGGGAACTTCCCAGAGAGTCATACTCCAACCAAAGACTATTCATGGAGACAACCTAGAACCCTGACAATGCAGCCACTTCTTATGAGAACTGATAGACTAAGATCAGAAAGAAGGAGAGGAGGACCTCACCTATCAGTGGACTTGGGGAGGGGCATGCATGCAGAAAGGGCCGGGGGGGGGAGGGTGGGACTGAGAGGGGAGGAGGGAGGGGCTTATGGGGGGATACAAAATGAATAAAGTGTAATTAATAAAAGTTAAAAAAAGAAAAAAAAGAAAAAAAGGCTGCAATAAGTTTTTATCAAATTTATCAATTGTGTTTTTATCAAAAAATGCTGCACATGCTCGTCAAGGCATGTAAAGAAAAATTTTGTTTAGAGATAATATTAAGTTTTTGATATAAGGACTCAGTGTTGAAAGTTATACCATGCATAATAAAGTAGAATACTATGGCGGTTTGAATGAGAGCACCCTCCCCCATAGTTTCATAGGTAGTAACATTTGAAAGGTAAAGGATCTGTGGCCTTGTTGTAGGAAGCCTGTAATTGGGCACACACCTAGAAGTTTCAAAGTTCAAGCCTGGCCCAGTGGTTCACTCTCTCTTCTGCTACCTGACAATCTAGATATACCACTCTCAGCTCCTTTTCCAGAAGCAGGTCTGCCTCCTTGAGTACTGGGATTACAGGTATGAGCTACCATGCCTGGCTAAAGCTAAATATCTTTTGTGTGTGTGAAACTTCAAATCTTAATATTTTTGAGTGTAACCTCCAGCCTGCCCATGGCTGCTAACCCAGAGTTAAAGGGCTTTTTAAGTGGCCATATTCACCTTGTGTTTTCCAAGTCTCGGTTTCTTTTTTATTTATCTGTAAATATCTATTGAAACACGACTTGCTTTAAAAAATGTGAAATTAGAAAGACAAATGGGGTGGACATTGGATATAGGAGAAAACAAGTAACAGGACAGGAGCCTACCACTGAGGACTTCTGAAAGACTCTACCTAGCAGTGTATCAAAGCAGATATTAAGAATCATAACCAAACCTTCAGCAGAGTACAGGGAATCATATGAAAGGAGGGGGAGTTAGTATGACATGGAGAGGACAGGAGCTCTACAAGGACCATATATATCAGGGCACAGGGGTCTTCTATGAGACTGTTTCTCCAACCAAGGACCATGTATGGAAATGACTTAGAACCCCTGCTCAGATATAGACCATGGTATCTCACTGTCCAAGTAGGTACCGTAGTAAGGGGAACGGGGACTATTTCTGAAATGAACTCAATGGCTGGCTCTTCGACTCCCCACTCCCCCGAGGGAAGAGCAGCCTTGCTAGGCTACAGAAGAGGACATTACAGCCAGTCCTGAAGAGACCTGATAAGCTAGGTTCAGATGGAAGGAGAGGAGGTCCTCCCCTATCAGTGGACTTGGAAAAGGAAAGGGAGGAGATGAGGGAGGAATTGTGAGATTAAGAGGGAATGATGGATGGGGCTATGGCTAGGATACAACGTAAATAACCTGTGAATAATATAAAAAAATTATAAAAATGTGAAATTAGAAGTGACAAATTTATTTTTATAAATCTTAGCATGTTTATTTTATTTTTTATATTATTAATTTAGTTTTTCATTAATTACTGTTTATTCATTATGTATCCCAGTTGTAGCCTCCTCCCTCAATCCCTCCCACCCTTACTACCTCTTCTCCTCCTTTACCCCTCTCCTGTTCACTGCTAGGGGAGGTCCTCCTTCCCTTCAATCTGACCCTAGCCTATCAGGTCTCATCAGGACTTACTCTAATGTCTATATCGGTGGTCTGGTAGAGCTGTTCCCCATCAGGGAGAGGTGATCCAAGAGCCAGCCACTGAGTTCATGTCAGAGACAGTCCCTGTTCCCATTACTAGGAAACCCACTTGGACACGGAGCTATCATGGGCCACATCTGTGCAAGGGTACTAGGTTATCTCCATGCATGATCCTTGGTTGGAGTATCAGTCTCAGAAAAAAAACTTGTGCCCAGATTTTTGTTCTGTTGCTCTCCTTGTGGAGCTCCTGTCCTCTTCAGGTCTTTCTATCTTCCCCTTTTTTTCATAAGATTCCCTGCACTCTGCCCAAATTTTGGCTATGAGTCTCAGCATCTGCTTTAGTACTCTACTGGGTAGGAATATTCAGAGGTCCTGGGTGGTAGGCTCCTGTCCTGTCCCCTGTTTTCTCCCTCTTCTGATGTCCATATTAAAGGAACATAAAAATATGATTTTAAACAATGTAATCAACAATGTGTATTGCAGTACATACATTTACTTGGTCTGATGAAACAGAAAGGTGTCTCAGGTGACAAGACATTTTAGAAAAAAGCACATTGTATGTTCAGCAGAATTAGGTGATAAATATGTCTTTTTGCTATTACAATTGATTATACACATAGAATATAAATGTGAAAATAAGAAAACTCACTAAAATAGAGATAATTATGAAAACTTAGGACTCTAAAGTAAAATATCTTGGCCATACTAAAAATTTCATGCTAAAATACATATTTTAGTATGTAAACCTTTTTCGTTCTTATATTAGGCTATAATGTCTTCTGAATATTTCACCCTCTGAATCAAAGAAGACAGAATGTTCACCTTATAGATCAGATAGGCAAAATACAGTACATTTAATTAATGAAGTAAGAATTAAGAATGAATTTCTTGAGAAAAAGATGTTAGGTCAGGAGAGGGAATGGACAGCTTGATGAAGAAGATGCTATGAGTTAGTGGGAGGATGTATCCGTGGAAGAGAAGGGTATACAAATGGCCTGGGGTTGCAACATGCTTATAAAAGAAAATGCTTATAAGATAATACTCATGAAAAAGGGAGGACTTTCAAATTTTGGGAACTACAAATAGCAGCAATATAAGAGGAACAATACAATAAATAATTTCAAGTGAAGTACATATCAGAGTATGCTATCAAATCACACAGCAGAAAAATTTATGGAAAGAAATGACACTAAAACGTCCTTTTTGTGATAGAGAAGAGAGGAAACGCATGGTCTGGAGGCCAGTTCTAGGTTAAACTAGAGAGATTGGGGTCAGAACCTACAATTCTTTCTAAACCGTATTAGGAGAATTCTCCTCTCAGCTTTAAAAATACAGACTCTTAAAAGATTTTATACCGAGCCTGGAGGAAGTGAGGTATTGTGATAAGGAATTGCTTCATTTATATGACAGATCCTGTTCACTGAGATTCTAATGTCCTTCCACACAGAACAAAACCCTAAAGTACAACACACTGCTGGCATGCTCTCAATTAATCATGAACTCTATTACATTTAATCAATCCAAGATGATTCACAAGGTACTCTAGTGTCTTGATATGCCTCTTGGTCCTGGTTGTGCATATTGAAAATCAATAGAGTACCATAGACACACTGGCTGCAGAATATTGGTCTGAATCAGTCATGGTGTTATTATACATCTTAAAAGTTGCTTTTCTCAGGAAATGGTTTCTAATAGCTTGCTGAAATTTTATTAACTCAAGCAGGAAAGAGAAATATTTGACACTTCAGTCTTATAGGAAAACTTATGCTTTAATTCACTGTTGTGTAAAATTTGTTCACATTTTGTTCAATGTTACAATTTTCTTTTTGGCTGAGAGTCTCTGGCACCGAAGTATGAGTCCTGTTTATGCCTGTATATACAGTATCTCCTAATAAAAGGTCATAGGTATTTGTCAATTAAAAAGAAGTGAAATAGATAGCATTTATTGATGTCAAGTTGCAGATATTTAACAATTATTCAAATGATTTCTATACATTTTAATGATATAATGTCTGCATAAGAAATTAATTCATTACAATGTCACCATATATATAACCACTGTTTATCCTGGTTCTCTTGAAGACTTATGAATGGCTTCAAGTTCTGCTGACTGAACAAGTTGTCCTCTATGGTGAAAAAATGTACTCTATAATTTCTGTTTATTTCAAAGCTTATTTCATAATTTAGATGGAAATTCATTCCTTATTTAAGAAAATTGCAGCATAAACATCTAAACAACTTATATAGTGCAATCCTTTTTACAATTGATACCTATGTCCAATCATGATTCAATCTTAGAGGGAGCTATCAATGTCCACCTTTTTCTTTAGTGTAGCACTAGTATCCCTGAATTAGGTCATTATGTGTGCTCTAATACACCTTTGTCATTAGAGAGCATGCCGATTAATTTTGATTGGTAACTTGATTGGACTGTAAAGATCAGTAGTGTTCCTTTCCTTGTGTCTGTGAAGGTGTTTTCAGACAAAGCTAAAAGGGGAAAAGTTATATTCTGAATACAAAGGTGGGTAATAAGTTTGGTTTAACTGCATCTTCAACCTCTCATTTTTTTAAAGTAATTTTATCATTAATGTGGCCCAATGACTAGAGCATATTAACCTTTAATTATGCATGTCTAGAGTATAATGATGTTACTGAATAATAAAAATTTTGTTCGAGGAATGGTTAGCTTTCTCTAACTTTTTTCCTAATTAAAGTGTTATTTTAACAATATTGCTAAAAAAGGTAATAGAGAGAGAAAGGAAGAAAAAAGCAAGCAAGGAAGGACTGAGAAAGAGATAATTAATCAAACAAGCAAACAAGAAAATTAAGAAAGAAATATAGAATTAAAGAAAGAAGAAAGAAAGAGACAGAAAGAAAGGAAGGAAAGGAGAAGGAAAGGGAAAAAAAAGAAAGGAAAAGACAAATTAAGGTTATTATTTGCTCTACTCAGATGCTCCAAAAAATAATATTTCTCTTACTCTCATTCTGTTTATTATGATAGGGGCTTGCACCAGAGTTATGGTGTCGCCAAAATGTTATATTCCTAATACACTCCCTATACTCATTTATTAATGACCAAATCGTGCAAAAACAATCTAGACAATTAGCATAGCTTTGGTAGCAGGGATAATCATGTTTGATTCCCAGATTTTAAAAATATTTATTCTGATCTGTTTGACTGGTTATGGGTAAACACAGGGTAATATGGACCAGAGCTGATAACGACAGACAATTTATTAGATTCTAGTTGCTTTATATGGTGCAGACAACACATTTACCTGACTTGTTAAAGAGGACTTGAGGCCTAGTGTCGAACATGCAGTGTAAATATCTTCATCATATTAATCATGTGTTGATTCATCCGTATGTTTGAAGATGCCTCACATTATTTCAAGCTTAAAGTTTAACGTGGTTGAATACACATTGCTTTATGACAAATATTTTGGAAAGCAGCATTATCACTGATTTTAGATTTCATGAGAAGTGTGCAGTTGTAACTGCGTAGAAAACATGTCTTGTGTATGAGACTATTAGGCAATAATTTTAATACCTAGTAATATATTTATATAAATGTGTGTGTGTGTGTGTGTGTGTGTGTGTGTGTGTACCAGAAAAGAAGAAAAGAACGGTCCTGGTCATTTCAACAACTTGTATTCAACATTAATCTTTTTGTTTGCATTTGGGAGTACCTACGGATCCTTTCATTATAAAAATAGGTATCTTCCCAGAACTTTCACTGTGTTATTTTCAGGCATTAAATAAATCTGCTTCCATTATGGAAAAAGTCGCTATGGAAGGGCTTGGGTTCCTAAGAACTAGATTTATGATGATTTTTAGTTTTTCTTTTTTTTAAATTGTGAAATGTGTCGGAGTGTTTTGTATTTGCTTATTTGACTCTTTATTTTACCATGGGCTTGAACAAACTAAGTAGAAGATGAAGAGAGTAAGGTGAGGATCCCTATCTACTTCTTGTTCCTGAGTGGGGACACAGGTCCAGTTCCCAATTTATCCTGTCATGATTTTCCAGCTGTAATAGGCTGTGTCTCCTCAAATTGAAATGAACACTTCTCACCTCAATCAGCTTTTGTCAGAAATCTGTAAAAAAAAAAAAAAAGTTTTAATACAATGGTGAATCAGTCTTCTTTGCACTGGAGGCCCCAGGACACTGGAGATGCCAAGAATGTTGGTGGAATGAAAACTACACGATGTTGGTGAATGAAAACTACACAAAAAGAAAGGTCATGTGAGCTACAAATGGATTTTCGTAGAACAGAAGCAACTGAAGCTCAAGGGAGCACAGACAACAGCTTCCCCCATGTGTCTGAATGTCAGATTGGAAGCAAGCATTTGACGATTGCTCTGTTTGGTTTTGATTTTGCTTCAATTCAGATTTTTCCTACCTCCTTTTGCTTTTATTTTAGAATGAGAATATTGATGAATTTTATATCAGAAGTACAACATTGTTAAAAAAAATCAGGTTTCACATCTTACATTTTGAATTGAGTCTCAGTAAACACTATAGTTTTTTGTTTGTTTGTTACTTTCTTTAATTTTTTTATTGTCAAGTATTACAATTTATTCAATTTGTATCCCTGCTGTGGCCCCCTCCCTTGTATTCTCTCAAAAGCCAAACTTTGGGCAGAGTGCAGATAATCTTAGGAAAGAAGAGAGATATAAAAAGACCTGGAGGGGACAGAAGCTCCAAAAGAAGACAACATAGCTAAAAATACTAAGGGTTTTCTCTGGCATGAACTCAGTGGCAGTCTCTCTGATCACCTCCCCCAATGGGGGGAAGGAGGGGGTGTGCAGCCTTGCCAGGCCACAGAGGAACACAATGCAACCAGACTTGATGAGGCCTGGTAGACTAAGATCAAATAGAAAGGGAGGAGGACCTCCTCTATCAGTGGACTAAAGGAGGGGCATAGGGGGAGGAGGGTGTTTGTTTCTTTTGATTAGAGTGAGAACTGTTAAAATGATAAAGACCTTTGAAAGTAGATTAAGTGCATTTTCTTTTTTATCTTAATTTCTCTTCACAATTTATCCATTATATATCCCAACTGAAGCCCTCTTCCTCAACTCCCCCCAGTTCCACCTTCCTTGCCTCTTCCCCTTATCCCCTTCCCCTAGTCCACTGAAAGGAGAAGTTCTCCACCATAGCTTGTTAAGTCTCATCAGGCACATCATTGGTGGCTAGTGATCCAAAAGCACTCAACTGTGTTCATGGTAGAGGCAGCCCCTGCTCCCCTCACTCAGAGATCCACATAGAGACTGAGCAGCAACTGGTGAATTCTGAGCTGGGGGTCTAGATCTCACCATATATGGTCCTCCAGTTTGGTGCATCAGTCTCCAAAGGACCCTCTGGGCTCAGATCTTTTACCTCTCTTGGTCTCCTTGTGGGGCTCCTTTGCCTTCAGTGTCCCTCTATTCCTACGCCTCTCTTCTTCCATAAGACTCCTTAATCTTTGCCCAAGTTTATCTGTGAATTCTCAACAGAGGAATATTGAATGGCAGAGAAACACTTAAAGAAATGCTTACCATCTTTAGTCATCAGGGAAATGCAAATCAAAACAACTCTGAGGTTCCATGTTACACCTATCAGAATGGCTGGCTGAGATCAAAAACTCAAGTGAAAACACATGTTTGACAGAATGTGGGGAATGGGGAACCTTCCTGCATTGCTGGTGGGAGTGCACATTTATACAGCTTCTTTGGAAATCAACCTGGTGTTTTCTCAGGAAATTGGGAATAGAACTATCACTCCTGGGCATATATCCAAAAGATGCCCCACCATTCAGTAAGTACATTTGCTCAGCTATGCTCACAGCAGCTTTATTGGTAATAGCTAGAATCGGGAAACAACCTAGATGTTCCTCAACAGAGGAATGGATACAGAAATTATGGCACATTTACACAGTGGAATACTACTCAGCTATTAAAAACAAGAGAATCATGAAATTTGCAGGCAAATGGATGGAACTAGTAAAGATCATCCCGAGTTGAGGTAACCCAGAAGCAGAAAGACAGGTATGGCATACACTCACTTATAAGAGGATGTTAGGTTGTTAGCTCTATAATATAGGATAGCCATCTACAGACCTAAAGAAGCTAAACACTAAGGACCGTAAGGAGGATGGTGAAATCTCATTCAGAATGGCAAACATGATAGACAACAAAATCAGTGAAAGAGAGGAAACAGGATGGGAACCTACTATAGAGGGTTCTGTGAAAGAATCCACCCAACAGGGGATCAAATAGATGTTGAGACTCACTGCATGTTCTATTATACAGTGGCTAAGGGACATTTTGGCCCTGAGTTTCAATGTTAACTTTGAAAAAGCCTTCTCAAGCTTCTGCTTGGTGTAATTAGCAATCATTCCTCATTGTGTAACTCTATTTGTAGTGTGTGTGGGAGGGTGAGTGGGTGGGTGAGAGAGAGTGTGTGTATACATGTATGTGTGTGTACTTGTATGTGTATACTTGTATGTGCATAGGAGTGCACCTATATGGGTATATTTGACACTGCTTACTTTAGGGCAGTCAGGATGGGAAAGACATAGACTATTAGAGACGTTGATCACAATAATATCTTCAAGGGCACTAACTTGTTCCCACAGGGTTCCACATAAAGTTTCCTCCACCTCCCAAGAGCACTGTAAGTGATCCCATAAACTGTTAATACTTGTCCTCTAGATCACATTGATCCAAACTATACCTGCTGCATGGAAGCATCTGACGAGGTACCTATATTTTACACAGTACTCGCACTTCATCCTGTACGTTCTTGTCAGAGGTATTGAAAAACCTGTGTCTGTTCAAAGCTGTTAACCGGATTTGATTTCAGTTTGGCTGAGAGTTGGGAATGCTGCCCTTGTGACTTTAAGAAATTTTGAACCTCTGTTAGCCATAGCACACATTTCTAAAAGATATTGTTTCTGGAAGGAAAATACAATTTCAGGTTGTGTCCTGTCTATCCACATTGCCAACTGGTGATTTATTTTTATTTGTTCAGATTCAACCTCAAAAGTGCTAAGTACATTTTCCGGATCCACAGTGACACCAATGTTGTCCTACAGAGATGACAGACTATATGCCTATATTTTGCAGATGGTTTACGAATACCACTTTCTATTTCCTCAAGAAAGCATTAAGATCTTTTAGCTATCAGGGTAATCTCTTGTCCCTGATGAGCTTGGGGGTTAACATGGATCATGAGCTCCTTGACAAAAGTCAACCAAGATCATTTTTAGAGACATAGGCTCAAGTACCTCCCTACAAGTTCCCAGAAGGTTGATTGTTACTTAGCTACTTAAAAACAACCGAAGAACCAACCAGACATTTTGCGTTTTGGATCTTGAGTTTACAGATTGACACTGTTACTGAATAAGCTGCTGGTGAGGTAGTCAATGATGTGTTATCAACTAATCTCAAAGGAGCAATACATTCACAAATGCAGAGAAGAATGATTTAAGTGACATGAGATTTAAATGATGAACTGAAAACTTTGTTCTGATTGACTACAATGACACAAAAAGACAGCAGTTGTTATACACAGATGCATATTCATGTTGCACACACACACACACATACACCCACACATCACTGTCTTCTTATTTTCTTATTTAGAGAAAAATAATCAGTGTTTCCATTGTAGAACTGCATTAAGCATACAAACTGCCATACATTATAAGAGCTGTTTGAAAAATCTTACTCCATAATGAAAAGATGTTGAAAAACTAACGAAAATGAATCAGAAAATGTAAAATTCTTAGAACAGTCAGAATTGTTCCTAGTACAAAATAATCTATGACTGAGTTCGTAGTTGATAGTGCTGCTGGTAAAGGGATGATGGTGATGTCGTTGTTTAATTTATTACTAAAATACTGCTGACTACTTGTGATAATTGGATTGTTCTAAATGTTTAAAATAATCTTCTATTTTATGGGACTAGCATGGATAAATACACATAAAGGTTACTATTTCTCAGTGTCCTTCATGTAGAAAGATCTATGTGTCTGGAACAAGATAGTAATTTAGCCACAGTAGATTTGGCAAGAATAGGCCATTTCTTTGGTATAATATAAAGTAATTTCAGTTAGCTGATTCTCACTGAATATAATTTTTTAATAGTCTTGAGATTAAGATAACATACTTTGTCAAGACAGAAAAGAAAGCTATGATTTGATCAGTTTTGCATAGCATGTCACACATTAATAAAAACAAACAAACTGTGGCAAAAAACATACCTCATAACGTTTGTACCAGTTTCTACAAAAATAATATTATTAATTAAATAAAATACCCTTAATGAAGGAGGAACATGTAAATACAGAAGGCCTGTCTGTTCAGAGAGCATGACACAGACACATGATACAGAACAAGCTTCTGTATTAATCAGACTGTAGTTCTCATGATCACCCAAGACCTTCAAAATGTTCACTAAAATATGTTGTTGCCCTTCAACACACTGTGCTAAATCATTAAAATCACATTGGATTCTTGCATTCAGATAAGAGGATTCCCATTTCTTTACCTTTTTGTCACCCCTTTAAAATTATGTAATCCTTCCTACTTTGAAACTTGCTGTCAGGTAAATACAATGAATATCTTTTATTAACCATTATCTGCAAAGAAATGTGAGATGGCCCAATAAATTCAAGTGTTTTACAAAAATTTATCTGTAACCAAACAAAGATAGCAATGATAAACTGACATTCTAAAGAAAGAGATTTTCACTTAGAAAGATGAATGGGATGTGCATTGAACTTATGACAGGAGTCTACCGCAGAAGGCATCTGAAAGACTCTACCTAGCAGTGTTTCAAAGCAGATACTAAGACTCAAAAGCAAACCCTTGGCAGAGTGCAGGGAATCATGTGAAAGTAGGGGAGTTAGTATGACGTGGAAAGGATAGGAGCTCCACAAGGACCAAATATATCTGGGCACAGGGGTCTTTTATGAGACTGACACTCCACCAAGGACCATGTATGGATATAACCTACAACCTCTGCTCAGATGTAGCCCGTGGTAGCTCAGTAACCAATTGATTTCCCATAGTGAGGGGAACAGGGACTATTTCTGACATGAACTCAATGGCAGCCTCTTTGACCTCCCCACCTCCCCAGGGAGGAGCAGTCCTGCTAGGCCACAGAGGAGGACTTTGCAGCCAGTCCTGAAGAAACCTGATAAAACAGGGTCAGATGAAAGGGGAGAGGATCCTCCCTAATAGTGGACTTGGAAAGGGGCAAGGAGGAGATGAGGGAGGGTGGGTGGAACTGGAAGGGAATAAGGGAGTGGGATACAGCTGGCATACAGAGTTAATAAAATGTAACTAATAATAAAAAATTAAAAAAGAAAGATATTTGTGGTAGACATAAGACAAAAGTGACTAGGGAAATGTTTATGGATTAAAGGGGAATTCAGGTGTTGTCAGTAAACAGATGCTCTATTGAAGATACATTATCTGTAGCACTTACTAGCTGATGGAAAGTGTGATTATTATACCTGTCTGTCTCTGTGAGGTAAAACTGTTGCAGCCAAGGTATGCTTGCTTGTGTGTTTTCACATTAACTTCATTTTAAAGCAATTCATTGTTTTGAAACATGATTAAAGCAAAACAAAACTTTGAAAGAGAGTGGCTACAGAAATTATTTATAATGAAAATTTGGAAATTGGATTAGCTAGTTTTCAGTGTTCTGAAATTGCATATTTTAGGTGATTTAAATAATTCATATTTTTGATAGATTCCACTATTCTGAAATTGAGAAACCATGTAACTAGGAACAGTTGTACTTACAAGTTATTCACATGCTTCCCGTTTTTTGCTAGCTAAAATAGGATCATATTAAATGCATTAGTGGTCAAATAACCAAAGCTGCCATCTTGTGGATAACTAGGTAATGGACCAGTCACTGCTTCAAGATGATGCAGAATTTGGCACTCGATATCCCTTACTGTTCAAAGTAAGACTGGTTAGAGCCTTTTGAAGCCCCTTTGAATTCCTAAGTTCTCCCTGTAAATTATCACCTGAAGGATATGCTCATCTCTTGGAAAGTTAGTGTTAACCTAAGCCTTGTTAATATGTAAGAGGAGAAGCAGTGTAGGATGGTTCCTCTAGTCTAATTAGCTGCTAGTGCTGATTTGTTTTGATAATATAAATAATTAGTTTAACCACAAAATTGATGTAACAGAAATAGTTGTCAGGCAATTAAATACTCCAGCTATTTCAGCTCCTGGGAAATATATAGAATGAAGGTATGGTAAAAAACAAAACAAAACAAAACAAAAAAACTGGGTAGGATGTACTTGCTTGAACTACAGAATAGCTTGTCAGTTTTGAAGATATGAAAGAGAGCCTCTGTATTCTCTATATCATAACATACACACATTATAAACTTACTAAAACCTCAAGGCTACATTACTTCCCATAGTGATGTTCCTCCTTTAATGCTTTAAAGTTAAAATAATTAATGTTCTTTGGAACACAACAATGAGTTGTAACAGCTAGGTGACTGTCACAACTGAAATAAATAATAACAGTGATACAACATCAAGAAGTGTATTTTAAAGTGTAAAGTTTATTTTCTTTTGACACAATTTGGCATATTTTTAAATACTGAAAAAACATGTTTTACTATAATATGTGGTAATGATAAAATTATTATTCAAGAAGTGATATGCCGTCTGTATTTTCCTTGCAAAGAACACACTTAGATTACTCCAGACCACTTGATTGATTTTCACATATAATTAAATATATCATAGATTTATCTCAAATCCTTTCTGAGTATTCAAATGTAATTATTTAAAGCTAAAACATGTCATTTATGGGCTGGAACAAGCAAATAAGTGCTTGTTCATGAAGAGGACCCAATTTGGTTGTCATCACTAAGTCGGCTTTCAGCTGCCTGTAATTGCTGCTCCACTGACATCCATTGCTGTTGCCCTCTTCTGGCTTCGGTGAGCACCAGCATATGCATTCACTGATATACAGGCATTCAATGCAGCATAATCACATATGTACACATACATGCACACACATAACATGTTACTGCCTAATGAGTTACAGTGAAATGATTGCCTAAGAGCTCGTTTATTATAGATTAACATTAATATTAAATATTTCTCTTCCACTTTAATTTTCCACATTATTTCCCCTATCAATTAGTATATATTCACTAATTTTACCAAGTCATACAAAACAAAATTAAGATATAAATTTATTTTTTACTTAAATGGATATTTTACTGATTGGATAAGACACTGAACCTTTTAATATATACACTGATAGCTGTACCTTAAAATTATAATTATTAATTTTTATTATACAAAACCTGTACATTATACTTAGATAATCACCTAGAGATGAATCGTGTACAGAAAGAAGGTAATTGATACAAGAAACCAATGGGGCACTCTTCATATCATCTTCTCTAGGCTTCATTTTTACCTGTTTTTAAGCCTATCATATGTTGCACTGTAACATTAGAACAAATGAAAAGCAAAGTAAGAGATGTTATTTTTTGTTCATTTAATTATTAGAATCTACATTTATCTTACAGATGTATATATATGTAAGGCATATATATCAGCATGTTTCCTAAGTGCAACTGGATATAATCTAATTTTTTAGTTATCTATCTGTGGCATTAAATATTTATTCCATTAATATTTTATATAAAACATGAAGTACAGGAGCATATTTTACCTTATTTATAAATTATCTTCTCAATGACATATCATTTTAGTGACTATAATATTGTAGCCTTATCATTTGTCTACCAGAAATATGGTTGACATTTCCTTTGTCCAAATTCATCATTCCTATCTATAATTCAATTTTGTGTCACTTTGAATGGCACACAGATTTCCATCTAAAACCTTGTGATTTTATGCAAAAGTATATGAACAGTGTCTTCCACATTTGCTCAAAGTACACTTAGACAAATATATATTTTTTGAATCTAGGTTCTTCTGAGGTTTGACTAATATGATTAAATCCAAAATAATTCTCAGAAGAGCAACAACTTTGAAGAAGAAAAATCCTGTAGTTTGCCACTATTATAAACCCAGCCAATTTGCCACAGAACATCTTATATTTGAAATTTAAAGAGTTTAACATATTTCTTCTTCATTATTTGGAGAGTGCTGAGTTCACTTTTCATTTTAAATCTCACAAATGTCACCAAAGTGAATATTTGATCTTTTGCTTGGTAATAATATTGACTTTTTATCATATTTCATGTAATACACTATGTTTATTATAACACGTCTACAAATTACCTTAGCTGAAACCATGTATTATCTTTTCTAAGGGTGATATTCTCACAGTCATTCTTTAAAAGAGGTGTAAATGTGCTCAAGTTCTTACATAGAGTTGGATCTTGAGCTCTATGCAGAATACAAATTCCCTGTGTCACACACAAACTACTAGAAAGTATGAGTTAATCCTGTGGTCATAATAATCAGATTCCAGTGAGGCTGGAGACAGTTTTTTTCTAGTCACTGTAAAATTTTAAAACTCCCCTCCCTCTGAATTTTAAAAGTTTACATGTCTCTGACAGGGTCTCTGATGCATGCTTTTTCGATCACTTCCCGATTGCCAGGCTGCCTTGCCAGTACACTATGAAAGAGGATGTACACTGTCTGGATGCAGTTGGATGTGCTGTGGGCTTTTGTGTGCGAGTGGGCTGGGGGGACTCCAATTTTTTGAAGGGCAGGGGAGGAGGTATAGGCGTATGAAGGAGGGAGAGAGGGGGAGGGATCCAGAGGATAGAAGGGATCCGGCTAAGATTGAGGTGTGAAAAGAATAACAAAATTTAAAAAACAGAACAAACAAACAAAACCCTTATTGAAGTAATCCAGTAAAATAATTTATTTTTGTTGGAAACCATCATGGATTATGAGGAGTTTTTACCTTTAGTTCACTATTCAGAAAGAAATGAAGAAAAGCATATGAATATCAGGTGTCAATAGTAACACCCTCCTCATGAAGATGGGGGTGAAAGAAGTGAACTTCCTCACTCTCTCCCTGGTGCTGTCACTTTATGTTTTCTGAGCTGCAAAGCCTTCAAAGGGTTTGCCTTGAGATACAGCAGCACTAGATTTAGTAGGTGCTTGGTCATTGAATAGCTCTGGTAATTCTTGAATCTCACAGTGATGCTACTGACAGCTCCTTTTGGTGGGTAAAGCTGGGGTATATTTCAAGGTGACTGTAGTTTTGTCCCTCTGGCAGCAAGCTGCTATAACCAGCTTATGCCATTATCCTACTCTTCCACTGGACATAAGCCTGTGGAGAAATATGGGGCTTTTGTCAAGATAGTAAGGCACGCATAATTAGTCTCCATTTGAGTTGAAACAAACAAAAAAAAAGAGTACTATTTTATAAAGTAGGTTTCAATTACTGAGATTTAATTGTCTACAAACCCAGTGACTTTTAAATTATTCATTTTAAAAACCAATATTTAATATCATTTTGTAATGTTGTACTTTTTAATATTACATAATTTAAGCTGTGCTGCACAAACTTTGAAGATCTTGTTGAACATTCAAAGAATACGATACATTACCATTTTTTTCTATTTTTATTCAAGGCTTTAAAAAATACAGATGTTTTTCCAGGAAAATTAATTGCATAGCTATCTACAATATACCTTTTCCTAACTTTCTTGAATTTAATCGTGCCATATTATAAAAGCAATGCAGAAATTCTTTAAAAAATAAATTCTTAATGTGATTACTCTGGTCATTTTATTAGCTATTCTTCCAGTGAATTTCCTTTTTAAAATAACATTTTTAAAAATAAACGCATCTGAGAAATAAAATGCCTCACAAATCCTAAGTAATTAATTATACAAATAGGTCTTAGCCTACTTAGGGGGCAGTATATTCAGTATGGCATTGTCCAATAACTTATTTAGACTTCCCATTCTTCTTTTCAGCAGAAATTATAGCAAGAGAGAAGCATTTCGATTTTCAGCTGACAGTTTAGGGTTAAGATATGATTCCAGGTAACAGAAGCCAATGAGAGTACTCCCAGTTGATGTTTGTGACATCATCTTCCAGGAGGAGTACACAGAACAGCTGAGGCAGCGTTCACTTTCAGCCCGAGTGCCATTATGATGGATGTTTACATGTCTTCATTGAGAGCCAATTATCTTGCTTTTGTGTGAGGCCCAAGGATCACTCATGCTGCCAGGCTGCACAGAGCACTGTTGGATCTAGCTGAACGAATTGTTTTCTCTGTCTCGGGAAAGCCTGTTCCGTTTACCTTCTCATCCGAAATAGGGGAGGCTGTGTCTACCGGAGGGAAGAGTGCAAGGACTGAGCAGTGTTACTATCTGGTAAGCTTTTAATCAAAGCAATGTTTAGCATCGTTAAAGGGTGTACGGATGTAGCTAAAAGGATGGAAAAGAGCTGCTAATGTGTACCTAGCAAACTAATTTGTAGTAGAAAACGGATAGCAGGCATTTCAGCTTTACTTGAGAAAAGAGAGTAAGTGGTATCATAGGACTGTTATCTTTTAAATGTGTTCTAAATACTTCAGTGTCTGAATAACACGCTGCTTCTTTTCTTCCTACATTGCTGGTGGTAAAAAGGTTTTAAAATAGTCAAATCAGTAGTATTATAACATGAGTTTAAAACGAGTTCATGTTATTATTTGTTAAATGATAGTTCTTTGGGACAGTTTTTCTAAAGTTGTGCCTGGCCAGCAAATGCAGCCTTTACCAAGTGAGCACAAGGCTTCAGCTTTGGAAATGAACTTGGATTACTTTCCATGGACACCTACCTTTTAAGTAAAGGAAATGTCTAAGAGCAAATGACATTAAAGAACAGTGTAGGATAATTTCCTCCCCTGATATGAAATATATTGCACAAACTGTTTTTGGGTGTATGGGTAATATTGTATTTGTATATTTCAGAGTTGTGAAGAGCTTTGCATGCTGTAATCGCTTCTCAGTATTTATATTTGTATCTGAGGATCCTTTTTATGACATAGTAAACCAGATATGTTTACAGCTGCTGTACTGCTCTTGGTATACGTGATAGAATCTGACAGGAATCTTAAATAACAAATATGCTAGAAGTGCTTAATTGGCAGAGAATGTTCCTAAGCTGCCTAGAGAATTCAAAGAATACATTTAACTCTTCATATGTCTGTTATTAGGGCATACAATAGCAGAGTCTTTAAGTTAAATGAGGTGATCATTATGAGATAAAGACTAAAAAATGAAAATAATTGTTACTGAATTTAACATGCTTTTTATTTTAAAGGCTCTCTATAACTCTAGTGTAACAAACTTTTGAATAATGATCACTTCATTAGGCTTCGATGTGCTTGTGATCTTTAGATTTATCTTTACACCTTTTTAAAATCATAGTGGATCTGCCCTGCCTATTTGAACCAGTAATGTTAGTAATTAGAAATCAGGACCTGAGGTGTTCAAGTTGTGCTGAGAGACAGCAGGGGTTTCTCAGCAATGTCTCACTTCTCTGTCTTCTACTAGCCTGGTCCTGTTTGGCCGTTCCTGACATCACTGTTGTTCGATTTGTCCCTTTCATTGTACTCAGGCTTGAACAAATCTGAGCTTAGTGTCCACTGTGCATCAACACATTCTAAAGAACAGAGCTTTTTGTCTCAGTCAGAACAATATGGAATCAATCAAACTTCAAAAAGTTTCTACGTATTCTTTGGGAGTTCATCTTACTTATGGAAAATCATTATTTGTCTAGCCTGTGAATGTCAAAATCATTGAACTTGAAAAGATTGAAAATGAGGATTATAAAAGTTCTGTACTGTGAAATTCAAAGTATAACGATACATTGTTCAGAAATGAAGTTTGCCTTCATTTCTTTTTCCTTAAGTACTTTAAAAAAGAATTGAATATCCCATGAGTATGGATGCTGTTATTTTTAAACATAATCAATCTTGGCTAAGAAGAGAGCACTAGTTTCCTAACAATTAATTCTCCAAAAAGCTATTCACATCATTCTGCCCATAGCTGATAGACACTTACTCAGTGAGCAATCCAGACATTAAAGTTGTATTTTGTTTTGTGTGGAAGAGTGTTTATCTCGTTTAGCCTCTCTAATCACAAATGCTCTGTACTGGTTGGGATTACCATGATAAGTATCTTATCTCCTCTCTTTTTTCCAACTCTGCTCCAAGTGTGTACATAGGATATGATTTGCCATGTGATGCACTTCATTACCTGAAGACTTTTACGTTATATTCTTTTATTTCTTTGAAGGAAAGTAGAGGCACTTATAAAATCCAAACAGAGTAGTTTTTAGAAATGTTGGGAGAGAGAGAGAGAGAGAGAGAGAGAGAGAGAGAGAGAGAGAGAATCCATTAGTGGCATCCTTTTGCCCCACACTTCTGAGGAAACTATCTTTGTGCAAATGACATAGGTAAAAGATGTTATGTGTATTGCAACATTCCCTAAGGTTTTCCAATACACACACACTTCACATGTCTGAGTTAGTAATTATTAGCACCTTCTAGTCTTGAATGTATTTCTCTATTATCTTCTCAAATTCTTTGTATGTGGCACATCAACTTAACAGTCACAAAGGACTAAAGAAGAGCAGGAAGTCATGGTGAGGAACAGGTCCCTATAATATTCTGTGCAGTTCTCTGAGCTTCCCAAATCCTAGGAAAGAGGAGTTATCACACTTGATAACATCTTATTATGATTTGTCTAGTTTAAAGATATACACTTTTCCATTCTCTCCTATGGTTTAATATAATCATTTTTCATCAGCTATCTAAAATATATGATGGTGTTTATTTTTCTAAGTTCTTAGTTAATGCACTCAAATGTACAATAAGTTTTAGGCTCTTTACCCAACTTTTTGCTTAGGCAAAAGGTACTTACTACATTGGTGTCTTAGTTTGAGACTGTAATATTTTAGGTATATGCACAGTCATATACTTAGTAGAATAATTATGCATATTTTGCAATTTAACTTGTATTTTCATGGACAAAAGCATTTGATTTTCATTCCCTGGTTGTGATTTAAAAAAATGTGTGGTGTTATACATCTAAAGAAACTTGTACTTTATAGTAGGAACTGTATCTTAGTCACAAAGCTCATCCTTTCAATAAACCAATAATGGAGGAAGTGCTCAGGAACAGGTTTACAAATACCAGTCAGATCAATCCACCAATCAATGTATGTCTCATTTTCTTTTCACATAGTTAGTTATTTAACCAAGTGTTAATTCTTTGATTGTCTAATCAAGGACACTTCTATGTGCTTAGTATGCACAACTGAGATATGTAAAAGAGAATGATACAGTTTTCTTTCTTTTTATCCGGCAAGTTTTCACCTATAAAGTCAAAATCAAAGTATTTATATTAAGGTATGATGAAGAAACTTCTTAGAGGTGTATAGAAAATGAGAGACAAAAGTTGAGAGATGGCCTCATTTATATTTTTGATGTTTCCATTTGAGTATGTAGTAATATACTGGAATCCAAAACAAATTTCTGCATCTTTTATATTCAGATTTTTATAAAAGGATCTTTATTTACTTTATAATAAACATTTGATTCTAAGTATTTTTTTACTGCAATGTGTCAAGATAAAAATATTTAACTTGTAGTGAACTGTATAATCAAGCATTTTGGACAAGGTGTTCCTGTATTTAAAATGGACCACAAGCAAACTAGTTTGAGTTCATCCTTTGTTTTATAATAGAGTTCTTAGGAATGAAATGCATTGAGTTGACAGTTGCTTCACTTTAGTAGGAATCAATCACACACACAAAAAGTGAGGAATTTGTGAAATTTTCTCATTTACATTAGTAAAAAGTGTTTTCTTCAAGCAATAATAACATTTCTAAACATGCAAATGAAACAATATGCAACCCAATATCTATTTTGTGATGATAATTTTATTAATATTAATTCCGGTTATTGTGAGCCAACTGTGATATTTAATGCTATCAAATTTGTTTTCAGATTTTAAAGGAAAAGAAGTGTCAAATGTCAACTTCATGAGAAAAAGTCACCGTATACATAGACCTTTTCAGTTGAAGAATCCAGAGTTGGATGGGATCACTCAATTAGCCATTGAAGAGTTTTTGTAATGATATACCTATACATTGTGGACTAATTCAAGCTCTTTGATTAAGCTCAAAACATTTCACTTTTAGTAAATAGTTCCCATTTAAAAATAATAACCTTCAATATACCTTCTTTACTAGAGCTCACATATGAAAACTATGTAAATTGAGTAACAAATAAATTTAGTAAGTAAGATTATGACTTTGAAGTCTGCTTCTCATCCTGGATAGAGTATCTTAAAGCTAGCACTGAAATTTCAGAATTGAATGAATTATGAGGAATTTCTCTTTTTCAGTTTTTAAGAGTTGCCATAAGACTTAAGGAAGAAGCGAGTATAGGACAAAGGAATTACTCAGTGGGTGCTTTGCCAAGAATGTTGTCGAAGGCACTTGGCATAGGAATGAGTTATCTTCACCTAATGACATTTCCAAACTTATTTTTGTAATGTTTGAGATGAAGACAACATAAATTGAGGTCAAAGTGCTTTCAGTGTCAAATTCTACTGAAAAGAGAGAATTAGCTATTTTATGTGTTATTGATTTCTTTAGCTAGGAATTGAGTAAGGTGAGAAGGTCATCTTGGCCACAGTATTCACAAAAGCATTGTTAGCTGATTTGGCAGAGCATGATGAAAAACATACAGTTATTTACCAACAGCACTGTGTCCAAGCAAAACATCAGTATTCATAGAACTGGGTAAAGAAATCATATGAAGCCAATCA
The DNA here is from genome assembly GCA_010120015.1 of Rhombomys opimus. NCBI lineage: Eukaryota > Metazoa > Chordata > Mammalia > Rodentia > Muridae > Rhombomys > Rhombomys opimus. Next base: position 563,705 of record REGO01000241.1, read on the forward strand.
TATGAAACAAGGAGGTAAAATGTGAGATAGAGCAGAATACAATCTGCTTTGATTGACAGGGTATGGTATAAAATTACACAAACTTTCTTTGGTTAGAAATACAGGAGACAACGTATCAGCTTAGCAAAGAGTTCTTCCTGGTCAGCTGAGTGAGAAAGCAGAGTGTGATATGTGCTTCTTTGTTTGCATGTACTATGGTAAGAATAGTTTCAGTCTCCCTCTTTTTTCATGAAATTCCATGCATTCTGGCCAAAGCTTAACTATGAGTCTTAGCCTCTACATTGATACCTTGATCAGTACAGTCTGTCAGAGGTCCTCTAAGGCAAGCACCTGTCCTGTCACCTGTCCTCTCCTGCTTCCGATTTCCATCATGTTTGTCCTTCTGAATGAGGATTGAACATCTTCCCTAGGGTCTTCCTTGTTGTTTAGCTTGTTTAGGAGTATACATTTTAGTATGTTTATCCTATATTATATGTCTAATAACCACTTATGAGTGAGTATATACCATGTGTGTTGTGTGTATTTCTGTTTGTGAATAACCTCACTCAAGACAATCGCTTTTAGTTACTTCTATTTGCCTGCAAAATTCAAGATTTCCTTGTTTTTAATAGCTGAGTAGTATTCCACTGTGTAAATGTACCACAATTTCTGTATACATTTCACCATTGAGGAACATCTAGGTTGTTTCCAGCTTCTGGTTATTACAAAGAGAGCTCCTACAAACATGGTTGAACAAATGTTCTTGTTGTGTACTTGAGCATCTTTTGGATATATACCATGAAGTAGTGTAGCAATTCTTGAGATAGCACTATTACTAATTTTCTTAAAAAGCACCAGATTGATTTTCAAAGTGGTTGTACAAGTTTACATTCCCAGCAGAAATGGCACAGGGTTCCCTTACTACACATCCTCTCCAGCTTGTGTCAGGAGCTCCAAAAGGAGACCAACAGAGTCAAAAATAAACTGAGCCCTGGGTCCCTGAAGACAATGATACCCCAACCAAGGACAATGCATGGAGCGGACCTAAAACCCTAGCTCAGATGTAGCCCATTGATTCAGTCTCCAAGTGGGGTCCCTAATAAGGAGAGCAGGGACTTTCTCTGGCATGAGCTCAGTTGCAAGCTCTCTGATAACCTCTCCCTGTGGGGTACAGTCTTGCCAGGCCACAGAGGAAGAAAAAGCAACCAGTCCTGATGTGACCTGATAGGCTAGGTTCATACAGAATGGGAAGAGGCCCACTGCTATTAGTGGATTAAGGGAGGAGCATAGGCTGAGATGAAGGAAGGAGGGTGGGATTGGGAGAAAATGAGGAAGGGAGCCAAAGCTGAGATACAAATTGTATAAATTTAAATAGATGATAATAATAGTAATAAAGGAAAAACAGGGAAAATAAAAAATAAACAATAACAACAGAAAAAAAGGAATAGTTTCTGCCACCAAAAAATATGGGAAAAATTTATTTCTCTCACACATTCTATCCTTTATGTCTTCACATAAAAATACAGATAAAAATGCCTACTACTAGGGTTGTTCAGAAATTTGTGTGTGTGTGTGTTTTTTTTTTAATTATGTGCACTAATCTTAAAAATGGGGAGGTTAATAGTGGCAGGTAGTAAATCCACAATTACTCTTGACTTTTCCTAGTAATTTTATTGTTAGTGACTTGCTTTATAGTTTGTGTGTGTTTGTGATTTTTTTGTGTCTATGTTTGTTTTTGTTTTACTTGTTTGTATCTATGTGAATCTGTCTCTCTCGCCTTTTGTGTATATGTGTGTGTGTTTGTCTATATGGCCTTCTTAAACAGTGATGTTTGCAATTGTGTATCTCTGGTATAGTAAAGCAATTCCTAACAGTTAGATATTTATATTAAGTAAACTGAAAACAGTGATTTTGCTGAACATTAGTGGTAAATAAAGGCTTATTTCTTATTATATATAAGAACTCTGATATGACTTCAAAATTTACAGATCAAGATTTAAACTTACATGATATATTAGGTCATATACACATAATGTTCTAAATAAACAAATCCTGAATTTTCTCTATTTTATTTTATGTAAACCACACTATTTTAAATTTCCAAAGCATATTAATTCATGTGATAAGGTAGATAAAATTAAACTGATATTTTGAATTCAAGTTATTCCATGTTGTTAATACACTTTTAAAGGAAGGATGAGAATTTTTAAAAGCTGGCTAGTTTTTAAAAAATAATTTTCTTTATTATAATTGTAATTATTATTATTATTATTTACATTTTATTCACTTTGTATCCCACCTGTAGCTTCCTCTCTTATCTCCTTCTGATCTCACCCTTCCTCCCTTTTCCTCCCCAGATGTCCCTCCCTTAATCAACTGATAGGGGAGGTCTTCCTCAACTACTATCTGACCCTAGCTTATTAGGTCTCATCAGGACTGTTAGGATCCTCTTTCTCTGTGGCCTAGTAAGGCCACCTCACCAAAGGAGGTGATAAAAGTGTCAGCCACTGAGTCCATGTCAGAGACAGCCCCTGCACCTTTTTCTAGGGAACACACATGGAGATTGATCTGCCCATGGGGTACATCTGAGCAGGGGTCTTGGTTTTCTACATGCCTGGACCTTGGTTGATTCACCAGTCTCTGCAGGATCCCTGGGCCCAGAATTTTTGGCTCTGTTAGTTTCCTTGTGGAGCTCCTGTCCTCTCAATGTCTTTCTATTTCCCCCATCTTCCATAAGATTTTCTGCACTCTGCAAAAATTTTGGCTATGAGCCCCAGTTATCTAATTCTACACCCTGCTGAGTAGAGTCTTTCAGAGTTCCCCTATGGAAGGCTCCTGTCCTGTTCCCTGTCTTCTCTGACTTCTGATGTCTATCCTGTTTGCCCTTCTGAATGAGGATTAAACCTCTTCCCTAGGGTCCTCCTTGTTGTTTAGCTTCTTTAGGACTACAGATTTTATTATGTTTATCCTAATTATAAGGCTGATAACCACTTATAAGTGCGTACATACCATGTGTGTCTTTCTGCTTCTGGGATACCTCACTCAGGATGATCTTTTCTAGTCCCATCTATTTGTCTGCAAATTTCATGACTTCTTTGTTTTTTAATTGCTTAGTAGTATTCTTTTGTGTAAATGTACCACAATTTCTGTATCCATTCTTCAATTGAAGGACATCTTGGTTGTTTCCAGACTTTAGCTATTATGACTAAAGCTACAATGACTTTTTATTTTTAAAATCAGCTCATATAAGCATGCACATGTTTGTAGTTTATTTCTTTGCTTCAGTGATACATCTACATTTATCTAAAAATTTGAAAAGAGAGTCACAAACAGAAAGATATAAAAATAGCCCTCTTTCATAAGTTTGTATCTTAGAGATTCAAGATGTTAATGATACTGTAAAACAAAGAACCATCTCATATTTATTTTTTCTTTTTATTAATTACAGATTATTCACTTTTTATCCTCTCCCATCCCCTCCCAATTCCACCCTCCCTCCCTCTTATTCTCCTATGTCCCTCCCCCAGTCCACTGATAAGAAGAGGTCCTATTTCCCTTCCATCTGACCATAGTCTCTCAGGTCTCATCAGGAGACCTTTTTTGTCTTTTTTGTCTTCCTTTGCGTACAGGTAAGGCTGTTCCCCCCTCAGGTGCAGATGATCAAAGAGCCAGTCACTGAGTTCATGTCATGGACTGTCCCTGGTTCTATTATTGGGGAACCCTCTTGGACACTGAGCTGCCTTGGGCTACTTCTGTGCAGGGGTTCATATTTCAATAAAGTTTTTCTTCATATATAAGAGTTCTGATTAATTCCTTCAATTATTCAAGGCTGGGCAACACATTATAGCGTTTTTAAGTTATACAAACAATGAATATAACAAGTCAAGTCAATCATGAAAAGTGGAGCTGAAATGTGAGATTGAACAGAATAAAACCTGCCTTGATTTCACAGTGGTATGGTAAAAATTTAAGTGCCACAAACTTTCATTGATATGAGATACAGAACAAAATCTAAACAGGTTAGCACAGAGTACTTTCTAGTCAGCAGAGTGAGAAAGCAGAGCTCTGAAGGAGCTGCTAAGCTAGAAAACAGACAAATTTGGATATAAATACTTATAGCCTATTGTATTTCAGAAAGTAATCATTGAATATAAATAATGAGTAATTTTTTCTTGAAAATCAGAAGAAAAAAAACAGCATTTAGTATTTTTAAGACCAAGTGGAGAATTTTACAATTATGTGCACTGCTTGTGAAGAAGGGTTCTGATAAATACAAAGTCAAAACTGGTGTGAAAAAAAAATTACAATGAGTTCATTGAAAGACTGGTAGTTTAGCTTGAAGCAAGAGAGTCATGAAGGAGAATTAAAAATTAATTCCAATCTATTAAAAAATGTCTCTAATGTAACCATTTCTATGCCCCTATACCATCATCACTTTGATGCGCTCACACCTTTGTAAGTGTGAGGAAAGTATGCCTTGCACCCTTTGGCTGTTTTTCACAGGTTGCTGTCTCTGAGAACATCCGACAATACACAGTATTAACTCTCAAAACAAAACTGGATAAAAGGCTGCAAGTGAGAAGCTTAAAAGAGGAAGCGGTAATAGACTTGAGGACAGGAAGTGGGGCAAAATATATTATATACCTATGAAGCCATCTCTTAACGTCTGCCATTTGGCTGCATGGGTCCCAGGATACAGTAGCTGAATATGTTTGTACCAAACATTGTATCACAAGGTTTTCCATCTCTGAATGCTTCCTCCTATTTACATATGAATGATTCCATAATTATAAGACAGGAGTGTTTAAATCACTCTGAATACTTGAAATATATAAAATATAACAAAATATTATCAGCATATATTTATCAATATTGCTATAAATATATAATACAAATTTGGGATGCACAGGTAGAAAAATATGAAGATGTAAAGATTCTGCGATAGAAATGGAGTGGGCGATTATAATACTTGCAGGTTATATGTGCAAGTACCATAACCGAAAATGTAATAGAAATTGATGGGTTCATAGGAAAGGTGAAAACAGACTCAAAATATAGAAACAATATAAAAACTGTACTTGAAATTGAAAGAAGGTAACTGGTGACTTTAAAGTAGTCTGAGTTACTAGATAGCCAGGTGTCCAGAAAGAAATTGATAGTTAGGAATTGCAGTCATGTTCAGGCAATTTGGAGTTGAAAGGCAATAAAGAACTGCTAGAGAGAGTTGCCAAGTAATGATATATTTAGAGATGAAAAACTTTATTTGTTGGTCAAATGTGTGAAAAGTAACATTAAAAATTCATACATAGTTATCCAGTATTATATGGCTAAAATCCCCACACAAGTAAGTAAATACCATCTGTGTCTTTCTAGGTCAGTTACCACATTCAGGATAATATATTCTAGTCCCATCCATTTGCCTAAAATTTTCATAATTTCTTTGTTTTTAATATCTGAGTAGTGTTCCATTGTGTAAATATGCCGCAGTTTCTTCATCTATTCTTCAGTTGAGGAACAACTGGGTTTTTTTCTAGATTATAGCTATTACAAATAAAGCTGCTATGAACATAGTTGTGCACATGGCCTTGTTGTGTGGTGGAGTATCTCTTCCTGTTTTAGGGAAAGGATTAGCTTTGTTGAACTACTTAAAAAGAAGAGAAAGTTTATTTGTATTACTTTCTTTTTTCTTTTTTATTTTTTTTTACTAATTATACTTTATTCACTTTGTATCCCCCATAAGCCCCTCCCTCCTTCACTCCTGATCCCACCCTCCCTTCTTCTTCTTCACGCATGCCCCTCCCCAAGTCCACTGATAGGGGAGGTCCTCCTCTCCTTCCTTCTCATCTTAGTCTATCAGATCACATCAGGAGTGGCTGCATTGTCATCTTCTGTGGCCTGGTAAGGCTGCTCTCCCCTCAGCGGGAGGTGATCAAAGAGCAGGCCAATCAGATTATGTCATAGACAGTCCCTCTTCCCATTACTATGTAACCAACTTGGACACTAAACTGCCATGGGCTACATCTGCGCAGGGGTTCTAGGTTATTTCCATGCATGATACTTGGTTGGTGTATGAGTCTCTGGGAAGACCCCTGTGTTCAAATTTCTGATTCTGTTGCTCTCCTTGTGTGGTTCCTTTCCTCTCCAGATCTTATTATTTCCCACTTCTTACATAAGAGTCCATGCACACTGCCCAACAGTTGGCCATAAATCTCAGCATCTGCTTTGATAATCTGCAGGGCATAGCCTTTCAGAGGCCCTCTCTGGCGGGTTTCTAGCTTGTTTCCTGTTTTCTTCTTCTTCTGATGTCCTTCCTCTTTGCCTTTCGAAATGGGGATTGAGCATTTTAGTCAGGGTCCTCTCTCTTGATTAGTTTCTTTAAATGTACAGATTTTAGTAGGTTTATCCTATGTTATATGTCTATATGAGTGTGTATATACCATGTGTGTCTTTCTGCTTCTGGGACAGTTTACTCAGGATGATCCTTTCCAGGTCCCACCATTTACCTGAAAATTTCATGATCTCCTTATTTTTCATTGCAAAGTCATATTCCATTGTGTAGATGTATCCACAATTTCTGCATCCATTTTCCAGTTGAGGGGCATCTGGGCTGTTTCCAGCTTCTGGCTATTATAAATAAAGCTGCTGCAAACATGGTTGAGCAAGTGTCCTTATTGTGTACTTGAGCCTCTTTTGGATATATGCCTAGGAGTGGTATGGCTGGTTCTTGAGGAAGTGCTATGATAGTATACCTGAGTGACCCCAAAAATTCTACCAGGGAACTCCTACAGCTGATAAACACCTTCAGCAAAGTGGCCAGATACAAAATTAACTCAAAAAAAAAATCAGTAGCCCTCCTGTATACAAAAGATAAAAGGGCTGAGAAAGAAATTAGGGAAACAACACCCTTCACAACAGCCACAAATGACATTAAGTAACTTTGTGTAACCCTAACCAAGCAAGTCAAAGACTTGTATGAAAAATTTCAAGTCTCTGAAGAAAGAATTAGGAGAAGATATCAGAAGATGGAAAGATTCCCCCATGCTCATGACTTGGCAGGATTAACATAGTAAAAAATGGCCATCTTACCAAAAGCAATCTACAGATTCAATGCAATTCCCATAAAATTATCAACACAATTCTTTACAGACCTGGAAAGAAAAATTCTCAACTTCATATAGAATAACAAGAAACCCAGAATTGCTAAAACAATCCTCTACAATAAAAGATCTTCTGGAGGTATCTCCATCCCTGATCTTTGTATTACTTTCAAAGCAATCTAAAACCTAAACAAAACTATCTGGATGCTATTAGCCTATCATGTGACTAAGAAGAAGCATTGCTATGGATCATGGCTACACAGAATTTGCGGTCAAAAGGTGAATCTGAAACTACTTTTGGACACATTAGTCTGTCTAGGACAGAGCATGGTCATATTAATATGACAGATATTTTCAAAGCAGTGTTTTATAGTCACACTAGATTAAGTTCCCTAGACCTCATTTAACAAAGAATGGTAATCTTAAAATATAAAATCCTGGAGAGTACATATATAGGATCAAAACACAACGAAGATAAAATTAAGAGAGATCACTATATTAAGTATGGTTATTGGGATTAGACAAAAAAAATCAACTAAAAGTTAGGGTGAGATAGAAGGGGAGTAGGTCCTCTTATTTCAGGGGACTAAGGAAAGGGCATAGAGGCAAAAGAGGGAGGGTGGGTGGGACTGGGAAGAGATGAGGGAGAGGGCTGCAACAGGGATGCAAAATGAATAAATTGTAATAAATAAAATTAAATTTAAAAAACAGGCATCTAATTTCCAGGCAAGCTGCAATACCAAAGCCTCATTTAAGAAAACTGGTGTTAAAACTATATTGTTCCCAAATATAAGGCAACTGGGATTCAGTTACTCACAAAAATCTAATGACTAGAGATTTGAACAGAAACTATAGAGTCTAAAGTTTATTTGGAAATATAGGTTGGGTTAGTAACTCCACTAGAAAAAGGTGGACAACTGGTCTACTACTCACCATACTCTTTGGTTGTAGGCTGTCATTGTAGTATTTGTTAAAAGTTTGTGCTTTAGAATCACAGAATTTTAATTACTTTAGAATCACAGGCTTCGTAATTACTTCTGGTTTTACAACTTAATAATGTTATGTCCACGAGAAAGAGAGAGACAGACACACACAGAGAGAGATAGGATACTCCTTCACCAAGCTTCAGTTATCTCTTCAAGGGAATGCTGTGAGGATAAAGGAAAACAATTGCTACTAGTCCACAGATGCCATGCTTCAGCTGCTCCCAAAACACAGGTTTGAATTTTGGTATGTGTTCCCTTCTTAATGTACTATGTATCTGGCACATGTCCCAGTTCATAAATTAACATTAATGACCTATGTAGAACATACCCAGAACCTCTTCCATGGGTGAAGAATTTGCTTTTGTGTTTTGGAGAAAACGTTACTTTTTCTTATTCTGTATTTTAATTAACCATTTCCTTCATTGTGTCTCCCATTAGACTCTAAGCCCAGTGTGTTTTGGGATTTTATAAGTTGTATCCACTGCTTTATCAGCAATATTAGCATGGAGTTGAAGCTCATTAAAGGGTAATTAAGTGTGTATATGGTGAGAAAACTCAGGCACATATCCCTCTGGAAGGATTGCTTAATCACAGCTTAATTTGGGTAATAGTAGAGCCAAAACTAGAAGGTCCGTGGTGGGAAATAAAGTTCATTTCAAAAAGTGGCCGTAAAAACCCTCCCTTCACTAATCTCTCTCCATTGCCTGCTCTACTAATACTGGTGGGAAATTTCATCCTGAGGGCATCTGCCTCTGCCTCTGCCCTCAACTGCCATGGCAGTTACCATAATTCACCATTTAATTTAAGTAAACATTTCTGGTAACTGATCAACAAATCATATTTAGCCTAAAGTTAAAGTAAGGTGTTGTAGATGGTTCGGTGTTCATGCTCTGCTTGTTAAAACAAGGTCATATGTTATAGGTTGGATTTCTGATGCCCTGAAAAGTTTGTTGTTGAAGACTTGGTCCCTGATGATGACACCTTTGAGAAATGGTGAAAGCTTTTGGAGATGGACTCTCTTGAAAGAAGTAGATCTTTTTTAGGTGTATAGATTTCATTATGTTTATCATATCTTATAGGTCTATATAAGTGAGTATATACCGTGTTTGTCTTTCTCCTTCTGGGATATTTCGCTCAGAATGATGTTTTCTAAATCCCACCATTTGCCTGCAAATTTCATGATTTCCTCCTTTTTGATTGCTGAGTAGTATTCCATTGTGTAGATCAATCCTCATTTAGAAAGACAGATGGG